>CM077288.1:2545844-2570023 GCA_039654925.1 Anguilla pacifica
CTTCTTGGGAAGAAGAAAAAGATTATTATTTAAGAACCTCGGCTCACCCCCCGCCCCCCCACTCCCACCCCCCCATCTGAAACAGTGTCCTCAGAGCCCACGCAGGAATCTGAGAGAGGGACGATAAGGAGGCCGTTCCTTGTTTACTCTCAATTTTCGTTTCTTCCTCACTTTTCCCCAGTGAGAGCCGTCTGCAGTGGAGCCCAGAGGCCCTCGGCTTCACACCAATCAGCACCGCCCCCGGCTACCCCTCCACCCCCCCCGCCCCACCACCTACTCCCCACCACCCACCTCTCACCCCCCCTCCAGCCCCTGCCCCTCCCCTCCGTAGGTAGTACGAGGACATTACAACCTCAGAGTTACGGCCTCTGAGAACAGAACACAAGATTGCTCCCCAAAACCCCCGAATCTGCTCTACCCCTGTCCCTCCGACGGTGGGTGACCTTCCCCACTTCTGTCTTCCACATCATCTAAAGACCCACCTCTTCAGCCTACACCTCGAATTACCTCTTTAAAAAACCCAGAATATTTCTCTCTCTCTGCTCCACCCGCAGGTCTTCTTGATGTGACTGTAACTTACCTCACTCGGCTATTTATAGCTAGCGGTGTGCGCTCACCATTTTACAGGCACTTCTGTCCTTTGGCTGAATGTATCTGCCAAACAACTAAATTGTAAACTGTAATGAGACAAAGGCTACGAGACAGTTTTTTCCCCTCGTAAAATAAGAACTTCGGGTCAAGGTTATGTTTTTTTGTCATTTATAGTGTCTTTCAAGGTTTTTGAGTTAAATGTGTCCCAACAGTGTTTCCGATTATAGTATCAATGTCACAGGAGACTAGCAGAAAAATAAGGAAGTGCATTTAAAGAGAGCCCTTTGTGGATCTCAAAGTGCTTTACAGATAGTGGGTAGAGTGAATCTGCTTAAAGCCTGCCAGTGTGTATGCAATGCCGTGTTCATGTGCAGCAGCCATTTTGCACCACAGTGCACACTACACTTTATCTGCAGTTGAGAGGGAAGGATTCTCCTTAACCAGTCAAAATGGAGGATGACTGAATATCAATGTTAAGAATGTGAGAGGGAGAGGGGATCCCCGGCTTCCTAAAATAAGGGTCCAGTGGTTCTTTAAACAGCAGTGAGTCAGGACCTACTTTTAACATCTCAACAATTAGACAGCAGCTCCCATAGCACAGTGTCCCCAATCACTCCACTGGGGCATTAGTCTCTATTTGACACAGTGAGAAGACATCCCCCTACACCCCCCCCCCCATTCAGCCTGTAGAGACAGAAGGCCTAAGACACGTGTGTCTGCTGCATGAAAACGTATATGCGATAAATAACAATGATCCATGCTGGCCGATTGCTCCTTTTAGCAAGCAAACACAAAAAAAAAAACAAGCAAGGCAATCGCTTAATAATCGCATGATTTCGCCCAAAAAATGCCTTTGACTGACAGAGCGGACGGCTCAGGCAGATAAGACTGCAGTAGATAACTGGGCCGCAGCAGCACGTCCCTCTGTACAGGAACTCAGTCAGGGCCTGGAAGACAGATTCGGAGCGAGGATCCGTTTCCCGTTTGATTCGCCGCCTTTGAAGCAGCGGCTCAAAGAAAAACGCACAACATCAATCAGACCGACCCGACAATGGCGGAAACAGGGAAAAAAAAAAATGGCAGCAAAAAAACGGCAGCAATCCTTGAAAGCGCGTCCAGAAAGCACACCGCGCCGGAGGCGGCTCACAACGCTCGTACGGTCCTGGAGGTACCGGACGGCCGTAACGTCCTCCGAACCGCCGACCACAAGAACACAGTTTTTTGACCCCCCAGCCACGCCGCGCGACTCCTCAGCCGGTGCTCTTGCGCTCAGCCGGACGGCCTCCATCTTGTGTGGAAGCGATGACTAACGCGCAGCAAGCGGCAGCGGCAGCACGAGGTCTGATCCCTGCATAGCTGCACTATAATTACCATCAGAGGGGTTTGATTTTCAGTGCGGCCAATCAGAGCGCAGAGCCGGAAGCAGCGACTGACGGTGCGCAGTAGGACCACATCCACAGAGCGGGGCGGGGGGGAGGGGTAAGGGGGGGGGGGGGGAGAACGCGAGAGGGGAAACACTCACCGAAGTCACTCAGAATGAAGAAAGCCTGTCTGTACAGGGCAGACTCCTGGGGGCCTTACCGTACACGTGAAGAAGAGGAACGCCAAGGGAAGAGCTGGCTGGCGTGTGTGTGTGCGTGTGTGTGTGTGTGCGTGTAAGTGTGTGCGTGGGCGGGGGGGGGGGGGGTGTGTTGCTGCACGCTCACCCAAATTTCAGCAGAACTGCCTGGACTTCCATCCCTGTGGAGCACCATCTGCAGGAGGGAGCCAGCGGATCTGCAGACACACAGACACAGCAGCATGAGTCACCCGCTTAACCCGACTGAGTCACCCGATTCACCTGAGTAACTCACCCGATTCACCCGACTGACTCACTCGATTCACCCGCTTAACCAGAATGACTCACTCGGTTCACCCGCTTAACCAGAGTGACCCACCCAATTCACCCACTTAACCAGAGTGACTCACTCGGTTCACCCGCTTAACCAGAGTGACTCACCCAATTCACCCGCTTAACCTGAGTGACTCACTGACTCACTCACAGCAGCACCATTCACCCGCTCTGTAAACCCAGATTCCTGCTTTTGCTCACTAGGTTGTGACACCAAAAGCACTCGTAATGTGATGTGCTTACGCAAACAGAATAAACAAATTAAACAGGCCCCAAATTAGATATACACATAAACTCACAATACTAAGAAACTTCTGATCTCTTCTGAGAAATACAGAACAGAATGCAAACAGCCCAAGGTACTCTTTAAGCACTAGATCATTACAAGATAACATAAGAACTGAAAGTCCCATTTCAAAAGGCAAACATTCCTGGAGGTGCTTTTTTCCCCAGTTAATAAAAAACCAAAAGGAGCCCTTTTGAAATTAAGAATCCTTCATTCTGCGCCAAAATTCTCCCCAGCTGACACGCTGGTGGAAAGCGGCTGATTGGGTCCTCAGGTTCCTGCGGGGCTTGTGATTGGATACGGACCGGGGCAGACCCGCCCCCTCCCCCCCCAGTGCCTGAGTGTGATCGGTGAGTGTAGTTATCAGGGTGAAGCGGGCCAGAGTGAGAGGGTTGAGGATGATCGCCATGGCTACCAGTCAGATGAAGTGATGATTGGCGGGGGCAGAGGTGTGGCCGTGTGGATCAGTACAGGTGTGTTCTTGCTCTGTGGGGGAGGGGGGTTACCTGTGCATGCAGAGAGGAGGGGTAGGTGAATGCGGGGGGTAGAGCAGCAGACAGTTCGGCAGGGTAGAGGGGGTACGGGGCCCACACATCAGGGGTACTGGGGTACAGAGCTGGGACTGTGAGCTCATCTGTAATACAAAAACAGGGAAAGTGTAAGAGAGAGAGGGAGAGGGTGAGCCAGGCCTCCATTGCTGTGTAACTGAACCACAAAATAACTTCAAACTGCCCTTTATTCTTTAATAATTAACCCCAGAAATAAAATCAGTTTGGTGTGGATTCATAGCTTGGCAATTGTGAAGAATGGTTCACTGATAAAAATATATGCATTCATAAGACTGGTTGAAATAAAAGTGAAAAAAAATGGAGGGATACAGACAGGAAGAGGTAGAGAGAGAGAGAGGAAGCAAGGGAATGTGACAGAGAAAAACATACTGCGAGCATAGAAAAGGATAGATAACAAAACACACACGGGAGATTGATGACTGTGAACACACAAAGTGAGTGGTGGCATTCAAATGAATTGGTTACTAAACACGAGGTCATGCCTCTCGATAAGTATCAAGGCTGCATTCTCTGATCCTCGCAGAAAAGATGAACGATTAGTGGGGAGGAGAATCGCTCACAGATCACTGAAACATAGCGAGACGTCCTGGGGGGTATTTTCAGGGAGCAGGATTACCCAGTTAGCTGGATAAAAGTAAAACCCGGAACTCTGCCTAATCTGGAACATGGACTGAAGTAAAAAGAACTGTTCTGGGTTTTACTCAGTGCAGTTATCCAGTGAACTCGGTGTGATAACTCTTTTCGAAATCCCCCCAGGACTAATTTAACACAACACGTGACCCCATGCAAACACGGGGCTCTCAAACACAAAACAACGCCACTGCATTCATTAATATATCAGCCGCTGCCCAATTTGGAAACCTCAATTATTACATTCGACACTGAACATGACTGTTCAACACAAACCCCTGTTTGAAGTTCAAACCCTGGCCATGTCAGAACTAGAGATTATTCTTGTGACGCTTGAAAAGAACCATGCTATCAGGAAATCAGATCCGGTTTCCTGAAAACAGCTTTTAATTGTGATTATGTCACGGCCTCCGAATTATTTCCTTCCCCTTTGCTGCAGAGGGTGCCGACTTCCTGTGAAATTCTGGTCAAAACGGGACCAGCAAGTTCTCTAGGGAAATAAAGTGAAAGGTTGAACAATCACACCAGCAAGGGACACTGGTCTGTTGTTCGACGTGTGTGCAAGTACACCGTCTGTGTGTGTGTGCGCACGCGCACATTTCCCTGGGATTCCTTTCCAGAAGTTAACCTTTTTCTAAAAGTTAAAAGCGAAGTAATGCCCCCGTGAAAATGATTTGTAAAAAAAACAAAAAAAAAAAAACAACATGAAGCAAAACAGCCGATCATGTTTCGGAAGAAGGTCACTGGGAGCTTGGGTTTATTCAGGAAAAAAAGACGGCAAAACTGCACACATCCTAAGAAGGGCTGTGCTCCTTCAGTCGCCTGTGCCAGCTCCACAGCGTTTACTCAACACTCAGTATAATATTTATCTCAAAGGTAAACACAACGCTGCTCTGCAGCCACAGGCTTGTATCCCCCACCCCCCAAAAAAGGCCAATGGTTTTCCTTTAACCAGTCCATACATTTTTCTTGCATTGAAACGTCCATTTAACATACAGCTCTTCTGTCTTTAGGATCATTTACGTCAGGACTGGACTTCCATTTAGCTTCCATTAGCATTCCTTTCCAGAAATAAAAGACCACTAATGACTTCTAGCATAGGGCATAACAAATGGGAATGAAACTGAGCCACTGGCATCTGATCCTACAAAAACGACCACCTTTAATTCCTATAAACACGCAGCAGTTACAGCCCACAACTCCCCCTGCGTTGCTATAACCAGGAAAGGTATCTCAGGACGGAACACACCATCAGTCAGAATCACATATAAAGTGAGATTTAATAAAACACATCACAAAATATAACAGTCGGGACAGGAATACAAAGATGCAGCTACCGCTGCACTATTATACGCAAGTTACCATCTTCCACCACACAAGCAGTGGCCTTTAAAGGACTGGTGAATTATGCAGTTAGCTTCTGTCATCTTGCTCTCCGTCTTGTATGGCATAACCCAACTCTGGCAGCGGGAGGGGCTTCGTTTTGAAAAAGGCGCATGTATATTTCAGGATCAAATGTTTTTGAAATCTCTTGGGTGAGATGGAGCTAGTCTCAATACAACTCCGAAAAGCAGTCTGTGTACGGGCATTTTCTGAGTCTACACAAAAAAAATCCAAGCCATTAAAGGGCACTTTGGACCCCTTCCTATGCATTTCTGGTGACATATCTGCAATATTAAGTTTTAACAAGCATGTGGAGCTTCAAATTCCTTTCAGGATTTATGAAAAGACGTGGAAGTGCTTGGGAATGAACCTAAAGCAACACGTTGTACGCATTATGACTTTCCATTACAAAGTATGACTTCACATTACATTATATTAGATTACACTACTCTAGTAGATGCTCTCATCCAGCCTGATTCATCTTCCTACTCCCTCCCTCATCACTATTTTTATGTAATTACTTTAGGGTGGTTATAGCATGCTTTATGTCCTTATATGAACATGAGCTGCTTGAATAGTATATCATTTGTTTACATGCATCAAGTATTTGTATGTATGCATGTACGTGTGTATATTATTATTATTATTTTCATTACTTGTAATGTACTAGCACTAGGTTTGCAGAAGTTAGGATACAACAAGCAATAACAAACAAACATTAGCCAGAAAGACACTGTATGAGAAAAAAAATAAACTGTGAATGGGTCTCACTGCTTTGCCGTAGATATGTTTTGAAATGAATTGAAGTGAATCTGCTCTTATAAAAGTTTCACTCGAGGTGCACATCAGGATAAAAAATATTTCCACAGAAACCAAATAGTATAGGCTGATCTTTGGCTGAATTAAAAGTAAATATGGCAGAGAAAGATCTCAGATGGTCAAATACCACGGGATGAAATGGAAGATATTAAAGGAAATGGCTTCATCAGGGATATTCAATATGGTGTACAAGGGAAGAATTGTTTTTGGCTTCTACAGAACAGAGAGAATACAACAGCAGCATTGTAAAAGCATGCCCACAGCAGTCTCTCAAAGAATCTTCCTAAAATCATGTCTCTTAACTCTTAGGTGTTGTGGCATCTAAACTGCAAAAAATAATCACAGTGAACTACAATTCCATGAGATGCATTTGAAGGATGGTAATGCATCCCCCAAAGTACAGACGCATATCGGTATGACGTCAAGGCCATAGTGATATCCCTAACGGAACAATCCACTCGCAGAGGCCAGTGGGGCTTGCACAATCGCTAACAAAATAGAGATGTCAGGAAATATCAGTAAGGGATTCCCACAGAGGTCCGGAATGCCAATAAAATGGGAACTAATCATGCAGGTTTATCCGTTCTGTAATCTTTACCTTAATGAAAGCGATCGACTTGCTTTCTCATCAGAAAGACGATGGAGAGCACATGCGTGCCCACCAGGATCATGTTTGTCTTTGCTCAGTTGCCTTCGGAAACCAGCTCTTTTTGCTTTTGGCAGGGGTGTGCCCCCCCCCCCCCCGTTGGGTGAGGGGAACCACCGGGTCAGAGGAAAATGGGGGTTCCCCCCGCAGAAGGGGACGGGGCGTGGCATACTCACAGGGGTCCCGGGGGATGAACTGAGGTCCGGGGCCCGCCTGGGAAAGCGGGGGGTTGGGAGAGCCCACCAGCTTGCTCTTCGCCATTTTGGTGTTGGCCTTGGCGAACTCCAACCGCAGCGTCTGCGGGATTTCCGGGTCGAAGCGGACGCCCTAGGGAGAGATGGGGGGGGCAGAGGGTTTTTAAGGACTGCGGGAAGAGAAAGGCCAGAAAACGGGTCTCCGAATCCTAGCGTGAGCTTCAATCTAGTGCTGCTTTTCCTTGTTTTACCACACACTAGGCGGCCTGCGCAGAAGCTGGAATATGTGTTTCTATCTATGAATTCTTTTCTAAAAACAGCAGCGCCCCCCCCCCTCCCCCGCCGTCAACGAGATTGCGTTTTTATCCGCGCAACTGAAAATCAATGTTCCGAGATAAAGTAACGACTTTCTGAAAATTAACCAAACTTGGTAATACAAGCGCTGCATTGTCATCTGTTCCTCATTGGCTGCTGCAGCCAGACACTCTGCAGCTTCTCCCGGGCGATTCTTTCTGTTGTGCTTATATCAGACGTGCTTTTGGAAAGCCTCTCTACGTGGTGCGCGCTCCAAGAAAGTGTTTTAACAAAATTATGCATAAAATGCAACATGCCGTTTGGTTTCTTCAAAAAAAAAGAAAGAAAGAAAAAAAAAGGAACATCAAAACATCTATTTGTTCCTTTACAGTATCAATTTGAAAAGACATTTTCAAGCAATGAAAATACAGATTTACTGTCAGTGTTTCACATATTCTATACCGCAAAGAGTCCATTTCATGATAGGAATTCACTATGGAGGGTTTTGAATGGAGGGTTAAAAGGGGATATATTATTAAATATTACATTTTGTTGCAGCACTTCTTGCTGTGGTCCTCACATTGCCTTACATCCACAGAGCATATCCTCTATGTGCTCTTCTTTCCATTTCATCATTCTGACAAATATCTCAGTTTGAACAAAGAGCACATTTCTGCTTTTTCCCCCCTCTGTGCCAGAAACGTGTCAGAGAGAGGATTCACACAATCTCGGGTGATGTGAATCTGATAAGGATGTAATGACACCGTCTGCAATGATACTGCATCTGAGGAACGGAGTGAACGGTTTTGTGAACTTTCGACGAGAACAAACCGGGAACTTGTAACATTAACCCTCCCCAATCTGAGACCACGGACCACGTCTGTTTATGAGACAGACCCACTGAGAGCGACAAACAGGAAGTGCTTCACATGTGATTCTCTGCGCAGCACGCGCGTCAGAATAAACAGAGGAACAGTGAGCTCTTCAGGCAGAGTGAAAGCTGGCCTTGTCCACTGACCTCCAGCAGACTGCTTTAAATGATCAATTTAAAAAGCTGAAGGAAAAAAAAACAAAAAAAGAACCCCCAGCAGACCCTGCGGCTCTCTCCAGGACCAGCAGCATAGATCACGGGCCTAAATGCTAATATAAATGTGATAGCCAATCTGGTTACACTCCAAAGATCTGCATTTAAAACTCACAAATATGAGCTAAAAAGCTGAAGGGAACCCAATAGGAGGGAACACACAGGCTATGACACACTGACTTAGTTTCCCCAGCTCACTTCCAATGGCCATCCGCTGACATCCTGGCATTAAACACGTCCATCAAATCAGTTGTATCTGTACAGCACTTTTTACAGAAAACAATCTCACAGATGCTTTACAGAGTAGCATAAAAAGAGCAAAAAATAAAAAATAAAACATTTAAAATCAGGCCTGAACACAAGGCAAACACACAAGGTACCAAAAAACTCCCCAGTGGGCAGAAAAACCATCAAACGGTGGCAAGAAAATACTCCCCAACGGGAAGAAATCTCGGGAGGAACCCGGCTAGAGAGGGGGAGCCCATCCTCCACTGGCCTTGATGTAAAGTAGCGTTAGAATGGAATGCAACAGACATGTAATAAGGGATCCATCACAGCAATTAAAATGGGCTGAGCAGGTTACGGTTGAGGTAATAAATTCCTCAGAATATTCCAAGTCCAAATGAAGGGAAGTGTCCTGATTACAGATTATACAGCAGAGGTCAGAGGTCAGTCCCAGACGCGTTTCACTGACGTGGAAAGCCACTGCCAGGGACCCTGAGGAGATCACGCACTCAGGCAGGAACAATTTTCAATTCACAGTTTTTGCAAAAAAAAGAAAAACGAAAAAAAGTGTTCAATTTTCAACAAATGTCAGTGCCAGAGGGCCGGTATCTCAGTATGCAAACAGTACAATGTTTTTTTCCCACTACAATCCCCCCCGGACACTGCTGTCCTCAACAGCTATGCGCTATATATAGCTATACGCACTCACTGGCCACTTTATTAGGTACACCTACAGTGTCTACTGGGTTCGACCCCTTTTTTGTTCACAGCACGGATTCAACAAGGTGCTGGAAACATTGTGTAGGGATTTTGGACTCGATAGCATTACACAGTTCCTGCAGTTCTTTTTTGGGCCCACACATTCATGTTGCGAGCATCCCTTTCCACCTCATCCCAAAGGTGCTCGACTGGATTGAGATAAACAGGCTGATGATGTTACACACACACACACACACACACACACACACACGCTAATGAACAATCTGGCCAAATTACCAGCAGAAAGTGCACCCACCTGAAAGATCATTAAACGCTAAAAGGACGTTAACGATAAGCCTCTTAAATTCCAATTAAGCGCTGCTTTCAAGCTGCCTGTGAGTATGTCTATTTCGAGCTTATACATTCTCTTTCTGCAATGCAATTAACCACCCAGAATGCAAAGCGTGCCCCGCCAAACTAAAAGCCGTTGTATCCTTTCTTCTTGAAGAATACATTAATCATATTTTCATTGGCCTCCAATTTTGACAGAAGCAAGATTAAAATGCAATCCCAGATTAATGGCCTGTACCACTGCTGTTGGGAAAAAAAAAGTGAACGCTCTCATACGTTTTGATGGCGGTGACCTTGGGAGCTCTAGAACAAGGCCTTCAATCATCACGTGAGAATTATGGGCCATTTGGTTTGCTGTGCAAGAGGCTTTATGACATCATAATGGTGTCCAAACTCCATAAGCACCACTGCACGCCTCCCAGAATTCTTTGCCACAAGCACCCCAACCGTCAAAGATAGTTGTTTCACATTTGCTGACATTTGCTTAAAATTCCTCCGGCACCTTGTTTGGAATAATATTTTCAAATAATATTTAATATTCTAATCCGGAGTGACACAGGTTCAGCACATCCAGTTGGCAGTTATAACCTTTTATTTCCATTACAGATCTCTTAGCGGGCGGGGCCCAGGCGATGCTGGCACATTCACCGGCTGGCGCGTTTGGGAGGGGAGAGCGGCGGGCACACTTACGTTCAGGGCGTTCTTCGCAGCCTCCGCCTCAGATCGGCTGTCAAAACTGACAAATCCAACCGGCTGGGTGCAGAGAGAGAGAGAGAGAGAAACAGAATGAGACAGATACACAAAAAAAACAGCATATGCTATTGATGTCTGGTGCAGCATGCAGTCTGGTTTTAACACTGATTTAAAGCAGCGCTATGTTCCACGCTGCCTGTGCTGTTCCTTCTCCTAAAAAGGGCAGTGAGAGCGGTGGATTGCGGGGGGGGGGGGGGGGGGGAGACCGAGCCCAAATAAACGTGTCTCCATGCAGGACCGTGACATCATCACCGTGGCAATGGCACAATTCCACCTTCCGTCCCCCCCCCCAGGCTGGGCTACGAAGTTCCAGCACCAAGAAGTTCCAGAACTCCACCGTTTGGCCTGCAGTGCTAAATACATACAGCATGATGTTATCTTGGGAAAACAGAGTCTCTTTCTCTGTGAAGCCGAGCCTTCTGAAACGAGTGTAAGCATATACTGTACAGGAGATGGGAGCCCTTTGAAGAACAGGGGGGTATTTAACCCCTCAGGGCCTGATTGAAGCACAATGGAAACATGAACGGGGTTACAGAGAGAAGATAACAGACAGGTAATGGGAGTCACAATAAATAACCTCGTAAAATCATGATCCTCATGTTGAAAGAGGACAATGACCAGTAAAGTGCCGCTTTATGCAAAAGGCAATGTGGTGGGCTCTTGATGTGAAATGATTCAGCAATTATCTGGTGTTTTGAACGCATAACAAGTTAAATCTCGGGAATTCATCCTGGGTAGTGCCATCTACAACTCAAATATGTGAAAATGGTATTAAAAGTCATTCAACACAACAGCTATTCAAGAATTAAAATTTTTCTGACTGATGTGCACTGTAATAAATTATAGTGGGAGACCCTCCACTCCAATTTATCCTTTGTTGAAACCATGCTATTATTTATAATAAAAGCAGCTGTAAAATAAACCCAGCTTACGCATATGAAATATTGCCGTCTTCCTTTTTTAAAATTTTTTTTTTTAATTATTATTAAGGAATTACGTCTTTGCCGGAGTGAACGTGGAGCCCCTCCCACCATTCAGTGCATCTCATTAGCCTCTGCGTGACCCTCTTCCTCTCCGGGCTGCGGGTTCGGCTGCCAGATTCTCTCACGCCAGCCTCGCTAAATCAGTACAAACCCAGCTTCCCCCTCACAGAGCAGAGCAGCCGGGTCATAGCGTGGCTGTGCGACTCTACGAAAGCCAGCCCTCTCTGGAGCAAACTGCATGGAAATGCATGCGTAAGAGGTCCTGTTGACAGAGGGGCCCCAGCCCATCCTGGGTGGTCGACCGCCTCAGCTCATCTCCGATTTCTGTCACGAGAAGCGCCATCCTGTCCGTCTGCACCACCTGCGCAGAGCAGCGCAACTGCAGTCTGTGCCTAGGGCTGCTATTTCAACAAAACTCTTCTGGCCCTTTAAGGCCTAGGATCACAAATATGTGATTAAAGCGTTCTTAACTGAACATTCTAAAGCTGATGTAACAATGGCTACTGGTAACTGAAAACAATGGAGTTCCAGGAAACCAATGGAGTTCTAGAATTTTGAAAAAAACATTCCAAAAACAACAAAAAAAAAAAAACCTACTCTTCAAAGGGTTTCTGCCGAGTGCTAGGCAGTGAAACAGTAGGTTTCATTTGGAAAGCGTGTGGAATGGCTGAGTGGTTGTTCAGAGGACGCTTAATCACAAGACATAAAAAGCAATGACCAGATAAATAAGCGCAATCAAAGGGTTTCCTCTGTCACGCCCCAGACCACATGAGTGAGAAGCATTCAAGCTGTAACACAAACAAGCTATCTGGGCAACACAACGCCTCTGTGTAAAAGGCTTTTTGAGGAATGGCGTGGAAGTTTGGAATTCTCTCTCGGTGCATACCAGATGACAAAACATTATGTCACCTGTCCCAGCACCAGTCATAAGCGAAAGTGGAACACAACTGGAGAAGAAGCAGAGGTGGAAAGTCCAGGGGTCAGAAAGCAAAAGCCCTCCCCTGTGTTCATGTGTTCCTTCCTCCCATTAACTCAGCCAGCTGAAGTCAGCAATTACTTCTACCTCCTGGCTGAAGAATTGTGCCAATTAGCAAATGCAGGTAACTGGAACAAAATACTGGGGAGGACTTTATTTCTGACCCTGGGATTTTCCACCTCTGGGCAAAAGAAAACAACCTTTCACAAATCACCCTTTCACACAAAAACCCTATGACTCTTCACCCTCGCATACTTTTTTCCAGGTTCCTTCAAGGCTCTTGACATCCCACCTGACCGTCTGAAATGACAAACTGCCGTTTGATTGACAGGTCTGGAAAGTCCGTACAGCTCCCCGCCCACTGAATGGCCGACACAGATTCTGAGCGCTGGTCACCCCAAAAACCCAAGAACACAAAAAGGAACCAGACAACCCCAGCGAAGAGAGCTGGAGGCGCCAAGAAAACCAGCACACAGCTAATCGCGCCCGAACCAGCCCCCTGTCTGCAAGGTGTGAGCGTTTACCTGTTTGGAGGTGAGCTTGATTAGGGAGCCTTCATAGCCCTGAGAAAGAAAATCACAACAGTGAAACACATTAAAATGCTGCAGCCATGTCAAGGAAAGCCCTGAACAACAGAATGTGCACCACAAGTTGTGAAAATAATACCTGGATGCATTTAATGATGCAAGTGATGATCAATGCAGACTGAGGAAGTGGTGAACATGTCGTGGCATCACACATATGCAGCAGTTTTGCTCTTGTGGCTACTTATTCTCTTTGTGGGGTTTTAAGCCTTCTAAATTTGCTTCTTCAGTAACTCAGTAACTCAACTTTTTTTGTTTACTACTGATGCAAATGAAGCCCCACGCTTGTTTAGACAGAAGATTCTATCGCATTTTCCACCTTTCTGTTTGCTGAACAGGGAGTTCACTCTGAACAGGTTGCTATGTTTTTGCAGAACTCATTGACCTGTCGTGAGGGAGGGACTGTTGGTCGTGGAGTTACGCATTGCAGTGTTGAGTTAGTGTGTGACCGACCGCAATGCAAAGGCCACAGTACACCGCACACGATCGCCCTATCAGCCACCACACCCGTTACTGGATGTTCTGTTCAGTGCCATTTCAGTTTTTTAAAATGGCCCCGTAATGTCCTGCAGCTCCTGGAAATGCCCCCGTGTTTCCACACGGGCGCAAAAAAAGAAAAAAAACACAATCTGCTCATTTAATAAAAATCTGTTGTTTTAATTTCCTGCAATGATTTACTTCCCCCTGTGAACCTTCAGTTTGGGAAGGAATTCAAGGTCAAAGTTCAGTACTTTTTGTGCTCCGTTAGCCTTCTCTCATGTCCTCATTCAGTACCCTTGTCGTCCTTTCACCTCGCCTATTTCACAAAGATGAGGGGAGTAGCGAAAGGTAGAGGGCCAGGAAATGAGCAGCACAAATGTGAGCTGGGGGAAATGGAGGTGAACATCGAAAGAGAAGCAGAACCCAGGTAATTGAACAGGCAGGCTTCTGACTAACCTGATCAACTTAACCTGTTTCCAGTGCTACTCATGAATAAACAGATCAGTTATTTAAAATCATGTTGGTGATTTTTTTGTGTACACAAGTTAGCATCATTGATGTTATTGCGTTTCACATACACTTGAAACCTCCCTACCCCTGAAAAACCAACAATTTTTTCGATGGACCTCGACATGTAAGAGTTATGTAGAATGATGTGTAAAATTAATAACACAACACATTGAATAGAACAGGCCAGAAACCAGAAGTAACCGTTTCGCTGCTGAACAGCAGTCTGTACTTTCCAGAGAGGAGTTTCTGGTCGTTATTGCTGAGTTTTTATGTATTATAATTGTGCGTACCTTCCCAAGGCACTTGGATAAAAGATTTATTAGACACACAGAAGAGCACAGCGTACCTTAAATGGTCTGAATAAGAGATAGAGCTCTCTGGGTTTGATGTCCAGTGGTAATCCACTGACGAACAGTGTTCGGACCTAAAGGAACAGGGAGAAGAAAAGAAAATCATCCAGGAAGCCAGTTTCAAATCCTGGACAGTGTTTTTCACTGAAAGAGTTAGACAGCGGGAACAAAAACGCTGCAGATATGAAACCTTTTCAGCCACAGAGCCGGAACTGCGTGGGCCCTATTAGTTAAGGTCTTAAGTAGTTCCACTACCAATTTTTTTAGTGTGGACCCACGTCACTAACACTAGCCTGCTAGCATCACTGCCTCTGGCCACCTTACAAGCACACTGTGAGTGACGTCAGCAGGCTAGTATCAACAATGATCTTGTATGGTCTTATCGTGTTTCACTGGCTTTTGAAGCAGAAACAGTGAAACCAGACTCTGTAAAGCTTAGACTCCTGAGCTCTAAATGATCTTAAAACAAACAAATACATAACCAGTGCAAAATACCATTCCAGTGATGCAACACGTGGAAGAAACCACTCTCAGACTAATGTATAAAAAGTTCTGCTGGTTATCAGATAAAACTAACAGTTTGATTAATTTGCTAATGAGTTAATCTCAAAACATTTTAATCTCAACATGTAGACTGAAAAGGTTTTAGAAACAACAAAGAAACCTGCAAAAAAAAGACCATTAACTTCAGTCAGCTTCAGAGTGTGTGCTACACAATGCATACTTCTCCATAGGACTGAATCACTCACACTGGGAACAGGGATCATTGATTGACCATATATGGTCATCCGAAAACAGGCGGCAGGAGCCAAGCAGCGAGTCCATCACAACTCAGCGGAACACTTCAAGAGCCACATCACGGTTACCAGGCAACAGTCAGCAAACTTCCAGCGTTCCGAGCCTGAACCGTCGGATCCTATTAAGGGCAATTTCCCCCGTGACTCCCTATGGCTGCATACACTCCTAATCAACAGTGTGATGCAATTGCCTGTGAACGCAGGCATCTAACCCATCAATACACATTCTTGCATACTGCAGTGCACAGCCTGCTTTTGTCCCTTTGCCGAATGTATAACAAAAAAAACAAGTCAATTACCAAACTGTGTCATTTCACCGAGCTCGTGACAAATCCAAGCTGCCCTCGTCTTGTTCATTCACAATTTATACTGGGCTTACAGTGAAATGTTCTCTCATTTGCAATCCTGAAATATTTCTTCCGTTTCCAAATGTATTTATTTATCGAGTGATATATTTCTGTCAGCAGTGAAGTGTGGTGTAACAGAAATCAGGTGTAACGGCTGCACAGTCTCAAAATGAATTGGGTGGTAAGGCCAGGGGGAGGGAAATGTTTGTTGACAACAGCAGTACCGCTGAAACGAAAGAACAGCAATCAGGAGAGAACCTTTGTCATTTCATACAAGCCGGCTTGTTGTTATTTCTGGGTGTCTTTGTGATGAAGCCTCATTCAGCCCTGTAACCCATTATCTGTCATATGAAGCGGTAAAACAGGCCGTCCATCTCCATCAGTGTCTCCTGAGCTACAGAAGTTGTTTCTGCAGCACTGATATACAGATTACTCATCTGGACCAAGGAACACAGTAAAATGTTCATCCCTCCATCCATTCATCATCTAATCCACTTATTCCTGGTCAGTGTTGCGGGGGAGCTGGAGACTATCCCAGCATGCACTGGACAAAAGGCAGGAATACGCCCTGGACTGGTTGCCAGGCCATCGCAGGGCAGGAAAATGTCCGTTAAGTCAACTTTCAGTGTAAATATGGTCCCTATTGGACTCATATGTACTTCGTTAGAGTTGAATTAACTATTAACTAATTATTTCTGAGAGCAGAGGATTCTGGGAGAAGGTGGGGCAAGGGAAAATGACTGACAGGGCAGGCAGTGGCTCTTCAGCATGTTTTCTTTTTTTCCCCCACCCCAGAGGGCACTGGGTGTGGGGTCTGCCTGTCTGGCCTATAAGACCCCTCCGTTAGCACCTCGCCTATACTTACACAAGTCCGGACAGAGACACCGCGATCCTGACCCACCGTTCACCCCGGCCATGGAACAGGCGATGTGAAACAGCCGCACTTACAGTGACACAACCATTACCAACACGATCGCTATGGCAACGACATGTCTGTTGACAGCACTGACAGCAAACAAATACAACCATGCGTCTTTCGATCGACAAGAAGGCATGCATTTTTATGTTTACTTTTCTGGACTTCAAGCCAGAGAACAACATTTATGGAATATGTGAGCGAGGGCCAAAATAATCGTGGCTGAGAATCTGAGCTTAAGTGGACTTAAAGTTAATTATGGAAGCAGTAAAAGGTCACAGTCATGTTTGGGAGCAGAACCATGGTCACGATCAAGGCCAGGGTAAGGGTTAAAGACCATGCAATGGTTTTTTTTTTCCTTTTTTTTTTTTTTAAAGAAAAAGTTAAATAGAAGGAAATTTCTCACGGTCACATTATCAGGAGCTGGAATGCTGCAGAGAGAGAAGGCTAAGGAATAATCAATCTGTGAGTAATTCCGTCTTCAGTACGTTCAAAAAGGAGGGGGAATAGCGTCCAATGAGCAGATATCAAAATGAATGAGCTCATTTGGAACAATTCAGGCCTGATTTCAGGTGAACGCTAACGTTTCCCAGCCAAGCTAAACAGGAGCCTCCAGAAATATCCACAGGAAATCGTTTTATTAGGATGTATTCCACATTGTGTTAATCAGCCGACCACCATCTGCAAACTGTCAAGCTCCCCCGAAACCATTAAAAAAAGGGAAAATAATTGTTAGCATACACACACACACACACACACACACACGTAATACGCAGGGTTCAAGTCAGAACAGGGTAGTACTCTCCACGTTATCGGTAAGGAACAGCTAACCACATTCCGAGCCAGTGACTGACACAAGAAGTGGGTGCTGGACTTCCTATTTGTCCTCTATAGCTAGCCGTCACCACGCCTGTTTACTGATTACCAGCCCAAAAAATCTGGCGAGACGTCCCGGGTCACCACACAGGCTTTGCCTGCTTGCTCAGGGGCGTAATAAGTGACCGATTAAAAGGTCCCTCCTCCTCTGGTAGGATCGGGGCGACTTGACCCTGTTAACCCAGCCAACATGAAAATGTCCTCACAACTCTGGACGGGGTGTAGCACAGTGGGTAAGGAACTGGGCTTGTAACCGAAAGGTCGCAGGTTCGATTCCCGGGTAGGACACTGCCGTTGTACCCTTGAGCTAGGTGCTTAACCTGCATTCCTTCAGTATATATCCAGCTGTATAAATGGATACAATGTAAAAGTTGTGTAAGTCGCTCTGGATAAGAGCGTCTGCTAAATGCCTGTAATGTAATGTAACAATGCTACTGGAATGTCCTGTCAGTGTTATGACAACGCCATTACATGGCAGCAGCGTTGTGAGAACCTTTTTTTGTACTAGCTGGGAATGAGCCTTCTCTCGTTCGCCGGTGCCGTGTTTGTACTCCACAGCTGTAAAACGGAATTATTTTTACTGCTCCAAGATCACGTTCTCATTACACACGAGAAGAGCAGTCTTTGAGGGGAGGTGGGGGGGGGTGGGGGGGGGGGGAAGAACATGGTGCTAATTCCCAAATAGAAGACCATCCAAAATGAGGAAGGCCAAGCATGCCCGCCAGGCTGAAATTTGGCAAACAAACACTGCGCAAGATCAACAATGAACTGTGAGATGTTAGTCACACCTTTCTTTGCCTCCAGGAGATTACTGCACATTCCACCTAGTG
The DNA here is from genome assembly GCA_039654925.1 of Anguilla pacifica. NCBI lineage: Eukaryota > Metazoa > Chordata > Actinopteri > Anguilliformes > Anguillidae > Anguilla > Anguilla pacifica. Next base: position 2,563,909 of record CM077288.1, read on the forward strand.
CGTTAGCAAACAGTGTCTTGGCAGTTAGTGCAGTATAGTAAATTCTGATTACTTCATTTAAAACAATTTTTTTTTGGACTTGGACACAGGAACCAGGGCCGTTGTTTACTGGGGTGAGAGGCGGTGAGTATTCTAGGGGACAGCCTGGGGAGGCCCACAGCTTAAAAAAAAAAAAAGGAATTTGTTTTATTTTTTAAAAATCCCATAATTCCTCATTCCTGACAGGAACTACGTCCTTGTGGCGATGCGGTGCATTAATGGGACGCCACACGCTAGGCTAAAATAAGACGAGGGGATGATCACACAATACGTAACAACAAACGCTGCTTTTTTTAGGGAAAGGAGTGAAGCAGACATTGGGATATACAGGGCTATCAGGAGAACAGGGCCTGGGGGGGGAAATCGCACAACACTCCCATGAACAGTGGAATGCTGTTCCCTCTGCTGCTTGAGAGGGTGTTGGCAATAAACAGATAAATGTGATAAACACGTGATTCTAAAACCGCCCCCTCAGAACTCCCCGGTCTGACGGCAGTCACAGTCACCGCACTTTCACGCAAAGCCCCGTTTGTCTTTTAAAAGATTCCCGTTTCATGTGGCCAGCAAATGGCCCCAGGATAGGATGACAATTCCCCCAGCGCTTTTATAAATAATCTGAACCACTGAGGGGTGGGGTGGAGGGGCACTGGGGGTGGATGTGGTGGGGGAGGAGGGGGGGGGGGGGCAGTGTGTTGATTGTGCTATGTCATGCTCAATGTTTAACCTACTTCCTGCTTTCGCCGTCTCTCTTGGAGAACCGCTCGGAAGAACCGACAGAGGAGCGCTGCGGTTGGTGAATCTACGCCAGCTTACACAACCGTCATGGCGACCCACCATTAGAAGCCATTCTTCAGCCACCGACGCTGAACTTTTGTTGAAAACTGATGGTTTTATTACTGCCTAGTCCTGACACAGCCACGGTTTCACAGGTCTCAGAAATTTCAGAGAAGCAGTGGGCAAAACTATGACTTAACCAAAGTCCGGACCACAAGGACATGAATTCAATTTGATTCTGTACTTGCTGAAGAGAGACGCTTACCCAGGCCATTGTGCGCATATAATAATATAGCTGTTAACTGACTGAAATAAAAATGAAGTTAAGCATCTTGATCAAAGATAGAACAATGTCCCAACTGGGATTCAAACTGACAACTTCCTTGTGGCTACTCAAATAATGTAAGAGTGAAAATAAAAGAGTGAACATAATCTGGTACATAAATCCTTCCTGTTGGCATTGACTTCTGCATTTTTTTCCCCCATTTAAAGACACAACAGAAAATAAGGCCTAGTTTTATAATGAAGACACTCACATACTGTTGGCACACAAGTCCTAACACATAATTCCATATGACATCATACACCAAGTGACCCCTTCCCTTTTCTTTTAATGAAACAAAACAAAAAATATGCATATATAAAAATTAACAAAATGCTCAGTGATACTTTGGGCATGAATGACCACCTCTGATGCTAGACACAGTCCATGGCATGTAAGAGCATGCTTGTGTAATTTCATAGAGTTATTAGGTCTGAGTAGGTTTGGTTTATGACCATTGATCATGGAACAGGCCGAACTCCGGCCCAAAGTTGCTCAAACAGCCCCAAAGTTGCTCGAACACCATTCTTAGTATTTTCTTATTTTGTGTGGGTTTTAGAGGTGTTGCAGCAAGAGATAATTAGTCAGCCATATGATTTAAGTTTTTGTTTTCTTTCACATAATGAAATACACAAAAGTAAACATGGAACAGTGCTTGCTATGCGATCACTCACGTGACTAAGCAGGCTATGGGATGTGTCCTTTCATAACCCAACACACAGTATTTGCTTAACGCCAAGCAAACATGATTCTGTGATTCAAATTTTTTTTTTTGCAAAGGTACTTTTCACAGTTGCGCAGACATGAGAGTACGTTACAGTCATAATGTCCCCCCCCCCCCCCAGTCAACTTCCAGTTTTTGTATGATCTCACATCATATCCCCTGATGCTTTCATTTCCCCTGATGCTGTCTGGGTGTCTGTCAGTCCCTTCAGCTCTTCTGTGTGGGATGGGGGCGAGTCTGTGGGGTGGGGGTGAGTCTGTGGGATGGGGGCGAGTCTGTGGGGTGGGGGAGAGTCTGTGGGGTGGGGGCGAGTCTGTGGGATGGGGGCGAGTCTGTGGGATGGGGCGAGTCTGTGGGGTGGGGGCGAGTCTGTGGGATGGGGGCGAGTCTGTGGGGTGGGAGCGAGTCTGTGGGATGGGGGCGAGTCTGTGGGGTGGGGGAGAGTCTGTGGGATGGGGCAGAGTCTGTGGGGTGGGGGAGAGTCTGTGGGATGGGGCGAGTCTGTGGGGTGGGGGCGAGTCTGTGGGATGGGGGAGAGTCTGTGGGGTGGGGGCGAGTCTGTGGGGTGGGGGTGAGTCTGTGGGGTGGGGTTAGGGTTAGCAAACCCCCCCCCCCCCAACAGCCCCGGTCCACCGTCAGTTCCGAAAGCCTCTTGGCGTTAATGTGTGTGTTCTGCGTCTGTAGAACTTCAAACACCAAGGAAATAAGAAGCTCCAAAGTTCTTGTACAAACTGGAATAAACTTGAAACCCAACACAATATTTACAAGCGTCTTTAAATAAAACTTCCCACCACCCCCACCCCTTTAGCCTGGATAGCCTCACCTTCTCTACAGAGACCATAAACCTCTGTCATCTAGTGCACTCTGGGTAATCCTTTACCCGGCCCTTCTGTAAACAGTGGGTCTTAAAGGCATCTGCTGGGTACAGGAAGCACACTCCTTTCTCCCCCACCTGAAAATCCTCTCTGCTGAATGCGTAATGTTTGAAATCTTTCCATTTTCTATTCATTAAACACACATCAATACAGATAAAAATCTATCCACAGTGTTTCAGTTTAAGTCCCAGGGGCCTTCAGTAAGGCTATCACCAACCAAACGATGCACTTCGTTGAGCACCAGGCATTTTAAAAATACCCGGTTCGTTTGCACAAATGTTGATAAAGAATTATCAAACAACTTGGTAAAACAGGGCAAAAATAACTACAAAACTGATAAAATAAATAAGTACAATTTGTAGAACGAGAAATTGGAAGTCTGCACAACATTTGTCAAGAAAAGAAAAATGGAGTCAGATTCATATTATTCATTGATGTAACACCTTGAAAGCCTACACAACATGAGGTGTGAAAAAAATATATTAGAAAAGTTCATTACAGTTAATTAGGAAATTGTTCATTGCGTTCTCGGGCCTGCTGAATATTCCAGCTAAAGACCAGCTAGGATTCTGAGCTGGTTTAAGATGGTTTTCAACACTTCTAGCCAGTCTGCGGCTTATCAAAGCTGGTAGCCAAACAAGTGAACTAGCTCTGTCTGTCTCTCTCGCTGTCTGTCTATCTGTCTCTCGCTCTCTCTACCTTGGGGACAAGACTCTTCGCTCTCTGACTCGATCTCATACTATGAGTCGTGCGTTAGTGGTGTTCTATATCTCCAGCCTAATTTAAGACGCTGAGAAAGTTGGGTCCCATGATCGGAATGTGGCACATTTCAGAAACATAACGTGTAAAAAAGAAAATTGGTGGTGCCTACACAATGTCACAGACCATTCGTCGTGATTGTGTGATTTGTTAAAATAAATCAGACACTAATTGCGTATACGGTTAGGCATTGTTTTGATGGTATCACTCAATATATCAGATGAGCCTAGCAGCTGTTTTAGATACGCATATTGCTATAGGCTACCGGTTGTATAATCAGTAGAAAATTAGCGCAGCTAGTAATTAATCTATCGCTTCGCTTTCTAGAACATATTCTAGAACATATTTAAAAACCCACACCGGTTTGAACACTATGTACAACTGTGCTGTGTAAAATCTTTAATTTTTTAAATTTTATTTTTAATCATGGTAATAACATAATATCTAACCTACAGGAATAATACACAACAGATTCTAAGTTTTGTGTTTTAGAAAATCTTGCATGCTTAGGGATGAGGAACATTCTTCTCCCTAAACTAACTCAGTCCTTCGGCTACTTCCTAATTGTCAGTGCGCACACAGCGCTTGTTACGCGATCACTTAGGACTAAGCATCAAGAGGCAAGTAGCCTGCGTGAAATAAAATAGAACTCATTACCTCTTCCTCGTGGTTGGAAAATTCATTTGGCTCGTTCTCCTTCTCTGTCATGCTGCTGTTCATCTTTGTTACGGATAACACGTTTCAACAACTTCGTCTTTGCTACAGTTTGCAGAGGTCCAGCTGTTCGTGAGGGACGCTTGCAAAAAAAAAAAAAAAGCCGTGAAGACCCCACGCACAATCCTGGGAATGCCACCGTCTTCAGTTAGTCAACATTAATGAGTAGCCTACTGTTCCAACAACAACACAACGGCCCCAAACGAAATGAAACATTAATACTGAAGCAGCCGAGAGCGTCTCCAGTCAAACACCTGTCTTCAGCGTGGTCAATTCCGCGATGACTAGGACCGGAGTCTTGCGTGTTCGTTACCAAAAGTCGCGTTTCCTGATCGCCCCGTTCTAACTAGTAAGGGAAGTACATGTAACCATTTCTCATTAACTGCAAGAGCAACGTCAGACACGCCGGGAAAAGTAAGCTTCGCTTTCTGGGGGTGTTGCTCGGCAGGTCGGGGGGGGTGGGGGGGTGGGAGTAAAGAACTCTCTTCGGAATGTTATTTAATACTGAGACTGTTAATTAATACTGAGACAAAAACACGGCGAATTCTAACACGGGGCAGGCAAATGTCTATAGTCATAACGGTTCCTGTGATCAAAAATAAACCTGTAAGACGTACGAATGAATCAGCGGCGACATATAGCACATTTATAGGAGGTGGTAGTTGACATTTGGCTTTTGTAATCCCTACCAGTGCGAATGTTCAATTATCGAAATCCGAAGACGCGGGAGACAGCGTGGGCTATCTGTCAAGAATGAAACGTATCAAATTATAAGAAAATCATTTACTGCTGAACAAACTGCCTCGCAAAGTAAAGTCGATAATAATGATAATAATAATAATAATAATAATACTAATAATAATAACGTTTCTGAAACCGTTGTGTTTCTCAGCGTAACGTTTTTATGCAAGGTACTTGAAACATTACTGCATGTGCAGAGGTGTCTGGGATTTGTATTATTATTATTATTTAATTTATTTTACTTTTTTTTTTGGTGGGGGGGGGGGGGTTGGGTATCACTTTAGTATCACCTCCCCCCACCCTGCGCTCTACTCATACTGAGTGCTGCAATTAAATAATCATGTCAAATTGATAGTAAATGCAGTGTGCTTTTCCTGTATACATTTTCTGTTGCCAGCCTAACTGGTTGTCATATGAACTCTTGGGTTGTGTGGTCATTTTCGTTCAAATCTAAACCACCACCTGCTTCATCAATCCATCTGTGATGTCATCAGTTCTGCTCTTTGGTGTTGACCTTTGGCCTTAAAGACATACACAGAAAAGCCAAACTTGATTCCGATCTACTAGATGATTCCCCCCCCCCCCCCCCCCCCCCCACTGTGGTCCACAGGTTCTTACAAATCAGTGATTCACTACAAAGACCAACTCTTTCTGACCATCAAAGACAGCAAACTGATTAAACCTCCAACTCCTCTGCTCCAATTAGAGTAACGAGTATGTAAGCGTGTGGTCTGAATCGCATGTCGAGGCTGAGGATGTTTTCTCAATAGCCTTAGTAAAGTAGAGCTTATGATTCAAGCAAATGTCAAAAGTGCCCAGTCAATTTCTCGAATGGATAAGTGCTCTTTTGCAAACAAAAGAAAATAAGCTGTTCGTCATTTTACTGTCAGTTGATATCGATGCCATGTTGATTTCACAGTGCTTGCCATGGGCTTGGCTGTTCTGTGAAAACAAAGGGCAGCATAAAAAAAAACAAGTGTGAAAAAAGCACCATCGCCAAAAAGAACAAAAATAACTTTAATTCTTGTCATTTATATATTTTGGAACTAAATTTCCCCCTAAGCTAATTAACATACAGGACCTGCAAATGATTACAATTTTTTTTTTTTGTTGTTGTCAACCCATAAAAAAAATGCACACACAAAATTGCTGGATGGAATTATGGTT
>CM077288.1:2570123-2792623 GCA_039654925.1 Anguilla pacifica
AGTCTCTGCTATTCGGAACGCGCAATCGTCCTCTTGTTCCTCAGCCATTCTAACAGTTCATCACCCTCCATCAGTTCACAGATTGTAGGGTAGCGCTTGTGTCCTCCAAATGCCTGTGTCACCAGCCATAACTGCACCCCCCCTCCCCCCTCCCACAGTATCACAGGACTGATCCAGCACAGACAGCTGTCAATCAGAGGAGTTGCTCTAACGTGATGGAGAGCCGTGGCAACAGAAAGTGTCCCTCTCCGGGTCACGATATTTGCACCTCATTTTGTTAGCCTGCAAAGCTAGTGAATATGATAGCCTGACTATGATTATAGGATTTCATTGAACCATAAAGGGGGGGGGGGATAGATCACAAAATACAATCACTCATCAGGTAGGTGTCCGCCAAATCTGTCCCAGCATCACATAGTTGTCGGAGCCGCCCGTCTCCTGGCAGGACAACCGCAAAATGGCGGCCGGATACCTATATATAGAAGCGGACCGCATGCCAGTGCCAGGTCGCCAGATTTTGTGCCCGCGTGAAACGCTGTGCCCGTTCCCCTGCTGGCTCAGCTCAATCTCACCTGGTGTTTGGGGGGGGGGGGGGGGGGGTAGGGGGGTAGGGAGGGAGGAAACGCGGACAGCTGTCATTCCAAGTGATTTCAGTAAAGCCTGTTGAATGACTGACCTTAAAACACATACACACACACACACACACGGGGCTCTCCGAACCAAGGGCACGTGGGGGGGAGGGGGGGGGGCGCGGCACCCCGTATTAAACATCAAAGGAAATGCATGTCTTTTTATTGCAGCAGGTGGAGGCCATTGGCTGGGCATCTGGGCTGTGACAGAACGCTGACATGGTTTCGTTCTCCAGTGGAGCTGCAGCAGTCACACTTTTGATGATGTGCCTTGAATTGTGCCGGTTCTTTTCAGTGTCTTTACGGTTTCAGATCCAATTGTCTGTACCTGTGAGAGTACTTGTATGTTATACTCCCAATCAAAAAATTATGCATATCGATAAGAACAAATGTGAAATTTTATAATTGGTCTTGAGTTTGCACAACCATTTTGCAATTTGCTTTTGGTGGAGCTTCCATTATTAATTTCCAATAATCATCTATAATGGCTATGAGATGCTGGTGAGCTGCTTAATGAGAATTGTAGTGCAAAGCTAATTGTTTGTAACAAATGATAGGTCCAGTGAGTGTTGCATAACAATAACATCCCCTTATTCATCAGAGTTGATTTTTGAGGTCGTTCAATGGAAACTATTGAAATTGAATTTAACGAGAGAACAAGGCCACCATACTACTGGTATGTTTGAGGCTGGACTAGATCAGCTTGCTGTTATCACTGACTGCGATGTTCACAGGCACTAAATTTGTACCTTGGCAGGACTATAGACAAAAGCAGTTTGCCAATGACAGGCCATGAGTCACTGCATCTCATCACCAAGATCAAGGCATCACTGTACTCCATCTTCCTAATCACTCTCCCACTGTGGATCAAGCCATACCACTGCTGAAGCTAAGCAGGAGTGGGCTTGGTTTGCATTTAGTTTGGAAAATCTGTGAGAAAAATAACCCACTGCTGGAAGAGCTAGCCTTGATGGGCCAGTAGGGGGTGCTGTCCTGTGTGGACCAAAGAGAAATCCAGTGACCAACAGGAATAGGGGCACTGTGCTACAGGAGGTGCTATGACTCTAATGCACGAGTGTCAAACTTCAGTCTTGGGGGGGCTGCAGTGTCTATCGGTTCCTAGGGTGTTCTTGGCGCAAGTGTTTCATTTAAGTCCCTGATTGGCTGCGGAATCCACACACCTTGGTTCTCAAGCCCTTAACTGGAAAGGAAACCAAAAACCTGCAGACACTGCGGCCCCCCTTGGGATTCAGTTTGACACCCCCGCTCTAATGACTCATTAAGTTCCCATGGCAGCTTTCCAAAGAGCGAGGATGTTCATCCCATGGCTCCCGTGTCCTGGCTGCAAAACACTGGCTCTCAACATCTGGCCACCTAATCGATCCCGTGCAGTTCCAGACTCACTACGATTCTCCAGGTCATCGCCACAAAAAATGATTTCTGAGCTCTGAGTTCTCACCTAACAGACAAGGTTAAATGGATAAAATAACCATGCTGGGCTGTCTGATCCCATAGGACAAGAGACCCTCCAATAGGGTCTGTCTGTCATGGTTGGTACAGCACAATACAATATAGAAACTTGACCAAAAAAAAAAAAAAACACCCACCCATCCAAGGGCATGCTGGTTCTCGTGCCCTAGTTGGGGGACACTGCAATGAACAGGTGAGGAAGGATATAATCACAGTTTCCAAAAAAGCAGAACAGGAAGGAAGGGAGTTTGAGCCTTTCAAGTAGTCACAGAAGTTCTCAAGGTCAGGGCTGAGAGTGAAACAAAACCTTGGTATTGTGACAGGGCTCCTACACACTGGGGAGTTCTGTGCTGAGACCTCAACAGACCGTGTCTGTGACTGATAGGATACAAGCAAAATGTATCATTTAAAAAAAAAAATTGCTTAGCAGGTGCCCTTACCTGGGGCAATGTACATAGTTTACGTTCAAACTTTTAATTCATTTTCAGAGAGAGATGTTTAATGGAGCCTCTCAGAAATGACCTTGCTCAGTGTTACAAGACAGGCGCCCCATATGCTTCTCACATCCGGAAGTTTCTGTTCACGAGTTCGGTTCCCAGACCTCTGCATCGTATGCTCTCGATGAATATTGCATTAACGGAAACGCGCGGAGTTTAATTGCTCTTCATGCTCACACTGGCTCTCAAGCTGTCGCTTCGACGCAGAAAATGCACGAGCGTGATTAGGATATTCAGCTAGAAAACGTGGGTCAGCGGCTTCACTTTCACGATGGAACAGGTTACATCGCCGAGGAGGGATGCGTGACGTGTGACTAGCCTCTGAGGCAAGACGGAGTCGTGATAGTTCACCATCCGACAGGCCACAGGCCCAAACGCTGCCAAATTTCTCAGAACTGCGGAGGAAGGGGCTGCTTTGGGGCTCGTTCGGTCAAAGGCACCATCCTGTAGGGTGGAGTCTGGTGACCTTGGATCAAAACTGTGCCAGTGCCGACTGCGACCGGCATCCCCACCGGGCGATGCTCAGTTGCTGATTGCATCAGCTGGTGTACGCGACAGTTCGGTCAGTTAGGGGTCCCGCTGGTCAATCGCCCGCAGACTGCATGTTAAAGGCGCACAGGGAATTTATTCCTGTGACTCCACTCCGCGTGAGCTTAGCTGTAGTCTGCGAGGTGAAAAAGACGCAGACTGGGGACCGGTTTTGGGGAAAAGCCGCAGCCATCTATACTTTCTGGAATTGGCAGTGTGTTTCGCGCATGAAGGCAGCTGTGTTTGCAGACGGTTGGGCCTTCCAAATTATGGTGGGAAATGGGACATGCTCAGCCCCACGTTGGGAGCCAAAACTCCAGAGGAACACCTGCAACTCTTTCCCTGGAATTGGCTTTTAATTTTTCTTCTTGTGGTTTATCGTTTTCCGTTTATTAAGACCAAACGAGAGCGCGATTATTTTCGACTGGCTTTTTGGTTTTGGCTCGTAGGAGGAAGACGAAGAACCACCTCAAGCCAGAGCATTTTATGACAGCGAGTTCCCGACTGTTGACATTATGTTCCTTTAATGGATTACAATTCCCCCTCGGAATGCTTTTCACCACTGTCCAAATGTCAGGGCTGGAGACAGGGAGGCAGCGTTCCCCCCCGAGAGGGAGGTCCGAGCGTCGAGCGGCGTTACACACAGCAGCGGACAGCGCTCTCGAGTTTCACCGTCCATCCCACACACGCACTGGGGACAAGGCCCCGCTCCGCAGTTCAAAAGAGTTTATAAAAAATATTGAGAAAAATGTTCTTAGCAATCGCGAAATGAACGAGCCTACAGAGGGTGGAGGGTGGGGGGGGGGTGGGGGGGTGTCATGGTATTGCTTCTATGCAACATCGAGCCGCGACGTCTGGCTGTCATGTTGTGAAAAGGAAACGCTGGGCGTGTTCTTCACCGCTGTTTTTAGGCTGTAAAGTCTTTGTTCTCCATTGCATTGCACTCAACCATCATTTTGTGAGCAGCTTTGGGGAGGGGTTTTTTTTTTGTGGGGGGGGAGGGGGGAGGAGCGGCTGTTTGCTGGGTGCTAGACAGACGCTGACAGACAGGCCTGTGTTGTCTACACCTTTGATCTGTCAAGGTTTCCACCGCGAATGTGGCGGCTTTGCACCGGTTGTAGAATTATCCGAAGCGAGAGCTCTAAATGCAAACGGTTTGATTCGACGCTGACGATCCTGTCAGATCGAGATGTTTCAAAAGTGACCCAGCAAAGGAGGAGGAACACAAACCTGCCAAGTAGCGAGATATGACAGGAGGGGAAGATAAATAAAAGATAAAATAAAAGCAGTGCTCAGATTTAAATTTTTCTTGGTCCCTTTGTTTCAGAATTTCTGTCCTTGTGTAGCCAACTGGTCTATGAGAAAGTAATAATGTGGTACCCCTACTGACCAAACACACTTTGTTAGTGGTTTATCTTGCTCTTTGTGTAGACATCTTTCACTCTTTCCTTGTACAAGAGCGAAAGGGAAGGGAGGGGAGAGGGGGTGGTGTTTCAAATCTGTTTGACAAGGGAGTATTTTTGAGCGCATTCTTGTATTTGAGAGAATAATTTCCCACAGAAAGTCAAAAATCCAGCCTGCCAAGTTCATTGAAAAAATGCAAGTATTAATTTTAGTCCGCTCAGAACTTTGAGGAAAATCCTTTATTTCAAAAATATTACTATTCATTTTGCCAAATTCAGTGGATGAAATCTTAATATTGAGGAGTAGCAATAGTTGGTCTTGGTATCAGTAGTCTCTGCAAAATGTCAAATGCAAAAACTCAACAAGGAGGCAAACTACAGCACGGGTGAACCATGACATCAGACAAGCAACTTATTTTTAAAACTAGGAAGCATTTTTTTGAACGTTTAGAATCTGTTTGTGCTTTTCTTTCGTTCTTGTTTGCAAAAATAATGACAAACTATACACACATTTATTTTGTCCAACCCTGAAAATGTTTGGTGGACATTTCCCTTTATAAATATTCACGGTCGTCCCCCCTGCAGTTAGTTCTTGAGTTGAGCTCGATGTCACGCAGTGCGGGGATTGGATATTCCGGGCCAAATGGAACCAGTGCCACGAAATCCTGTAGGTCACCTTTCACATTCCAGCTGGAACAGCAGCTTGGGTGGATAAGGCCAGCTGTCAAAAATCCTTCGTCTTTCACAAACTATCCGGTGGCCTTTTTAATGCGACACGCCGACCTTTGACCTTTGAACGGCTGTGGTGAAGTTGGGGTGGTCAGCGATGGGTTTTCCTATAAGACCACCTTGTTTCCGTTGTGCTCAACGAATGGGGTGGTTGTTGTCCTTGTTTATCAAATATAGCCTCTGGATAAATAAGCTTATTTGTTATTATAAGTTATAAATCCCACTGCCAGGAAATAAAACTGGTTACTGTGTAAATATTAATATTGTGGCAATACAGACAGAGACATTAACTGAGCAAAATTAATCTGGAGATGTTAATCCAGTCTCAGATTTTATGGTAGCCCTGGCATGAACACATTATCACATCACTGCAAGCGCTTATGCATCTGACAACACATTCCTTTGCATCCGTAGATTTACACAGTAGATTTGGAGCAGAGGAACAATGCAAAGAAGTCTATTTCACCTTGGCGTGCCCAGTGCATTTAATTTTTGAAATACATTTCACAATATTCTTCTCGGTATAAATGTACATATACATTTAAAAAAAAATATTTCCAAATTGCAAAACCAGTTAACAGCTGAGGTTGTGGATACAGTAAAGAGTACTTTTAGCATTGGAGTCAGCTTTGCAGAAGGAGGAAACTAGGAACTGGGCGGGGGGGAGGGGGGGGGGTTATACCACTCTCCAGCCTGTCAATCATGCTGATGTTCTGTGTACCACAGCAGTGGTTTAAAAGCAATGATGGTGAGAAAACAATCCTGGGCACATTTACACCTGCGATGGAACGATAGCCCCGCCCCTCGCTTTCGCGTCTGCTCAGCTCCTGGGGGAAGGATGCAGCGACGCATGTGAATATATGGCTACCGTCTTCAGCCAGAAACAGATATGTTTCACAAGAAGAAGAGTGTGTCGTGTGTGTGTGTGTGTGTGTGTGTCCGTCTGTCTCCTGGTCTACCACAGGAAACACCTTGCATCCCCAGCACAAGTGAAGTGTCTATGCTGGTTCTCTCTTTTCTTTTTCCAATCAGGGATACATCCATCCCTCCATCCCTTCACCCATTCATACATCATCCTTTAAACTCAGGGGCAGGCCAAGCAGCTCTGGGGTGCCGGAGGTATTTTTGTCATCGTAATGTCCTCCCAGGTTGATTACCTGCAGATGTTCAGCCTGGATGTTGAGTCCTTTTGAGTGATGAAGCAGCGTATGCACACGGTCACCTGCGTTAATTGAGCTTAATAATTGACCCCGTTGCGAGGTTCCAGCAGGCTTTTGATGGAGCGAAATTCAGAACCTGTGGGGTTTCAGGACCAGCTTTGCTTACCCATTTTATAAAAATAGCTTCTTTTGCATTAACACACACACACACACACACACACACACACACACACACAGGACAGTTCCAGGAGTCTATTAAAGCAGACACACACAAAAAAAAAGAGAAACAGTGTACTGGGAGCACGTGTGAACTTCACCCAACCCTGCAGCTGCGTGGGCTGGGAATAAAGATAGAGAGAGAGAGAGAGTGAGAGAGGGAGTTCTGTAAAAAAATAAAAAGCAGAGATAGTCCTGGGTGGGATGTACAGAGCCAGAACACACTGGCAGGGGACTTGGTGTGAAACTTTAATTATCCAGAAGGCGAATTCATTTTAAGCTCAAATTAGACATGACTGCTCGACATGGCATTTATGACAGAAGCTACATGCACGATTTTCACGGGGCACCTCAGGCAGCCCTGTGAGCTTCCCTGCTTCAGAGTCATTTCCTGGCCCGTCTAATTTCTGTTTTTCCTTCGTGCAGATTTCGATCTCCCAGTCGGACACTAAAGCACACTTAATATCTCTAAGCTCCTCTGCCCACTGGCCGGCAGGCCAGGCGACCCGACAGCCCCACCTCCACAGGAGTCCTGGAATCTACACTGGTGCAGTCCAGTGAGTGTGATCCGTGAGTGAGCGAAAAGCTAACAGGACGCCGTCCACCAAAAACGTTTAAACCGTGGGAGAGCGTGAGGTCAGGTTCTAGACTGGGTCCCACTGGAAACGAGAAAGTGATAGAGCAAGAGAGTGGGCGAGAGAGTGAGAGAACGAGAGAGCGAGCGAGAGCATGAGAGAGAGAAAGAGAACAAGTGAGAGAGAGTCATAGAGACCCACAGGGGTAAAGACAGGAGGGAGACCTGTAGGTTCCAGCATGGGGGTGGGGGGGGGGTGATATTACAGGATCGACTCCCCCTCAAACACACAGAGTCATCAGGTGGGGGGCTAGGTGATGGGACGGATGGGAAAATAACCTGGGGTCAAGCCTCATTTAGACCCCCCCCCCCCCCAGTCCCTGGGTAGAGGCCACTTTCCAGATCCCCATGCAGAGGGGGATTCTTTACATGTGGCAGACCCACTGGTGAAAACAGGCAACCCAGGGAGAAGAGCAGGGGAGGTGGGGGAAATTTTATCAGTGTGTTCCGAATACTTGCCTGACAAGCTGCTGACAGTGATGCCGCAATGAGTTAAAAAAAAAATTCTCAGGATGGCAGTGCACTCAGGATCTGAAGATAAAGTGAGGCAGAAAATCATTCTCCCACAACATAAAAAAAACAGAAGGAATACATCTATGGTCGGCCGACAGTTGAGTAGCCCTGGTGTATACCATGTGTAACTCAGCAGCACCACCTAGAGGGTCAAGTTGGTAAGAGACGCAATATAGAAAATGTGTAAGTCAGAACCATGGCCTACTCTCTCAACAAATGTATTTTAAACCCTTACTTAACATTTTGCTTGAGTTATAGTGCCAAGCTTCCAAAACCACTGTGTGGATTAGTTTTTAGACTTTACAGTAGTTTGGGAAAGCATCTTAAGCCAGTTACACAGGTATTGAAATGAATGCTTTTCATTTTAGTTTTTATTGGTTTACATAAAATGTAATTTCAATGACGTTGTATTCAATTAACCTACAGAAAGACATGTAAGGCTGGAATGACATGAGAATTAAAGGGACGTGTGCAATACAGTCTAGCAGCATTATTTGGAATTTTAATACCGATGTAAATTAATGCCAGTAAAGTGACAAAAAAAAAAAAAAAAAAAACATTTCTCATGAATAGACATTTGTCATGACAATGTGAGAGGAACGATCTTCCAGGTGAGGACACTTTACAAACACCGCTCAAACATTATGAACTTTTCTGTGGCGGACCGTTGGCTTTCCCTCGTTCTCTCGCACAGCTGCCAAGGGCCTTAAACGGACTTTGCGGCGTCTCCATGGCGACGGCGGGCGGCTGGGGTCAGTCAGTTTTTCACCTGAGCGGAGCCGGCTTTGACGGTCTTCTTCAGATGGTGGTAATTGGGCAGGATTTTCATCAGGAAGTCCAGCTGGAGGCTCTGTGGCTGTGGAGGACAGCGAGACAGGAAATGACAGTGTTCTCCACAGCCTTCTTTATAAAAAAATAAAAAAATTCCCACCACATTTATTTCACATTACTACAAGACAACATGCATGCCATATGCTCTTCCCCTGGGCATTCCACCCACGAAACCCTGACTATGAGAGGAGTCAGGCCATCACCGGCACCATTACAAAACAATCAAAAGCCTTTGCTCTCCAAAAAACACCAAGGCTGCTAGCCATCTGGAGCGCAGCCATCTTTACTGCCAATATATCACAAATCACAAAGGAAATAAGGCTGTGCCTTTACTGTGCTACCCCTGACATTTAAGCCAAGATGTAATCTTGTGATTGCCTTACTTTTATTGTCAAACAAACTAAACTAAAAACTAAAGCCTGAATTCAAATCAACATTTGTCCTTAACTTTAACGATTAAAGGCAAGACTTCACAGTCACTAATTCTAAATGAGTTTGAGAAGAACGCTGGCATTTACTTATAAATAAAAGTTAAGGACAAATGTTGATGGGTCCAACCCCTTTTTGGAGTTCACGAGCCCAGTCCGTCCAATCACTGAGCTGGTTTTCAGAGCGACCCCAATCGCGAAAGGGACTTGGGCTACCTGCGGCTTCTCGGTCTGCACCCGGCGCATGCAGTTCGACCCGTAGATGACCGTGTTCTCAGGGATGACCTCACAAGTGTTCACCTGGCAACAGGCTCCAACAATGCAGCCATTGGTTAGAATGACACTCCGGCCCACCACGGCTGGGGAGAGAGAGAGACGGGCCGTCACCAGAGCAACACCGGTATCACAGCAACGCCACGCCTCACCGTTAGTCTGTGTGTGTGTGTGTGTGTGTGGCAGACAGACAAAAACCTCTGCAACACACTCCACTAACCTGCCAAGACCCCAAACCATTTCACCCCCCCATGTTCTCTATTAAATACACTGGGTATTTACTGAAGCATGGCAGATTAAGTGGACTGCTTGAGGTACACTGAGGCTTCATTTAAGTTGTTGTCCATAAGATACATATGAATATAATGCAATGTAATAGCAGAGATTAGCGTGTGCACCTTTAAACAAAATTGACTTGATGGCAACAGGGACATTTATTCAGCAGTGGATGCTTAAGTGCAGGCATGACTCCAGTACCCCACTGTATGTTCCATTTTTCAATAACCCGTCATACCTTTTGACTCTATGACGTTGTTGTCCCCAATCTTCAGGGCCTGGGATTCTATGAGCATCGGTTAAGGGACTGTAAACTTATCCGTGGTGAATACAATACAATCCAGTGTACTGTAAAACAGGGGGAAGTGCCACAGTACACAATCCCAGTCAATGGACAGCTATGCAACTTTCAGGGCATCTTGGCCCTTTCCAATCAGTGGTCAAAGACTGTTCCTAATGTTAGGAGCGGGGTAGTGTTAATCAACAGCGACTATTATCCACAATGCAATGGGGGAGTACTAAAAGGATACCGCATCCAACTTCAAAGACGTTGTTGGTTCCAATTGTCATTGTCTTGGGTTCTGTGCCCTCTGCGTCAGGCATTATGTTCTCGGGGTACCTGACGGTACAAATCGCGGTGTTTCAACACGCGGGGGAAAAAATGTCCCTGGAAAGTTAATAATAAAGGACTAAGGCGCATGACGTCAGCATCAGATAATTCCTCACCCGTTAATGATAAGCGCTTGCTCTTCGATAAGATTGCCCTCTCCGATGACAATGGGCCCTGCCTCGGCTATGATGCGAGCTTTGGGATGCACCACTGTCCTTGGACCTGCCGAGGTAAAGGGTTCTAGCTACAAATGTCATACCATTAAACATACGATGCTTAAATTTAACTCGACAGAGATAACGTTGAGAGATATCAACGACAAAAGGGCGATCTAGTTGGCAACGTCGACAGTATCCATGTGTTTACGTTACACGACACATTATAAGAGGAGAGTGGAAGGGTACGCTGGTTATTTTATGAATGCTGTCATATGAGATCACACACAGTCAGCTGGGTGGTTCAGTTATCAAAGTCTTACCTATAGTCACATCCCCTCTTATCTCGCTTTCAACGCAGACCACAGCTCCAGCTGCGAATTTAGCACTGCTGTATGAGAATAATTAAGTTTATGAACCGCATTTTATCACCGAATAACGCACTGTGATCAACAATTGACGTTAGATAGCATAAATACGTAAGTATAGCTAACATGCAAACTTGGCTGCTGTGGTGGGTGTAGCCGCCAGAGCATCTTGACAGATAGTGTGTCAGAATTAGCACACCATTTTACACTAACGACAGCATTCGCACAAATTCGAGTAATCACCATTTTGCATTTGTGCTAAGCGAATTATGGAAATATAAACATCGATAGCATCACGACATCGTCTGGTTACCTTTTTTGGACCACTTGTTTGGCACTAATATCCGCCATCTTGATAAGGATTATAGTGTAGCATCGACACTCGACTTTACTCCCTGTGAAGTAGAGGAGGGAAGAGGACGCAAATATACGGTCTTTGAATAAAACGACTGTCTGCTGCCACCTGCTGTAAGCTAGTGGTAGTGAATAAAGACAGTCGTGTGCAACATTCAAAAAGATGTGCATTGTAAAGATTGCTTTGAACGTTGTTGATTAATTGGACGAACAATGTTTTGAAGAGTATCTACACGTACAAAAATAGTCTTAGTTTATTATGGGAAAGCAACGGTTCTGTCACGCATACGCACACACATACATTTAATATTCACACATTTAATAACATATCCTGTCAAATTTATTTTCTGTACACAGATTGTCTATCCTCCTCCTAATGGATTTTGCCAAGCCCGTTGACATCACTCACAACTAAAATGAACACAAAAATCATTACATTTAAATCTAAGATATTGGACAAGCAGTTCTGACAATTTCGGAACCCCTCGGGTAAGAGTGGTTGAGAGTCGGAGACCAAATGCTTGGTAAATGAAACCGACAAGCCTCTTCCACTGAGAGCCAACACTAGAGATTAACTTGAAATGCTTGCTTTTGCATTTGCGCACGTGCACGCACACACACATTCTCTCTCTCCCCCCCCCCCACCCCCACCCCCACCCCCCCACACCCCTTCACAAGGCAGGGTTGCAGCAGCATAACTTGTTGGAAACATCAATCAGCTTCAAATAAAATGACAAGCCATTCAGATTAAAATCTTCGTCTGGCACAGGTCCTGCCCTTTTATATTGAGTTTTACAATATCAACAAGGCTCCTGAACAGAGGGTAGAGGACTCAAACCTCTCCATCGCAAGGCTCCCTAAAACAAGCAACATGTGTCAAAGGACCCCCCATCTCAATACTATGGTTAATAAATATAGACATTTAATCAGCACCGGTTTACAGCACAAATTAGTGTGCTGTATCAGTTTACAGACTACTGGTTGTGGTATCCACCTTGCATGTAGGTCTAACAGGTTGTAGAGCTGAATTGTAGGTGCGGCACTTTAAACCCTTACTTTAACCACTAAGGGCTGCCCTTCATATATGCACAATACCTACAAAAGGCCCCCTACTTAGCGTATAACTGCAGAACTACTGTTTGAAATATGACCCCCCCAGTCCACAATCATCATCGCCCAGAAGGAAAATGGAGGGGAAGGCAAATAAAATTGCTCAAGGGTGACACTGAAGGTAGGCTTCATTCAATACCCATCAGTATAATAATTAGTTCTTACTGTAGAAACTAAAGGAATGTTCTTGCACATAGGAATTTTCCAGGCACACAAATGGGCCAGTGTAAATATATTCATTTCAAAGGCCTCTGCATTCAAGCTCCAGGTTTGCCCGACACGGTAGAGGTTGGATAAAAATGAGGTTCACGGGTGGCGTTGTTGCCACGGTAATGCTTTGTTCTGCCCGTTTGAAATTAAGCAGGTGACAGCATCTGTGCCCATGGCCCCCTGTCGCAGCACCTGACCGCGAATAATGGCCGTTTTTTTTGGGGGGGGGGGGGGGGGGGAGGTTAAACGCGACATGCCAAGCTCCCAGCGGAGTTTTTTGGGGGCTGAGCCAGGGGAACTCATCACGGTCATTTCACGCCCGGAGCCACGTGCATCTGCTCCGATGTTTGGGAATATTACCTCGTTCGATTCCGCGTCACGCCTCCCTCCCGATGCCAACGCCATCCTCGAGATCCGCGCGCCGCGCAACTGTAAACACCCGCGGAATTGCTCCACGGCAACAACAGCTGGTCTGAATTTAAACCGAGTCGCCGGCGGATCGCAAACATTTCGCTCAGAGGAAGAAAAAAAAAATCTCCGTGTTTAAAATGGGAGACGTGTATATACGGGCTCTGTGGTCTGAAATGAAGATGTGCCTGGTTGGCTGCCAACAAATTATGAGTTCGGGTTAAAATGGACAAACAGCAGCTCCATCATACCCGAGGCCAAAATGGTGTGGTCTGCCATTTATTACCCCCCCCCCCCCCCCCACATTTTTTTAAAAAAAGGTCCTTCTTTCCATAAAGCACATGCATAAAATGCCAGATCTGTGCACAGAAACTTTAGAACATCGTTTCAGGGTTAAATGCTTTAACAGCTATGCAATGCAATCAATTTCTCTGTGTTAGTATCAGTGTGTTTTAACTTTCATATTTGAGTTATCACAAAATGGCATTGGCTCAAATCAGCAGAAGCACTCATGGACCTGGTTAGTCCCCCTTGCACTGTAAGCCTATTTGACAGGAAGCAGTTCGCATGCAGTAAAACTTGAATACACAGACTGACGAGATGCTTCTTTCTGTTGGCAGATTCATTGACAGTATAAACACGCATTAAGACTCACAGCAAAGGGCTCTGTTGTGATGTGAATATTTTGGCCGTTGGCTTTTTTTTACTTCTGTAAATCATCGGGGCGAACTCAAATACAGCATGATTCCCTGTGCCTCCTCCAAGGTCTACACAGACTGTTTTTGGCTTAGAGGAGAATATCATTCGTGGACAGAAGAAACAAATATTTACAGTGTGAGCACAAATATGTAACCAAAGCAGATTTGCACATAATTGACTTAATGTTGGAAAAACAACAGAACTCTTAGGAACACAGAGAGAAGAGAAAGCTTGGCTTCAAAGGACATTGCTGCTGTGGTGAAGTCTTCTGCTGCAGTACAGCGCCCCCTGGTGGCTGCTGAAGCATTTGCACGCCTCGTGCAGCTTCATAACATTGCCACAGCTGGGGTGGGGGGACGCCAAGCAGAAAGGCATTTCACTTCGGAACATGAAGAGCCAGGCGAAAGTTAATGAACCCAACCCAGAACCTCCGAGCTCGGCTTAATGGTGAAGCCCGGAGACTCGACGAGCCCCTCGAGAGACCCCCCCCCAAAACTCATGCATCAGGGCAGCGTGTAATCCTTCAGGCGTGGCGGGTCTCCGGATCGATACAGACCTACACCTATTGAAATTGCAATCAAGTCTGCGTGTGAGGCTCTCTGCGGGGGGGGGGGGGGGGGGTTAGGGGGGTGGGCTATTTCAGAGTGAACAAAATGGCCGCCTCGTGAGAAAGTCTCTCAAAAGGAGCAGACGCTTACTGAACACGGCTCCCCTCCTGCTAATGCGACCCACCTGACTTACCTCCCTGAGAGCGATCGGGCCCCATCAGGCGCTGATGAGCCCGGGACTCTCTCTCGCTCCCCCAACTCGGAGGAGACATTAACCTCCCTGAACCCCAGGATGAATCGCCAGAAAATCGCGAGGGCCAATTGCGTAGTTTTCTACGCTGTGATGTATTGAGGTTTGAGAGGCTTGTGGTTGATTACGTGTTTTGAGACAACACTGTTAAATTGTGTCTGGTTGAGAAAATGAAAGTGGTGTTACAGAAAAAACCCACTCATGCCAAGAGGTCCCAATGTTACTCTCAACCTCCACCCAGGTACTTCCTTTGAATGTATTTGGCAAATACTTCATGGATTTTGCATCCAGAAACCATACAATGAATTTCACCTTTGTTTTTTCGTTTTTACGCACACCTGCACATGCCTGCGTTTAAAAGGTCTGGGTAAAAACGACAGCATTTCTCACACGGCTGCCTGTAAAAGGAGCGGAAGGAGAGGAGCTGTAAAGTCCTGAAGGCCGGTGGCTCCCGCGAGTGTGCCGGTGGCACGTAGCCGCGCGTTTGCTAACGTCTTGGGGTTTGGCTGGCGTGGGAGGACAGAAGAGAAGCACCAGGGGGTTAGAGCTGAAACTCTGTGTGTGTGTGTGTGTGTGTGTGGGGGGGGGGTGACAAAAGAACAAACACAGCTGTAGCAATATGCTGTCCCTCTGCATCTTCTCAGACACCTTCGCTGCGTTAGATGGCTAGCCCGATGCCGAGGAGGCAGAGTTATTACGTCTCAGCAACCATAAATCCGGCTCCCCCCCCCCCCCCCAGGGATGGAATCACCTGCCCGTCTTTCCAGCAGGTGAGCACCACATTGTTATCCACCACCTCCGAGGGAAGGGAAGAAAAAAAAACCCTCCCCAAAAATGCTGTGGAGTGAAGCAGATCTATTCTGGAGGCTGTACACACGCGAAAGGAGGATGCTGGCTTTAATTGAAACGAGCAGATCTGGATGGATCCAGATTAAACCGGTTTCCCCCTCGTCTCTTATCGCCGGGGCTGAGCGGAGTCCCCAAGCGCCGTTTACGTCCTCAGGAATCAGCGCTGGCTCCCGCCTAACGGCTCTCACATTACCCCGCCCCGCAATTACAACCTTCGCCTGCTTTAAATTTGATGATGATGTTTTCGGTGTTTCGATTGGGGGGGCTGGGGTGGGTTGGGGTGGGGGTGGGGGGGTGTTTGTGGGCTGTCTGCTAATGCCACGCACAAGCACGTGTGTGCAGTCAGAGTTTGGCGCAGTGCTGCTGAGAATATGAAGTCTGTCGGTGGAGAGGAAAGGAGTAAACGCGGCTCCTGGCCGTGGGAGAGGCCGGCTCGTGTTGTTCGGTGGACGGATATCTCTCTCCACACCTCTCTTTACATCTCAAAGTGTTTGTGTGTTTGGAGCGGGCGTGCTGGGACCTCTGGCGCTCTTTTTTTTTGGGGGGTGGAATCCTTGCATGTGTGTTTCATCATCGCGTTTAAGGAAAAGTGCTTTTTCTCCAGGACGATCCTGGCACACAAACCCAGGTCGCCCACTGAGGCACCAGACAGGAAATGTGAAGCCATGGAGTGAAGGAGGAGAGGGCTCTGATTGGTCGCAGCTTGGGGGGGTGCACGTCCTCCGCCCTTCATAAAGGTCACCCTCTCACATATGGAAGATTTTGGTGTAAAGACGTGCCCCCCTCCTGTGTGTCTGCATACTCACTGCTTCTCCAACCTTTCACCCTGGAGATGCAACACACCCGCACACACACGCGCGCGCGCGCGCGCACACACACACACACACACACACACCCGCACACACAACCACACACACACACACACACCCACACACACACACACACACACACACACCCGCACACACAACCACACACACACACACACACACACACACCCACACACACAACCACACACACACACACACCCACACACACACACCCGCGCACACACACACACACACACACACACACACCTGGAGCTTCCCGCACGTCACCACACTGCGCACTTCATGGCGATCAATATTAATCTGTGGCGAGGGCAGCCCCAACGATCCATTCAGACGAAAGGCGGCGGGGAGGAGGCTTGCCAACTTCCGTCCTCCAGGGAAAGTCTGCATCAATTCCTTTTGGATTTCTCTCCCCCGCCTCTCCCCCCTCCCTCCCTCCCTCCCCCCGCCTCCTCAATCCCCTCCCTCCCTCCCTCCCTCCCTTCCTACCCCGCCCCCCCCCCCGCCCCCATCCTGCCCCCCCCCGCCCCTACCTACCCCCCCACGCGTGGACATTCTTTTTTTTTTTTTTACCTCCTCTTCTTGAAATATTGGGAATAGGCCTCTGGACTGCTATAACATGCCCAAAGGTAGAACTTCCCTTTCGGAGTGCTGTGGAGCTTGATGCATGGGGTAATAATTTGGGGTGGGGGTGCAGGCCGCGCCACGTGCGATGTCCGCACACTCGATATTCCGGCTCCGAAGCTCCTCTCCGTACCCCCGTGCCGTTTATCCTGCTTCGCCTCGGCGCAGATGGCACTGCCAGGGGTTAACCCTTAAACACAGAGCCATTATATTTGATTAGCGGGTAATCTCCGCGGCGACGTGGCCGGCATGGCAATGGCGGTCGAGGCGGGCATTTTGCATACTTATTACGCCTTTGTTCTTGACCCGCTTACCGAACGCGAGGCCGGCAGTCAGTCTCCGCCTTTAGTTTCCGCTTAACAGAAATAAATCATCTCCCGTCGAAGAGGGAGGGAAAATCCTCTAATATGAGAGGCAGCTCATTAGGACCGCGAGCAATGGCGGAGATGAAGCAGGGAATGGCCTCGGAGTCTGAGCCGTCCTGGTAATTAATGGCGGTCTGTCTCGGTAACAGGCTCCTGGGACGTTATGATTTATCAAGCGCATCACTACTGCTTGTAAAAAAAAAAAAAAAAAAAAAAAAAGAACAAAGAAAAAAATACATGAATTTTAAATGTGAAAACTGAGGGGGGAGGGGGGGGGGGGGTGGGGGGATGGGGGAACCAAACAACCATCACGCATTATGCACAGAAGCGTGAATAAGATGACACGCAAAGTTAATGGAAGATCTTCATGCAACTTTCAAGCGTCGATGCCTTGGTGGAGATCTCTGGTGGCCACGAGCAGAAACAGAGAGATGGTGTCCTCCATTTTTTTTTGTTCCTCCCCTCCATGGAGCTTGAACAAGGATGTGACCCCGGTGGTCTTCATTAACAGAGTGGGGCAACACAAGATGGCGGCCAGGATCCACTCTTTTTTTCCCCAACTAAGATAAATGCTGATTACTTGAAAGAGACTCTAAACAGAAGACCAAAAAAAACCTTTGCAGTTGTACATGGTAAGGCTTCCCACAATGCCCAACTTCTATGCCACCACCGCCACTGTCACCAAGCTCTGAACCAGGGGCTGGTGGGTATCAGGGTTGCTTGAATGCAAGTTCCTATTCGGTGCGGGTAAGTCTCGGAGTGTTGATAGCCAGATCTGGTAACATTTCTGGTACCGTTTATCACAAAACTCTGGTGGATACACTTATTTTCTCTTTCACTGGGAGTCCCTCTGGGTGTCTGTATGAGTCCAAGGCAAGCGCAGGTCGACTGATCAAATGTTCCTTCACACCACTCTTGTAAAAATGGTTTGTTCTACCCTTATATAAAGAGAGTCTTCTTTCCTAGCAAAGCACACCTCATTCAACAGCTGGGAATCTTGTTGATCATCCAGTCAAGTGTGTCCAAATTAATGTTGAATTATTTATCAAAGCAGCAGAGATGTTCAAGTTTGCACAAACAGTTTAACATGTACTTAACATGTACATAATTACCTTGAGAATGGAAGGAGTTTGGAAGAGTTTAGACCATATTTTCTAGACTTCAGACAAAGTAAAAGCATTAAATGTTTGTCACATAAGAAACAAAAATTGCTAAATGCGATTTAAATTAATAGGATGTACTGAATAACTAACAGTAGAACCCATGCAAACTCCAACTGCTGGAGAGGAGCACCTTCAGGGGAAATTCATATTGAATGTATTCATTGACATTTTATTTTTTGATAAGCAAAGCCCTGGAAGAACTGCAGTGTGCTTTCCTTTGAGTCTGTGAATCATGTGCTGTGGGTGCTTGTAATAACCCGCACTGTGGAGCACTGTTTGAGTTATCTGTATGCTCTGAACAGCAGCACTTCGGTGCTAAGGGATTTTATCAAAAAAAGAAATAAAATAAAAATAAAAAAGCCTTTCCTCTCGACTACTGAAGCTATTATTTGCTGTTGTGAATTTCCAAACAGGCAGCATCTTGAGAATTGTTAAATTCAGAACACGGGAAACAGTCAATCCGCTGCAGTTTTATAATGCAGTGAGGTGGGGTCCTCCAGGGGGGCTGGAGCCTATCCCATCATGCACTGGGCAAAAGGCAGGAATACACCCTGGACAGTTTGCCAATACATTGCAGGGCCCACACACTATTCACTCACACACGCATACCTCTGGGCAATTTAGACTCTGCAATTAGAGCCCATGTTTTTGGTCTGTGGGAGGAAATCAGATTAGCTGGGGAGAAACCCACACAGACATGTTTGTAACATAACCAACAGTATTGTGTTTTATTAAAAAAAAATAAAAAATCACCCATGCTAAAGTACTTTCAGGACCCCCCCCCCCACACTCGTCCCCCCATTAGGGATGTTCATTATAACCATTGTCAGTTAAAAAGTGGGGGGAATGTCTTCTTGCATGACTGTCTTTTTGCATGCTGGAGTTTATAAATAATCAGTTATACAGAGGTTCATCTGTTCATGTGTGCGGCAACTGCCTCCCAACAGGACACCGTTGTCAGTATTAGTTTGGTTTACTCTGCTGAAAGCACTGTTATTCTTTGACAGGAGGTACCTGTAAGCAGGTAGCAACCAGAGACCCATAGCCACGCGTGTGGATTTTTACTTCTTTTTCTGCAAAAGTACGGAGATCCAAGACAAGAGAAACACAAGAGAATCCCTGGGAGCGTAAATCACCATCTCCCTGATCAGACTCAGAGACAGCTTTTCGTCCTTTACGGACATCTCCTGACAGACGTTAAGAGAATAAAGTCTAGCCTGTGACTTGGGAATCGTACAACTGCCTGCACATGTCACTCGACACCTCGGCAAAGCCTTTATAAACGGAACACGGCACCAAGTGTCTGTCTGCGGCTTTTCACTGGGCGCGTCCCTGGCACAGAGACGAGATGCATACGCTGCAGAGATGGGATGCACCCCCTGCATAGAGATAGGCTGCATTTCCAGCATGGAGACAGGATGCATTTCCTGCACAGCGACAGGTTGCATTTCCTGCATGGAGAGACTGGATGCATTTCCTGCACAGCGACAGGTTGCATTTCCTGCATGGAGAGACTGGATGCATTTCCTGCATGGAGAGACTGGATGCATTTCCTGCACGGAGAGACTGGATGCATTTCCTGCACGGAGAGACTGGATGCATTTCCTGCATGGAGAGACTGGATGCATTTCCTGCACAGAAACTGGATGCATTTCCTGCATGGAGAGACTGGATGCATTTCCTGCACGGAGAGACTGGATGCATTTCCTGCACGGAGAGACTGGATGCATTTCCTGCACAGAAACTGGATGCATTTCCTGCACACAGACTGGATGCATTTCCTGCGGAGAGACTGGATGCATTTCCTGCACAGAGACTGGATGCATTTCCTGCACAGAGACTGGATGCATTTCCTGCATGGAGATGGGTTACATCCCCTGCAAGGAGACAGGCTGCATCCCCTGCACGAAGATGGGCTGCATTTCCTGCATGGGGATGGGCTGCATTCTCTCCAGCTCATTTCTCTACTGCAGCAGTCGAGAACACGAGCAGATTTTTACTTTTTTTTCTTCTTCTTCTTCCTAGGAGAGATATTTAAGTCGGACTATTACTTTTGCATTGGCACATTATCAGCAGAGGACCAGTGTTATTGCGCTGTGCATGCGGTATTCTTAAGTGACCTAAAAAAAGAAATGAATAAATAAAATCACTCAAAGTGCTGCTGGCTTTTCAGAGAGAACACGGCTGGAAGCACTGAATTATTCCACGTTCCAAAAAAAGAAAAAAACATCGCTGATGGAAGTTTCCTTTCTAAATCCAAATTTTCAAATTTCAACAAATGCTACCATTTCCAAAATAAAGCCCTACAAAAGTAAAAATAAAAAAATAAAGAGGAAGACACTTAGAGG
The DNA here is from genome assembly GCA_039654925.1 of Anguilla pacifica. Lineage (NCBI taxonomy): Eukaryota > Metazoa > Chordata > Actinopteri > Anguilliformes > Anguillidae > Anguilla > Anguilla pacifica. Next base: position 2,590,599 of record CM077288.1, read on the forward strand.
TATACAGACAGCACAGTAAGAGACTCAAGTTAAGCTCTACCTCTAGAGCTCTGTATTGAAGGTTTACTTATTTTTGCAAAATATTTTAGGGCTCTCTCAGCTTTATTGGACTGGACAGTGCGGAGAAACCGGAAAAATGGGGAATGAGAGAGGGGGAGAGACGCGCAACGAAGGTCGCCCTCCCGGATTAAAAGTGCCAACATCACAGCTTGCAACAAACACATGGTCAGTGCTCTACAGTCTACACCATGAGACGCACCGTGATGGTCTATTTCTCTATTGCCAAATTCTTCACAGCCATTGAAGTAGAGCAGAATCCAGGGTAGGTAGGCATTAGAGGAAAATGTATTTTCACGTTTTTGGTTCTTCTCATCGCTGTAGATTGTGGTCGAGTTGGCGGTTCCTCTAAGTTGGCCGCTGGAACCTTCTTTAGAGTAAATTAATTAGAGTAAATTAATGATGCCATAGCTCAGGAGGTAAGAGTGGTTGTCTGGCAGTCGGAGGGTTGCCGGTTCGATCCCCACCCTGGGCGTGTCGAAGTGTCCCTGAGCAAGACAATTTCTCCCAACGAGCTGATTGGTACCTTGCATGGCAGCCTTTCACTGTTGGCGTGTGAGTGTGTGTGTGAATGGGTGAATGAGAGGCAAAAAATGGAAAGTGCTTTGGATAAAAGTGCTATATAAACGCAGTCCATTTACCAAATGATGTCACTTAATGCGAGACCATGAAACTTTCCTGAGTGGAGGGCACTGAAGTGGAAATCTACGAGTGGCAAGTCGGGAAGCTCCAAGTGTGGGAGACTGCACAACAGCATCGAATTAAGCGCATTTATTAAAAAAAAAAAAAAAAAAATTTTAATTTAAGTTTGCGTAAGCAAATGACATATGCCAGTTTTATTTTTGTAAAAGAAAATTAATTCACATATCTTCTCACAGAGTCTATTTTATTCCTCATTTTTATTAATGTTACTGTGCGTTCACACACACACACACCCCCGCACACACACAAATTTATTCTGTCACACCAGCACTGGTACTGGTCTCTATAGATGGCACTGTTTCACAAGCAGTATGCTGTGAGGTCTGTTTCCATGGGAACATCAGCATCACAGCTGAACCACTGAGCTAAGTAAAGGCTGGAGTTTGTTGTGTTTCTGATCAAGTCCCCCATGCTGATTGCGGTAATAACAATAATAATAATAATAATAAAAATAATAATAAACTTCCATCCTCCACTTCACTATATTTCCAGATGGAGGTTTTCTTGACCAATGGTAACTGATCAACTCTTGGCAACATATGTGAGCTCAGTGTGCTTAATCTTATTTTGTTTACAGCAGATACCCTCAGTGCAGCCAAAAGAAATTTGGTCCCAACACTCACTGTTTCCCCAAGCATTAGCAGAGCTTTGGGATACCAGCCTTAGCAACTGAGTTACTCCGATAAACACTGGTCTTGGCAACCAGAGCGATCCAGCTTGCGATGACCCTTTGGGGAAACATTTAAACAATAACGTCTGTCAGGCCTGACCTTGTGCTTGTCAGCTGAGAGTTCTCCACTTGTACAGCATACGGCCCGAGTGCAGCTCGGGGAGAAATATTCTTGGATGCTTGTGTTAACTTTTTTTTTTTTGGTGGTGGTTAATATGATTTTATACACACTCCCTCTCAGGGTTATATATATATATATATATATATATATATATATATATATATATATATATATATAAAATAATAAATAAAGTAAGAATTATTTCAGATGCGTTGGCATGACAACGGCAGGCCAAATTCAAACAGGCAGATTGGCCAGTGGGGAACCTCGGGAAAGGACTGTACCTTATATTCCAGTGTCACAGAGTGTGACGGTGTGCAGGGGTGGCCTTTAAATCCACTCTGGGAAATAAGCTTGTAACGGCAGGCTAACAGTTCGTAGCCTCAGTGGAATAGCGTTTCACTGTTGAGCAAAGTGCTGGACCATATTGCCACAGTAAAGGTCCAGCTGGCACACTGTATATGGACAATAACTAAAGGGTTTCCTGTGCAGTTCACCCAGGAGGAGGGGGTACCTGCTTGGCAAATTCATAACAGCCAAATATACCACCTTTCATAGCAGATTCATCACCACGGCCAAATGTACCTTTCAAACTGAAGGATGATGAAGAATACTTAGAGCATAGAGGGACCTTCCTTACAGATCCATGGCTTGTGGCATCAACCTTGCACGGAGTGGGGAAAAGGGGGGATTTACGGGAAAGCGGAATATCAGAAGACAGTTTCCTTGGAACGCGTTGCGAGATTCTTCAGCCGGGCGGGCTGGAAGGACGGGGTGGGAACAGCAAGCGGAATCTTTGCAGCTCTGGCCCGGAGCGCAAGTGCCGATTGCGGGATGTGTCACCGCTGCCGAAATAAATCAGACCAGCTACGCGATCGCTCCGGGCACAGATCCCCGCGTCTCCATTCCGGTACTATCCGCCGAGGGGACGCGCCTCTGCAGCCGAGCCGAATTCGGTTTCTGTAAATTTATTTCTGCAGCCGCTTCTTTGTCGTCACCCAACTGGTTCAGAACCTCGAAAGCAGTTTCAGCAAAGCGGTTAAATATCCATATTGAAAATGAAAAAATAAAGAAACACTTCCCATTCTCTTCCCATTCTGCCCCAAGTTCCTTTCACGAGCTCTCCCTGCCAGAGAACTGAAAGGAAGGAAGTTGTCCGTGCCTCCGCGTCAGAGGGATAAAATTGGGGTAATTTGTCAGGTTGTTTCATTTATTGCTGAAAATGAGAAATTCCGTTCGTACTTTACGGCGGCTGTGCGCCCCGGTGGAATTGCGGTTTGAAGTAGGCCTGCGTCAGTCCGGAATGCTGATTGCCAATAATTTCCTGCTTTTATCCGCGGATGGCGAGCCATTTCAAAATGAACCATTTTTCTTTTTGCATTCGCCACACATGTGACTGAGCTCAGTGCTTTAGTGGTTAAAATGACTATTCACACAAAATTTCCTCCACTAAACGGGAGTGAAATTAATAGCGTGCGCTCTTCATGCAGAAAAGGGAAATAGATATTCTCTAACACATTTAAACAACATCAGCGGAAGCCCATAAAATCAATTGGGACCATTTGAAATGAGTTAAGTAGGCCTTGGTCATGGCGTTTATTTTCAATTTTCAATTTATTTTCAGAACCAATTCCCCCACCCTCTAATTTCTCCTTCTGTGAGCTTGAATATTAATAACATTTTATACCTTTCATTTTGGTATGAACTGGCTTGGGGTGCAGTGCTGTAATCTCACCATCCACAAGAGGGCAGTGTCAAACGATCCACTCCAAACTCTTCTCACTTGGTCATTACCTTATTTTGCATAGCTGACAGTGGTACCCGAAGAAGCTAACACATACATAAACGTTTTTTTTTTAAGTATTATGCAAGCGTATGAGTAGTCAGTAATTCTGTGCTGGTACTTTGGTGTGAGGTAGTGCTGTGCCTTAACTTCAGCTCTTCCACTGAAAAATAAATTTCTCTTAATGACGTTAAACTCATGGAGAAACTAATAAAGACCCATTGGAGAGACTCTATATTCAAAAAAAAGTGCAGCACAAGATTTTTTTACATTTTTTTTTTTACAAGATGTAATTTAATAATGAAACAATACAGACACCTTAACTTCCACTGGCACTGAAATCAAGGTGCCATTCAAACCGATGTGGCCCCGTCGTCTCTGCGCTCCGAGCGGCTGATTTGGTCTCATTGTGGTTCGCGGCGGCTGCGGCGTAGCCTCCATTAGTGCCCGGCCGCTACGCCGTCAAAGTGGCACACAAAAGGCCCCGGCCAGGCGCGGAGAGGCGCGGAAAGGCGCGGCGTGTGCGCTCCTTCCGAAAATCCATACTGCTGATGTGAGAGAGCAGCGGGGGAGCGGTCTTTAAGCAGGGCTGCAACATGCAACAGCGCCCCCGTCCCCCCCGTCCCCCCGCCATTCACCCGCCTGCCTAACGGGCCGGCCGCTCGCCCCCTGGAACATTCCGGATTTTTTAGATGCCGGCCGCTGTTCTGGCGCGCTTCGGAAAATGTCAAGCGTGGGTTCACCTCCCGAGACGACCGATACTATGACCGAGCGACCGACAGAGTCCGCACACGCTCAGTCCGCTCCCTGAAACGCGCGCTTCTCGCTCCGAATCGCGGGTTCACCTCCCGAAGGCGACCGACACCACGACCGAGCGGCCGACAGAGTCCGCACACGCTCAGTCCGGCCCCTGAAACACGCGCTTCTCGCTCCGAATCGCAAACCGAGCTGCTGGTAAAACACCGCTCAAAACGCCGTCCTTAATTACCTCTCACTGCATTGCTGCGTTCGAACATTCGGTTCTCCCGGTGATGCAAAGACGCGCACGTGTAATGAGGGGTAATGAGCGGGAGTTCATTTTGAACCAAGGCTGGAACTACCGTCGAGGACACAGAGGTCATCTTCTCAGTATTTATTTTTTTGTTCCCCCGCGTGTGCTTTTCCAGAGCCTATATTTAATTCTTTAGTGAGATCACCACCATAAAACGCATCCTCAAAAACTTAAAAGGGAAAAAAGCATACCTTGGCTCACCCTACCCCACCCCTGCGGAGTCTCTTGACCTCAGTATTTTTTTAGGTGCTGGTCACGCCCCTGATATTAACCTCTTACAACAAAGGGACACAAACCCAGTGATAACGGCCAGGCAACGGGGAACTATGAGGCTGCAGATTTACATTTCAGATGGAGCGCTACCAGCTCTCTGCTGGGAAAGACTCCTATTTGAATTCCAATCCGTATTGCTCGGGTTGGTGTCTGGATGTATAGATTGAGAATACATTATGAGCAAGTCACCCTACTCGAGGTCATCTGCAAAGCAGAAAAACGGTAAAATTTAACAAGTAGAGCGGCCAGCATCGCTGGCTACGCATGTGTGTTTGGGTAAAAGCCTGCACCTTTCCTTCAGAAACGGGGAGTATTTCTTTGGCTGGAACAGGTGGCGATGGGCATAGACCATTTACTTCATGTCTGGGGACAGGGCCCAGGCAAGAAAAGCCACACACTCACCCACCCCTACCACAGATTGCCCCTGCCCCTGCCTGCCCCCTGCCCCCCCCCACATAAATATGATTTAGTACGAAGTTTAGCGCAGACTTTAAGAATCAGCCCTTTGTCTTTTTTCTTTTTTTTTCCCCCCAGTGCGCTCAGAAGGGCAGTAAAACTCGTGTGACTGCGTATGAAATCGTTTTATGGTTCCATGAGGGTACCGTAAAAGAATTTCAATGCAATATGCAGGACGGGTCATCTCCGCCCTTCCACACTGCGATTTAACAGATGCTGTGACAGCCCCTTTCTGAATTGGGGGTGGGGGGGGGGGCGTCAGACCAACAGGTGTTTCCAGCCTGTACCCTGACATTGGCCAGGCTTCTCTCCAGACGTCAGCTGACACCATTTCCCATGATCCCCCTCTGTGGGAGCACTCCCTGGTTCCAGTGCAGAAATAACTGGGCTCCAGTTTGGAACTGGGTGTGGAGGTTTTCTATACTGGCTGCATAATTTACCAAAAGCCTTTGCAAAATCAGATTCACATTTTTTTCTTCTGAATGTCAGTTGATATGGACCAGTCATTCAAGGGCAACATTGGCTTGATCCCTGGAAAAGATACATTAACTCGGGAATATTTTCATGTGAAGTAGCTGCTTTTGATTGATATGTAAACCAAAAAAAAAAAAAGAATTGAAGAAAAAGAAAAAAAGAAAAGAAAAAGTTCCCTGCCGTTCCAAATTCTCAGGAGACAGGCAGCAGTTTGAATGATGTGTGAATTCACTTTTAAAGGGCACGGCTAGAAAGTTCCAGCAGTTCTTATTCCTTTTATTAGTGTTTCTGCAGGATCTCAAAAAAAGTTATGATAGGGTCAACCTGTTTTATAACTCCACTTTGAAATTATGCCAGCTCCATTTTATATTATTTTTTCCCCCAAGCACAGCAATTGCATTTCTCCACTTACAAACAGCAGTCTTCTGTCAGTCACCAAAGTTCCGGAATGCTTTTCACAGACTAAATGACATCATTCACATTCTTCACGGTTGCCCTTTCATCTAGTGCACTAGCATACCTCAATCCTAATGACTCAATACTACTGACTTTCTGTAACAATTTTGGGAGTTAAAGTGGCCTGCTTGTGAACACAGTAGGCCCTATTTAGTGGCCAATTTCAGGTTCAAAGCCCACTTCCCCAACTGATTCTCTGCTGTTCTGGAACCTCTCACATGGTCTACTGTCACCATCTCAAATTCAGAAGCTCCAGGTCCAAGTCAGCTCCAAGTAAATATGCTTTTTGAAAAGGAACCATTCAAATAAAGTATTAAAAAGTTTGAAAATCTGTACGAGTATATGAACGACATGGTCCCGCCTCACAGCAAGAAGGTTGTGGGTTCAAATCCCAGCCTGGGCCTTTCTGTGTGAAGTGTGCATGTTCTCCCTGTGTCCGCGTGGGTTTCCTCTGGGCACTCTGGTTTCCTCCCACAATCCAAAGACATGCAGGTAGGCTAATTGGAGAACCTAAATAGGTATGAGTGTGTGAGTGAGTGGTGTTTGTGCCCTGCGATATACTGGTGGGGCCTGTCCAGGGTGTATTTCTGCCTCTTGCCCAGTGCATGCTGGGATAGACATCAGCACCCCTGCAACCCTGCCCAGGATAAGCGGGTATAGATAATGGATGTATATACTGTACGAGGTTATATACTGTAAGTAACTAATACTGAAACAGAATTTTAGTATGCAAAGTTCAGATCCTGAATTCAAAGGCTTAAACTTATTCGTGTTAACTTCACAAGCAAGTACCTGTGCCTACTGCAGTTTAAAAATAATTTGGATCATTACTGGAATATAAAAGTAGCTTCACTCAAGCATATTTAGTTTAATAATTTAGAAGCAATGTCATTCAGAATTGAAATGCTATTTGGCCCAAGTTCTGCCTCCAAGCCACAAGGTAAGGGCAGAGATACTTGAATCATTTAATAATCAATACTGAGATTAGAACAGAACCATAAGTGGCATTTTCAGCTGACACATTACAGCTTCTCACATATTACATTCCATTCATGATTTAATGAATTCCTTGTGGTTGGCTAGATACTCTAGATACTCTGTTCAACCATGGAAAAGTGTTTCCAGCGTAATTCAAGTGTATTTAACCAAGGAGATGGGGCCAATTCTTCTCAATGGACAAAAATTCTGACCATTCTTAAGAGACATCTGCTAAACAAATTTAATTCCCAGTTAGAAGGATAATGGTTCTCTTATGCCACAGGTTGTGGTATCTGGTCGGAATGATTTTATCATGGTTTCAAAGCTTCCAAAATGGCCTCTTAAGCTCCAGGGGAGGCTTCAGAACAGGTGCTTGAATACATATTGCAGCACATCTCAGGCTATGAAAACTTGCTCTGGTAACATCGTTCCGTTTATTGATAACAGCTGTGTGCACACAAACAAATGTGCTTATTTTCTACAGAAACAGTGCAGACTAGAGCCACAAAAGTGAGGTAAAAAAAAGAAACCCTTTAAGATGTAAGGTCAGAAATATGTGATTAGAATGTTCTTAACTGAACATTCTAATGCTGATGTCACAATCACTTTTGGTAATTGAAAGCAAAGTAGTTCTAGAACACTGACTTAGAAGGGGGGGGGGGGGGGGGGGCATCCAAACATTCCAAAAACCTTCTCTTCAAAGTGTTGAGAATCTGCTAAATCTTCTGCTTCCTTCTCTCCTAGGCTTGAAGGACTGAATTGTGGGAGGCCGGAAAAGAAGAGTGATTTAAGGGTCTGAACCTCCGGATATGCGTTGACATTTTTTACATTTCTGTGCATTCAAACTAAATTCAACTGGAATATAACATAATTAAATAATTCCCTTTGCCAAGATCTGAGTGTTTTGAGCTTGAAAATAAAATTGTGAGCCGTAATTACGCTGTTTGTTATCACAGAGCATGGTCACACCCTGACTTCCGTTGCTTGAGTCCCATCGACACTGCTTGCCAAAGATATTTTGAAGCCATTACAGATTAAAATGAGCAACATTGATTTTTTGCAATTAATATTGCATTTATTGGCAATGCTGGGCTTTCAGATTCCTGTCATCTACAAAAAAAGTGCCTGATGATCTATGGGGAAAAAGCACTGTTCAGAAAAACCATTTGAAGCTCCACCTCAACCTATCCTCATTAAATGATAACTAAATGAATCAACTGATCTTTACAGGGCATAAATTGACCTATTGAGCCCATGCATTACTCATTTGGTCAAAAGTTCAGGCATCACCATACACTCCTGGTGAGCTCTGGACAAATCCTGTTCAGTACTAAACATTAATTTTATTCAAGGACTTCCTGTAAATTTCCACTGAACACACATGGAGTGACATATTAAAGTAAGCATTACTTCATTTAACACGTCAGTATGCCAATCATTCAAAAAAAGGTCTGTTGGTCGGGAAATAGAAAAAAGTAGAAGTGTGTTCATTTTAAAATATGCATATATTCTATATCTTTTTATGGTCATAGGTACCCATGCTACTATAGAAAATTTTTGGCTCCTCCAAAATCAAAAAAGAACCAATGTCCTAACCTTTCTTTAACCTGCTGAACACAGCCGTATACTTGCCTCGACCCTCAGACTTATCGTTTTCATAACCCTAACCCTAAGTTGAGCCCTAAAACCTAATTGAAGCCATAGGAACCATTGAAAACATCTGATTAGTCATTTAAGATTGTTGAAATACAAAGCCAAGACTGTGAATACAATAGTAGAAATGGAAAAATAATACGTTTGAGGCAATTAAAAAAATAATTTTCCCTGAAAAAAAATATGCGTATATTCTGTATCGTTTTATGGTCATAGGTACCCATGCTACTACAGAAAATTTTTGGCTCCTCCAAAATCAAAAAAGAACCAATGTCCTAACCTTTCTTTAACCTGCTGAACACAGCCGTATACTTGCCTCGACCCTCAGACTTATCGTTTTCATAACCCTAACCCTAAGTTGAGCCCTAAAACCTAATTGAAGCCATAGGAACCATTGAAAACATCTGATTAGTCATTTAAAATTGTTGAAATACAAAGCCAAGACAGTGAATACAATAGTAGAAATGGTAAATAATACGTTTGAGGCAATTAAAAAAATAATTTTCCCTGAAAAAAAATATGCGTATATTCTGTATCGTTTTATGGTCATAGGTACCCATGCTACTACAGAAAATTTTTGGCTCCTCCAAAATCAAAAAAGAACCAATGTCCTAACCTTTCTTTAACCCGCTGAACACAGCCGTATACTTGCCTCGACCCTCAGACTTATCGTTTTCATAACCCTAACCCTAAGTTGAGCCCTAAAACCTAATTGAAGCCATAGGAACCATTGAAAACATCTGATTAGTCATTTAAAATTGTTGAAATACAAAGCCAAGACTGTGAATACAATAGTAGAAATGGTAAATAATACGTTTGAGGCAATTAAAAAAATAATTTTCCCTGAAAAAAAATATGCGTATATTCTGTATCGTTTTATGGTCATAGGTACCCATGCTACTATAGAAAATTTTTGGCTCCTCCAAAATCAAAAAAGAACCAATGTCCTAACCTTTCTTTAACCTGCTGAACACAGCCGTATACTTGCCTCGACCCTCAGACTTATCGTTTTCATAACCCTAACCGTAAGTTGAGCCCTAAAACCTAATTGAAGCCATAGGAACCATTGAAAACATCTGATTAGTCATTTAAGATTGTTGAAATACAAAGCCAAGACTGTGAATACAATAGTAGAAATGGTAAATAATACGTTTGAGGCAATTAAAAAAATAATTTTCCCTGAAAAAAAATATGCGTATATTCTGTATCGTTTTATGGTCATAGGTACCCATGCTACTATAGAAAATTTTTGGCTCCTCCAAAATCAAAAAAGAACCAATGTCCTAACCTTTCTTTAACCTGCTGAACACAGCCGTATACTTGCCTCGACCCTCAGACTTATCGTTTTCATAACCCTAACCCTAAGTTGAGCCCTAAAACCTAATTGAAGCCATTGGAACCATTGAAAACATCTGATTAGTCATTTAAAATTGTTGAAATACAAAGCCAAGACTGTGAATACAATAGTAGAAATGGTAAATAATACGTTTGAGGCAATTAAAAAAATAATTTTCCCTGAAAAAAAATATGCGTATATTCTGTATCGTTTTATGGTCATAGGTACCCATGCTACTATAGAAAATTTTTGGCTCCTCCAAAATCAAAGAAGAACCAATGTCCTAACCTTTCTTTAACCTGCTGAACACAGCCGTATACTTGCCTCGACCCTCAGACTTATCGTTTTCATAACCCTAACCCTAAGTTGAGCCCTAAAACCTAATTGAAGCCATAGGAACCATTGAAAACATCTGATTAGTCATTTAAAATTGTTGAAATACAAAGCCAAGACTGTGAATACAATAGTAGAAATGGTAAATAATACGTTTGAGGCAATTAAAAAAATAATTTTCCCTGAAAAAAAATATGCGTATATTCTGTATCGTTTTATGGTCATAGGTACCCATGCTACTATAGAAAATTTTTGGCTCCTCCAAAATCAAAAAAGAACCAATGTCCTAACCTTTCTTTAACCTGCTGAACACAGCCGTATACTTGCCTCGACCCTCAGACTTATCGTTTTCATAACCCTAACCCTAAGTTGAGCCCTAAAACCTAATTGAAGCCATAGGAACCATTGAAAACATCTGATTAGTCATTAAAAATTGTTGAAATACAAAGCCAAGACTGTGAATACAATAGTAGAAATGGTAAATAATACGTTTGAGGCAATTAAAAAAATAATTTTCCCTGAAAAAAAATATGCGTATATTCTGTATCGTTTTATGGTCATAGGTACCCATGCTACTACAGAAAATTTTTGGCTCCTCCAAAATCAAAAAAGAACCAATGTCCTAACCTTTCTTTAACCTGCTGAACACAGCCGTATACTTGCCTCGACCCTCAGACTTATCGTTTTCATAACCCTAACCCTAAGTTGAGCCCTAAAACCTAATTGAAGCCATAGGAACCATTGAAAACATCTGATTAGTCATTTAAGATTGTTGAAATACAAAGCCAAGACTGTGAATACAATAGTAGAAATGGTAAATAATACGTTTGAGGCAATTAAAAAAATAATTTTCCCTGAAAAAAAATATGCGTATATTCTGTATCGTTTTATGGTCATAGGTACCCATGCTACTATAGAAAATTTTTGGCTCCTCCAAAATCAAAAAAGAACCAATGTCCTAACCTTTCTTTAACCTGCTGAACACAGCCGTATACTTGCCTCGACCCTCAGACTTATCGTTTTCATAACCCTAACCCTAAGTTGAGCCCTAAAACCTAATTGAAGCCATAGGAACCATTGAAAACATCTGATTAGTCATTTAAAATTGTTGAAATACAAAGCCAAGACTGTGAATACAATAGTAGAAATGGAAAAATAATACGTTTGAGGCAATTAAAAAAATAATTTTCCCTGAAAAAAAATATGCGTATATTCTGTATCGTTTTATGGTCATAGGTACCCATGCTACTACAGAAAATTTTTGGCTCCTCCAAAATCAAAAAAGAACCAATGTCCTAACCTTTCTTTAACCTGCTGAACACAGCCGTATACTTGCCTCGACCCTCAGACTTATCGTTTTCATAACCCTAACCCTAAGTTGAGCCCTAAAACCTAATTGAAGCCATAGGAACCATTGAAAACATCTGATTAGTCATTTAAGATTGTTGAAATACAAAGCCAAGACTGTGAATACAATAGTAGAAATGGTAAATAATACGTTTGAGGCAATTAAAAAAATAATTTTCCCTGAAAAAAAATATGCGTATATTCTGTATCGTTTTATGGTCATAGGTACCCATGCTACTATAGAAAATTTTTGGCTCCTCCAAAATCAAAAAAGAACCAATGTCCTAACCTTTCTTTAACCTGCTGAACACAGCCGTATACTTGCCTCGACCCTCAGACTTATCGTTTTCATAACCCTAACCCTAAGTTGAGCCCTAAAACCTAATTGAAGCCATAGGAACCATTGAAAACATCTGATTAGTCATTTAAAATTGTTGAAATACAAAGCCAAGACTGTGAATACAATAGTAGAAATGGTAAATAATACGTTTGAGGCAATTAAAAAAATAATTTTCCCTGAAAAAAAATATGCGTATATTCTGTATCGTTTTATGGTCATAGGTACCCATGCTACTACAGAAAATTTTTGGCTCCTCCAAAATCAAAAAAGAACCAATGTCCTAACCTTTCTTTAACCTGCTGAACACAGCCGTATACTTGCCTCGACCCTCAGACTTATCGTTTTCATAACCCTAACCCTAAGTTGAGCCCTAAAACCTAATTGAAGCCATAGGAACCATTGAAAACATCTGATTAGTCATTTAAAATTGTTGAAATACAAAGCCAAGACTGTGAATACAATAGTAGAAATGGTAAATAATACGTTTGAGGCAATTAAAAAAATAATTTTCCCTGAAAAACAATATGCGTATATTCTGTATCGTTTTATGGTCATAGGTACCCATGCTACTATAGAAAATTTTTGGCTCCTCCAAAATCAAAAAAGAACCAATGTCCTAACCTTTCTTTAACCTGCTGAACACAGCCGTATACTTGCCTCGACCCTCAGACTTATCGTTTTCATAACCCTAACCCTAGGTTGAGCCCTAAAACCTAATTGAAGCCATAGGAACCATTGAAAACATCTGATTAGTCATTTAAAATTGTTGAAATACAAAGCCAAGACTGTGAATACAATAGTAGAAATGGTAAATAATACGTTTGAGGCAATTAAAAAAATAATTTTCCCTGAAAAAAAATATGCGTATATTCTGTATCGTTTTATGGTCATAGGTACCCATGCTACTATAGAAAATTTTTGGCTCCTCCAAAATCAAAAAAGAACCAATGTCCTAACCTTTCTTTAACCTGCTGAACACAGCCGTATACTTGCCTCGACCCTCAGACTTATCGTTTTCATAACCCTAACCCTAAGTTGAGCCCTAAAACCTAATTGAAGCCATAGGAACCATTGAAAACATCTGATTAGTCATTTAAGATTGTTGAAATACAAAGCCAAGACTGTGAATACAATAGTAGAAATGGTAAATAATACGTTTGAGGCAATTAAAAAAATAATTTTCCCTGAAAAAAAATATGCGTATATTCTGTATCGTTTTATGGTCATAGGTACCCATGCTACTACAGAAAATTTATGGCTCCTCCAAAATCAAAAAAGAACCAATGTCCTAACCTTTCTTTAACCTGCTGAACACAGCCGTATACTTGCCTCGACCCTCAGACTTATCGTTTTCATAACCCTAACCCTAAGTTGAGCCCTAAAACCTAATTGAAGCCATAGGAACCATTGAAAACATCTGATTAGTCATTTAAGATTGTTGAAATACAAAGCCAAGACTGTGAATACAATAGTAGAAATGGTAAATAATACGTTTGAGGCAATTAAAAAAATAATTTTCCCTGAAAAAAAATATGCGTATATTCTGTATCGTTTTATGGTCATAGGTACCCATGCTACTATAGAAAATTTTTGGCTCCTCCAAAATCAAAAAAGAACCAATGTCCTAACCTTTCTTTAACCTGCTGAACACAGCCGTATACTTGCCTCGACCCTCAGACTTATCGTTTTCATAACCCTAACCCTAAGTTGAGCCCTAAAACCTAATTGAAGCCATAGGAACCATTGAAAACATCTGATTAGTCATTTAAGATTGTTGAAATACAAAGCCAAGACTGTGAATACAATAGTAGAAATGGTAAATAATACGTTTGAGGCAATTAAAGAAATAATTTTCCCTGAAAAAAAATATGCGTATATTCTGTATCGTTTTATGGTCATAGGTACCCATGCTACTATAGAAAATTTTTGGCTCCTCCAAAATCAAAAAAGAACCAATGTCCTAACCTTTCTTTAACCTGCTGAACACAGCCGTATACTTGCCTCGACCCTCAGACTTATCGTTTTCATAACCCTAACCCTAAGTTGAGCCCTAAAACCTAATTGAAGCCATAGGAACCATTGAAAACATCTGATTAGTCATTTAAGATTGTTGAAATACAAAGCCAAGACTGTGAATACAATAGTAGAAATGGTAAATAATACGTTTGAGGCAATTAAAGAAATAATTTTCCCTGAAAAAAAATATGCGTATATTCTGTATCGTTTTATGGTCATAGGTACCCATGCTACTATAGAAAATTTTTGGCTCCTCCAAAATCAAAAAAGAACCAATGTCCTAACCTTTCTTTAACCTGCTGAACACAGCCGTATACTTGCCTCGACCCTCAGACTTATCGTTTTCATAACCCTAACCCTAAGTTGAGCCCTAAAACCTAATTGAAGCCATAGGAACCATTGAAAACATCTGATTAGTCATTTAAGATTGTTGAAATACAAAGCCAAGACTGTGAATACAATAGTAGAAATGGTAAATAATACGTTTGAGGCAATTAAAAAAATAATTTTCCCTGAAAAAAAATATGCGTATATTCTGTATCGTTTTATGGTCATAGGTACCCATGCTACTATAGAAAATTTTTGGCTCCTCCAAAATCAAAAAAGAACCAATGTCCTAACCTTTCTTTAACCTGCTGAACACAGCCGTATACTTGCCTCGACCCTCAGACTTATCGTTTTCATAACCCTAACCCTAAGTTGAGCCCTAAAACCTAATTGAAGCCATAGGAACCATTGAAAACATCTGATTAGTCATTTAAAATTGTTGAAATACAAAGCCAAGACTGTGAATACAATAGTAGAAATGGTAAATAATACGTTTGAGGCAATTAAAAAAATAATTTTCCCTGAAAAAAAATATGCGTATATTCTGTATCGTTTTATGGTCATAGGTACCCATGCTACTACAGAAAATTTTTGGCTCCTCCAAAATCAAAAAAGAACCAATGTCCTAACCTTTCTTTAACCTGCTGAACACAGCCGTATACTTGCCTCGACCCTCAGACTTATCGTTTTCATAACCCTAACCCTAAGTTGAGCCCTAAAACCTAATTGAAGCCATAGGAACCATTGAAAACATCTGATTAGTCATTTAAAATTGTTGAAATACAAAGCCAAGACTGTGAATACAATAGTAGAAATGGTAAATAATACGTTTGAGGCAATTAAAAAAATAATTTTCCCTGAAAAAAAATATGCGTATATTCTGTATCGTTTTATGGTCATAGGTACCCATGCTACTACAGAAAATTTTTGGCTCCTCCAAAATCAAAAAAGAACCAATGTCCTAACCTTTCTTTAACCTGCTGAACACAGCCGTATACTTGCCTCGACCCTCAGACTTATCGTTTTCATAACCCTAACCCTAAGTTGAGCCCTAAAACCTAATTGAAGCCATAGGAACCATTGAAAACATCTGATTAGTCATTTAAGATTGTTGAAATACAAAGCCAAGACTGTGAATACAATAGTAGAAATGGTAAATAATACGTTTGAGGCAATTAAAGAAATAATTTTCCCTGAAAAAAAATATGCGTATATTCTGTATCGTTTTATGGTCATAGGTACCCATGCTACTATAGAAAATTTATGGCTCCTCCAAAATCAAAAAAGAACCAATGTCCTAACCTTTCTTTAACCTGCTGAACACAGCCGTATACTTGCCTCGACCCTCAGACTTATCGTTTTCATAACCCTAACCCTAAGTTGAGCCCTAAAACCTAATTGAAGCCATAGGAACCATTGAAAACATCTGATTAGTCATTTAAGATTGTTGAAATACAAAGCCAAGACTGTGAATACAATAGTAGAAATGGTAAATAATACGTTTGAGGCAATTAAAAAAATAATTTTCCCTGAAAAAAAATATGCGTATATTCTGTATCGTTTTATGGTCATAGGTACCCATGCTACTACAGAAAATTTTTGGCTCCTCCAAAATCAAAAAAGAACCAATGTCCTAACCTTTCTTTAACCTGCTGAACACAGCCGTATACTTGCCTCGACCCTCAGACTTATCGTTTTCATAACCCTAACCCTAAGTTGAGCCCTAAAACCTAATTGAAGCCATAGGAACCATTGAAAACATCTGATTAGTCATTTAAGATTGTTGAAATACAAAGCCAAGACTGTGAATACAATAGTAGAAATGGTAAATAATACGTTTGAGGCAATTAAAAGAATAATTTTCCCTGAAAAAAAATATGCGTATATTCTGTATCGTTTTATGGTCATAGGTACCCATGCTACTATAGAAAATTTTTGGCTCCTCCAAAATCAAAAAAGAACCAATGTCCTAACCTTTCTTTAACCTGCTGAACACAGCCGTATACTTGCCTCGACCCTCAGACTTATCGTTTTCATAACCCTAACCCTAAATTGAGCCCTAAAACCTAATTGAAGCCATAGGAACCATTGAAAACATCTGATTAGTCATTTAAAATTGTTGAAATACAAAGCCAAGACTGTGAATACAATAGTAGAAATGGTAAATAATACGTTTGAGGCAATTAAAAAAATAATTTTCCCTGAAAAAAAATATGCGTATATTCTGTATCGTTTTATGGTCATAGGTACCCATGCTACTACAGAAAATTTTTGGCTCCTCCAAAATCAAAAAAGAACCAATGTCCTAACCTTTCTTTAACCTGCTGAACACAGCCGTATACTTGCCTCGACCCTCAGACTTATCGTTTTCATAACCCTAACCCTAAGTTGAGCCCTAAAACCTAATTGAAGCCATAGGAACCATTGAAAACATCTGATTAGTCATTTAAAATTGTTGAAATACAAAGCCAAGACTGTGAATACAATAGTAGAAATGGTAAATAATACGTTTGAGGCAATTAAAAAAATAATTTTCCCTGAAAAAAAATATGCGTATATTCTGTATCGTTTTATGGTCATAGGTACCCATGCTACTATAGAAAATTTTTGGCTCCTCCAAAATCAAAAAAGAACCAATGTCCTAACCTTTCTTTAACCTGCTGAACACATCCGTATACTTGCCTCGACCCTCAGACTTATCGTTTTCATAACCCTAACCCTAAGTTGAGCCCTAAAACCTAATTGAAGCCATAGGAACCATTGAAAACATCTGATTAGTCATTTAAAATTGTTGAAATACAAAGCCAAGACTGTGAATACAATAGTAGAAATGGTAAATAATACGTTTGAGGCAATTAAAAAAATAATTTTCCCTGAAAAAAAATATGCGTATATTCTGTATCGTTTTATGGTCATAGGTACCCATGCTACTATAGAAAATTTTTGGCTCCTCCAAAATCAAAAAAGAACCAATGTCCTAACCTTTCTTTAACCTGCTGAACACAGCCGTATACTTGCCTCGACCCTCAGACTTATCGTTTTCATAACCCTAACCCTAAGTTGAGCCCTAAAACCTAATTGAAGCCATAGGAACCATTGAAAACATCTGATTAGTCATTTAAAATTGTTGAAATACAAAGCCAAGACTGTGAATACAATAGTAGAAATGGTAAATAATACGTTTGAGGCAATTAAAAAAATAATTTTCCCTGAAAAAAAATATGCGTATATTCTGTATCGTTTTATGGTCATAGGTACCCATGCTACTACAGAAAATTTTTGGCTCCTCCAAAATCAAAAAAGAACCAATGTCCTAACCTTTCTTTAACCTGCTGAACACAGCCGTATACTTGCCTCGACCCTCAGACTTATCGTTTTCATAACCCTAACCCTAAGTTGAGCCCTAAAACCTAATTGAAGCCATAGGAACCATTGAAAACATCTGATTAGTCATTTAAAATTGTTGAAATACAAAGCCAAGACTGTGAATACAATAGTAGAAATGGTAAATAATACGTTTGAGGCAATTAAAAAAATAATTTTCCCTGAAAAAAAATATGCGTATATTCTGTATCGTTTTATGGTCATAGGTACCCATGCTACTATAGAAAATTTTTGGCTCCTCCAAAATCAAAAAAGAACCAATGTCCTAACCTTTCTTTAACCTGCTGAACACAGCCGTATACTTGCCTCGACCCTCAGACTTATCGTTTTCATAACCCTAACCCTAAGTTGAGCCCTAAAACCTAATTGAAGCCATAGGAACCATTGAAAACATCTGATTAGTCATTTAAAATTGTTGAAATACAAAGCCAAGACTGTGAATACAATAGAAGAAATGGTAAATAATACATTTGAGGCAATTAAAAAAATAATTTTCCCTGAAAAAAAATATGCGTATATTCTGTATCGTTTTATGGTCATAGGTACCCATGCTACTACAGAAAATTTTTGGCTCCTCCAAAATCAAAAAAGAACCAATGTCCTAACCTTTCTTTAACCTGCTGAACACAGCCGTATACTTGCCTCGACCCTCAGACTTATCGTTTTCATAACCCTAACCCTAAGTTGAGCCCTAAAACCTAATTGAAGCCATAGGAACCATTGAAAACATCTGATTAGTCATTTAAAATTGTTGAAATACAAAGCCAAGACTGTGAATACAATAGTAGAAATGGTAAATAATACGTTTGAGGCAATTAAAAAAATAATTTTCCCTGAAAAAAAATATGCGTATATTCTGTATCGTTTTATGGTCATAGGTACCCATGCTACTATAGAAAATTTTTGGCTCCTCCAAAATCAAAAAAGAACCAATGTCCTAACCTTTCTTTAACCTGCTGAACACAGCCGTATACTTGCCTCGACCCTCAGACTTATCGTTTTCATAACCCTAACCCTAAGTTGAGCCCTAAAACCTAATTGAAGCCATAGGAACCATTGAAAACATCTGATTAGTCATTTAAAATTGTTGAAATACAAAGCCAAGACTGTGAATACAATAGTAGAAATGGTAAATAATACGTTTGAGGCAATTAAAAAAATAATTTTCCCTGAAAAAAAATATGCGTATATTCTGTATCGTTTTATGGTCATAGGTACCCATGCTACTACAGAAAATTTTTGGCTCCTCCAAAATCAAAAAAGAACCAATGTCCTAACCTTTCTTTAACCTGCTGAACACAGCCGTATACTTGCCTCGACCCTCAGACTTATCGTTTTCATAACCCTAACCCTAAGTTGAGCCCTAAAACCTAATTGAAGCCATAGGAACCATTGAAAACATCTGATTAGTCATTTAAAATTGTTGAAATACAAAGCCAAGACTGTGAATACAATAGTAGAAATGGTAAATAATACGTTTGAGGCAATTAAAAAAATAATTTTCCCTGAAAAAAAATATGCGTATATTCTGTATCGTTTTATGGTCATAGGTACCCATGCTACTACAGAAAATTTTTGGCTCCTCCAAAATCAAAAAAGAACCAATGTCCTAACCTTTCTTTAACCTGCTGAACACAGCCGTATACTTGCCTCGACCCTCAGACTTATCGTTTTCATAACCCTAACCCTAAGTTGAGCCCTAAAACCTAATTGAAGCCATAGGAACCATTGAAAACATCTGATTAGTCATTTAAAATTGTTGAAATACAAAGCCAAGACTGTGAATACAATAGTAGAAATGGTAAATAATACGTTTGAGGCAATTAAAAAAATAATTTTCCCTGAAAAAAAATATGCGTATATTCTGTATCGTTTTATGGTCATAGGTACCCATGCTACTACAGAAAATTTTTGGCTCCTCCAAAATCAAAAAAGAACCAATGTCCTAACCTTTCTTTAACCTGCTGAACACAGCCGTATACTTGCCTCGACCCTCAGACTTATCGTTTTCATAACCCTAACCCTAAGTTGAGCCCTAAAACCTAATTGAAGCCATAGGAACCATTGAAAACATCTGATTAGTCATTTAAAATTGTTGAAATACAAAGCCAAGACTGTGAATACAATAGTAGAAATGGTAAATAATACGTTTGAGGCAATTAAAAAAATAATTTTCCCTGAAAAAAAATATGCGTATATTCTGTATCGTTTTATGGTCATAGGTACCCATGCTACTACAGAAAATTTTTGGCTCCTCCAAAATCAAAAAAGAACCAATGTCCTAACCTTTCTTTAACCTGCTGAACACAGCCGTATACTTGCCTCGACCCTCAGACTTATCGTTTTCATAACCCTAACCCTAAGTTGAGCCCTAAAACCTAATTGAAGCCATAGGAACCATTGAAAACATCTGATTAGTCATTTAAAATTGTTGAAATACAAAGCCAAGACTGTGAATACAATAGAAGAAATGGTAAATAATACGTTTGAGGCAATTAAAAAAATAATTTTCCCTGAAAAAAAATATGCGTATATTCTGTATCGTTTTATGGTCATAGGTACCCATGCTACTATAGAAAATTTTTGGCTCCTCCAAAATCAAAAAAGAACCAATGTCCTAACCTTTCTTTAACCTGCTGAACACAGCCGTATACTTGCCTCGACCCTCAGACTTATCGTTTTCATAACCCTAACCCTAAGTTGAGCCCTAAAACCTAATTGAAGCCATAGGAACCATTGAAAACATCTGATTAGTCATTTAAAATTGTTGAAATACAAAGCCAAGACTGTGAATACAATAGTAGAAATGGTAAATAATACGTTTGAGGCAATTAAAAAAATAATTTTCCCTGAAAAAAAATATGCGTATATTCTGTATCGTTTTATGGTCATAGGTACCCATGCTACTACAGAAAATTTTTGGCTCCTCCAAAATCAAAAAAGAACCAATGTCCTAACCTTTCTTTAACCTGCTGAACACAGCCGTATACTTGCCTCGACCCTCAGACTTATCGTTTTCATAACCCTAACCCTAAGTTGAGCCCTAAAACCTAATTGAAGCCATAGGAACCATTGAAAACATCTGATTAGTCATTTAAAATTGTTGAAATACAAAGCCAAGACTGTGAATACAATAGTAGAAATGGTAAATAATACGTTTGAGGCAATTAAAAAAATAATTTTCCCTGAAAAAAAATATGCGTATATTCTGTATCGTTTTATGGTCATAGGTACCCATGCTACTATAGAAAATTTTTGGCTCCTCCAAAATCAAAAAAGAACCAATGTCCTAACCTTTCTTTAACCTGCTGAACACAGCCGTATACTTGCCTCGACCCTCAGACTTATCGTTTTCATAACCCTAACCCTAAGTTGAGCCCTAAAACCTAATTGAAGCCATAGGAACCATTGAAAACATCTGATTAGTCATTTAAAATTGTTGAAATACAAAGCCAAGACTGTGAATACAATAGTAGAAATGGTAAATAATACGTTTGAGGCAATTAAAAAAATAATTTTCCCTGAAAAAAAATATGCGTATATTCTGTATCGTTTTATGGTCATAGGTACCCATGCTACTATAGAAAATTTTTGGCTCCTCCAAAATCAAAAAAGAACCAATGTCCTAACCTTTCTTTAACCTGCTGAACACAGCCGTATACTTGCCTCGACCCTCAGACTTATCGTTTTCATAACCCTAACCCTAAGTTGAGCCCTAAAACCTAATTGAAGCCATAGGAACCATTGAAAACATCTGATTAGTCATTTAAAATTGTTGAAATACAAAGCCAAGACTGTGAATACAATAGTAGAAATGGTAAATAATACGTTTGAGGCAATTAAAAAAATAATTTTCCCTGAAAAAAAATATGCGTATATTCTGTATCGTTTTATGGTCATAGGTACCCATGCTACTATAGAAAATTTTTGGCTCCTCCAAAATCAAAAAAGAACCAATGTCCTAACCTTTCTTTAACCTGCTGAACACAGCCGTATACTTGCCTCGACCCTCAGACCTACTGTTTTCATAACCCTATCAACTTGTGTGTAGTATTCGTACACGCATTTGAAAACCCAGAATCTGCCCTCAATAACTCCTCCCATCAGGACTGTGAAAGATTCTTTGCCCTTCCCCTTTAACGAAGTCCAGTCGGTAATGGAGGGGCTCACTGTGGGAGTCCGTGAGCCCTCTCACAGGAGCCCCGGTGCAGCCCAGGCCCTCTCCGACACGGGAAGAGTCCCGCCTGCGGCTGCGTCCAATCACCCGGAGAATCGGCGGAACCGAAACCCGCCACGGCCCCGGCGCCGCGGCAACAGGCGGGACCCGCTAACGCCATCCCGCCGCATTAGCGTCCGAGAAACCACCGCCGTTATCGCCCCGACGCGGCTTCGTTCTGGAACGCCGCTTGCGTCGCGCGGGCCGAGCTAGCGCCTAGCGGCCCGCCTCTGAACAGATGCGCCTTAAAGCTCGTAAGAGCTGCAGACGTGTCCTGCCCCCCCTCACACACACCCACACCCCTTCTTGTTTTTGGGGGGGGTGGGAGGGGTGGGGGGGGGGCTGCCTGTCGTGTTGTGCCTACAGTGCAGAAAATAGGGGTTTATGTTTTGTGACGTGAGCGAACGGTCATTAATCACCCCGAACGCCTGCAGCTTGTTCTCTGCTCCAGCAGAGACGGCAGCATGTTCTCCTTCACCAGCGCCATTGTGTAGAGAGAGAGAGAGAGAGAGAGAGAGAGAGAGAGAGAGAGAGAGAGAGAGAGCAAGAGCATCACAGAGAGAAAGAGAGAGAGTGTGTGTGTGTGTGTGTGTGTGTGTGAGAGAGAGAGAGGGAGAGAGAGAGCATCAGAGAGAGAGAGAGCGTGTGTTTGTGTGTGAGAGAGAGAAGGGGAGAGCATGTCTGTGTGTGTTTAAGAGAGAGAGAAAGTGTGTATGTGTATATGTATGTGTGTTTGAGAGCGAGAGCGTGTGTGTGAGAGAGTAAGAGACAGAGGCAGAGAGAGAGAGCGAGAGGGCCCAGCTGCAGCAGGACACTCGGGTGTGCACGCAGACAGACGGTCCGCCCAATCACAAGCATCCGCTGATTAAAGGCCCCTCTCGCCTCGCCTCTACACCCCTCCGTGTCCCACAAAAACGCCGAACGGCCGCGTCGGCACTTTACAGCTGAACGGAAAATCACCGGCTTGTGCCAAACACACCCGGCCACGCGGAGCCTGGCTTCCATGCGCCGGTACACACCGACGTGTCAGAGCCAGAGACGTGGAGCCGGTATCTGTGGATAATTACTCCATCGATGTAAATTATTGCAAAAGAAAGCAGTTTAACGAGGGAACGCAGGTAAACTCACGTGCGTATTATTGGAAGCTTTACTCAACGCAGACCAAAATAGAAGAAGAAATAAAAGAACCACTAAACAAATAAACCAATATTTCCATCCAGTCATTTTGATAAAAATCAATTCTAAAAAAAATACATTTTTTTAAAAGTTTCTTTATAATACATTTTTTAAAAATGATAAAATAAACAAAAATGAAAACACATTTCAGAATTTCAGGGGAGCAGAAAGCAAATTAAATCTTTCGGGGTTGGAAAGCTAAGCAGCGGTCCCCTCAAAGCCCTCTGAAGTGCCTCGGACACAATGCAGTCATTCAATTCGCAGTCTCACCTCACTGCGTTCCAAAGGAACCCTTCCGGAATGTTACAGTGGCCCAATCAAGTTTAGAGATTAGCGTGCTTAGAGGCTGGGAGGACGGGGCGCTGCTTAAATGGGCCTCGGCAGAGGCTGTACTCACATCACTGCCCTGCAGTTTCAAGCAGCTAAAACGCCATTGGCATTTGTGCGCCAAGCCATTCCCGGGACCACATGAAGGTTTCCCTTTTAAATATAACAGCAGTGGCCATTTATGAATGTGGCTTTTGCAGCGTGGGTCAGAAAGCTGACCTTACATATCAAAGCATATTCAAGGGAAAATTGAAGTAAATAGTAAGTAAATGAGGAATTCGGCACAACAATTCCCCTTTTGCACGTTTATCGAATCACATATACACAGACACTTCATTAGAGCATTGATATAGTTCATAGAAGTCATAAAATGCTCAGAAGGGTTCACATAATATCCAATTCCAAGCCCTGATTTAAAATGTGTCATTTTGTTCACATTCAAATGTGTAGCTGTGCCACTTGATGCTCACACACAAAAGCAGTAATTTAACTCGAGATGCAGTCAGCGAGCATTGAAGACAGGATCATCCATTTCCATCGGGATGATGAAATTTGGGCAGGTCACATGTGGGGTTGAAGCTGTCCAGGTGCTTTTGTGGTGCAGCACCTGTTCTCTGTTAACAGCGTATGTAGTTCCACTTCACTGACTAGACCAACCCCAGCTGCCCCAGTGAAATATCCAAAAAGGAATTTGAGCAAAATGAGACTCGGATGATACAGGACTGTATAGTTCACTGTTATAGTCATTAAGAGTAACTGCCGTTACCCATTTAGTAAAAAGTCTAAATTTGGATGTATAACAATTTCCTTCGACTTAATTATGTGCCAGACTTCAGCTTTCAGCCTCATTAAAAAAAAGGTTATTTTTTTAACCTTTGGACAGGAGCTACAGTTAAACCCCTTTCTTCAGTCTGACAGTAAAAAATTAAGACATTTAAGTCAAGTGGACTAGATTCTAGGTAATGCACTTTTTCTGGCCTTCGAAATAACAGTATAGAAAGGTTATAGCTGGCTCAAAATTCTGTTGCAAGAATATTGACCAAAACAAAAACAAGAATGCTCAGGTTTCCCCAGTACAGGCATCTTTGTCCTGTCTGACTGTTTTAGAATTGATTCTGAGTTCTTTGTTCAGTTAAACCGTTTGGTAATAGAACACAACGCTGAGGTTATGTTTAACCCAGACCTGCCCTACACTCTTCAGATTGCTCAACTGTATCCCAGGAGTTCACTACAAAAGTGTGGGCAAAGATTTCTTTTTTGCCAGCTGTATTTGGTTTGAAAAGCAAAAGTTTTCTAGCCTACTGGGACGTAGCCAGACTATACAGACTTAAAACTCGAGCTGTACTGGGGCTAACCTCGTCCGTTTGTCAAAATCATCTCTCAGCCTAGATTTCCACCCCTGTAGATGTCTGAATTCCGGTCCCTGCACTCACTGGGGATGCAGGGATGTAGGCCTGTCCCTGTCCCTGTCCCTGTACCGGCACTTTGGATTGGGCAACTTATTCCTCAGCACAGCAAAGGCAAAGCAAGCCGTCGCTACCCTCAGAGAGCATCAATTCGATGCGGTATTGCAGATCTGCTTAAAACTTGGGATTGATATCTTTTGTGCACCGCAGTGGATTGTGCCCCCCCCCCTCGCCCCCCCTCTGCGAGGTTGCGACACTGTATCGACGCGCGAGATTAACTGATTGATGGGGAATTAATTAGCTGATGACACAGCAGACGGGAAACGCACATGGGTTCGATCGCTCGGCTTTTCCACGTTGCTGACGCGCGGGTTTGCTGTGCACTTCTTGCTTGGCTGAAGTGGAGTTCCTGCTGGAAATTGGTGCTGGTGGGCCGGGGAGAAACCCTTCCCCCTCTGGTCTGCTCCAGAGTCCCCGTGTAGTAACAGGACTTTCCGTTCAACAGATTCTGAATGCCGTTGTCATTGAGGATCCCGTGACACACATCGCAAAGATCAAAGAGAAGGGACTTCCTGCGGTATCGCAGTTTTTTTTTTTTGCCATCTGTGCTGGTTCAAATTTGCATTAACCAACTGTTTTTATCACTGAGATCATGGTAATGTTCAAACCTGGGCAGTGGAGGTAGGCAGCCATATTGCCAAGGTGTGTTAAAAACAGTTAAAACATTTCATAATTGTTCTGCATTTTAGCATTCATTAAAAATGGCTGGTTGATCTTCTCCAGGTGAAAGGGCGTCGCCAATCCAATGTGGACTGTGCTGTTGAGCTCATGTGGGCATACAGAGTACTAGACCCGCATTTACCCACATTTAAAACAGACACACAGATTTCCAAAACAAAATGGATTCTATGCGCTGGGCAACATTTGGCTTATCAATAGCTTAAAAAAAAATAAAATCAGCACTGGTGCTGCATCACTACATTATTTGTTTTCCTAGCCTGTGCCAGTCCTGTAGCCATGCAACAGTCATCCCATCATTTTAATTACACTCTACATTGTGTTTGCTTAGTCAATGCCATGTTGTCGAGTGTTTTGGCAACCTTTAATTAACAGCTGTTCCCCCGCTGCTCAAATGCTGTTGCATCCAATTGGTAACCAAATTGGTGTAGTAATATAATAATTTTGTACAATACCTATTAAACGTTTATGCATATACAATTAGTAAAATTCATCCTCCAGCTGTATATACGCACAGAAAATGCATTTGCTAATTATGTGTAAAAATGCAAATAAGCTTTTTTTTTGCATCCACTTTTTTTTGTTCGTTGGGTGATTTGCATGTTCATTGAAATTAACATGAATACTGTTAGCATAATACTTTTAAGCTTATTATATATATTAAAAGGACAATAATGATCACTCGAGTGGATTATTTTGGCGAGGGTTCATTCCGTGAATTTTTGAAGTCCAAGCAGTTTGCAGAATTTTGCTTCAGAGTCAAGCATTAATGTTTGTTATTTAGCATCCTTACAGCTCCTAAATGCAATGGTACACAAAGAATATTCTGTGACGGTGATTTTGAATGGTTATGCAACACGTTTATTTCTCTTTGTACAATAGGCCTCTTTTTCTGCTAGCACCCACGCTAGTCTCACTTGGGATCCTGGGCTCAATGATGATGTGTGTGGGTTTTAACTTTAAAAAACTGGAACTTTTTTTCCCCTCCCCCGAGGCATTATGGGAAACATCCACATCTTTAGATGTGACCACACAGTCACGCCTGCCAGTTGGACCTGTCCTACAGACTTATGGTCGCATACACCAGGCTGACAGGTGGGGTTTCTTATCTCTGGAGCTCAAAGGGGCAGGGAAAAGGCCTTTATTTTTTTGGGATGGGAGGGGGGGGGTGGTGGCTGGTGGCCCTACCCGATGTCCAATACATGTGACTCTGCAAATGTTTTCTGTAAAAGCGAGTGACCAGAGCATTAAGCAGGACACCAGTGTCTCCTGCTGTGTGTCCCGGTCTCTCCATCTCTCCTTCATCTCCCATAAGCCTGAGGGACAGAACCGTGGGACGCCATGAAGATGTGCGATTTAAGGATCTGAACTTTGATAAGCTTTGACATTTTCGTTCCCATACATTCCAGACAAAAAAAAAAAAAAAAAAAAAAAAAAAAAAAAAAGTGTGCGTGTGAAAGCAAGGGCTGTGAAAACTGAAAGAACTGGGAAAATTTCTGACACGCACATAAAGACTTTTAAAGACAAATAGTATTTGTAAATAGTAATAGCATATATGACATTGCTTCAGACGAGTGCCAGGTACATATAATCAGTTGCCCAGAATGCATTCAAGTTCCCCAGCAGCCTAAAATGTCATCTACAAAGTACTATGTTATAAAGGTCACAATGACAACGTGTAAGCAAGCTGAAAAACCCATCCACATTTCATGTCTGGAAACGAAAAGGGACAATTAAAATCAATATCACCTATTCATTCATTGGTCTACTTTATTAAAAAAAAAAAAAAAAAAAAAAAGAACTTCAGTTCAAAGTTTGAGAAAACTGAATTGTAATAAAGAAAATCCACATTTTTATTGTACTGTATTATCAGGAATTTAAAACTAAATGGCAAAAAAAATTGAGACATATTTCTCTCATCCCTTGAAATGATTTCAATTTACACAGAAAAACAAAATAGCCTCATACCTCAAACATATTCTCCCTGCAAACAATATGAACATTTCAGTGTGGAATCTAAATTTGTGTACATTTGATCCCTACTGGAACCAAACTCTGTTAGCATTGATTTAACACTGAATATTTTACTGTGTAGGCCTATGCAGCACACATTTTATGTCAAACAATTCAACGTGTCTGCTGGACACCCCAGAACCCATCCAACCCAAACAGGCCATATTTCTTGGGACTGATATCCATAAAATTCCACCCATTTCCCTTGTAAGTGTGACCGTGTTCACACCTTATGGCTTCACCCGTATGCATTTTTTGACATTTAGCCAAAGCGGTTGTGTAAAGTGATTTACAGACTTTTTTTTTTCTTTTTTTTAAACATACAATCCATTTATACGGCTGAATGTCACTGAAGCAATTGAGGCAAAGCTTAAGGTCACAATGATAATGGTCCACCTGTGAATTAAACCCGCAACCTTTCAAGGGTATTTCCCTCACCACTGTACTACCACTGACAGCTGGGGCGCAGTGGTGGGGGTGGAAACTGTGATTGCATGGTTAACTGATTACATGGTTAAGGTTAATATGACCTGGAACCAAAAAAATAAAATAAATTAAAAAAAATAAAATTCACAATGTGTTTGCATTTTAACCCCCCAAAATAGTGGAAGATTGCTCTCCTAGAAGGTAAACAGCCAGACGGGAACTGAATATAATTAAATATAATAGAATAACAATCTGCACAACCACATAAAGGCTCATTGATCAGGCAAATGGGTAGCAGCTATGCTAATTGCAATGAGCCTCAGCCGCCACCCTGCCTGTGTGCAGGGCTGGTGCTGCCCCCTGGTGGACAGCACACCTACCGTCCTTCCATTCACCACACAGCCCTATTCCCTTGATTGCTAGAATGTAATAACATTTAACTGGAAAACCAGGAGGAGAACTCCAGCTCAGTAACAGTAGCAGACAAGACACTCATCTGCCTAAATTCAACATTTTACTCCCTCCAGACTTCCAGATCATTCCAATATGACAACCATTTGTAGACCACCATAATTATGACTATGAATGAGTCAATATGTGGTTGATATACAATATGTGGTGGATCCCGGATATGGGTGGTTACTTCCTTATCCCCAAAGCCAATAAATACGCTGTTATAGCCGAATAATTCATTCACTCATTCATGCATCAGATATCCAATTCAGCTCAGCACAGGATCACGAGCGGCACACATTAACACCATCTGTATCCTCTGATCACACAGCTATTTGCACAATCCTAACCCCCGAAACCCCCCCAGTCCCCTAAGCTGAAATGTGCTCCAGGTTAGTGAAATGAAACGAAATACCCATTTTCATAGCGAGGCTGTCCTTCCTGAAATAAAAGGGGAGCCCCTGAAGCTGTCCTTAGAGGAACCAGAGCAACCCCCACCCCCCCCCCCCCCACCCCCCCACCCCCCCAGAAAAGAAAACCAGCCCCATCACAAAGATCTCAAACTGCCGTGGGTCTGTGTGATATTGAAACCCAGGAAAAGTGTGCGGTTGGATACATTCAGGATGCGCAAATCAACTTCATCCCAGAACCCTCGCCGTGGATCATCGTCAAACGCATGAAGTCATCCTGAAAGCTTAGATTCACGATTTACGCAGCCAGAATAAAACATATGTAGCTGAAAGACCTGTTTCACGCCAGAGGACTCGACAAGAAGGGGGAAAACTGACACTGTAGTCCCTGGGTTGTTGCTATGGGTGGCATCATCATCATCAATTGAATTGACACTTACAATTCCATGTCAGAATACAAAGCATTTTGGGATTAATTTAGAACAAACTGGACA
Organism: Anguilla pacifica; assembly: GCA_039654925.1. Taxonomy (NCBI): domain Eukaryota; kingdom Metazoa; phylum Chordata; class Actinopteri; order Anguilliformes; family Anguillidae; genus Anguilla; species Anguilla pacifica. Next base: position 2,620,015 of record CM077288.1, read on the forward strand.
ATATTTTGAATAAAAATGCAAACCTAAACTTTCAATTATTCCTATTTTCTCAAATGTTTATATGGCTGATCGGCTACAGCCCCATGTCTCTACCCAGCCATGATCTGAAAATAATTTCTGAGGCAGCCGTTTTCTTTTGAATTGGTTGTGAGTTGGAATCCCTTCATTAGTCCACCCATAGCAGACTGGGATTCCATCAAAGGCTCACACCCCACTGAAAGCAGGGAATATTTCATGCTATTCGTCTTTGAGAGAAACCCAATGGATGTGTGGCAAGTCCCCAGTCTGCAGCTAAAGCCTTTGATAGAGAGCTGGTCCTCTCTTTTCTACTGTAAACCTTTGTGGAATAGGAACTTAATCGGACTAATTTGATTAAAAGGCATAAAACACCTCCCCCTGAAGCTATATTAACGAATTAATGAATGAATACATGTCATCGCCCTTCAGCACGGAGAAACACATTGCAGACGTTAATTATTTCTGCAGTACTGTCCACACCGACTCATTCACCGAAAACTGGGGGAAATCCTCCGCAAAAACTCAACTAAAAAGGAGGAACAATATCTCTCCATGAATACTCGAGTAAAGCTGCCCCTTCCACCTTCAGCCATTTTCTCTTATATGACATTAGCTTCATGCAGTCAGCCTGAAGAGAGATGTGGCTGAATGCTGAAGAGAGATGTGGCTGAATGCATTCAGAGAGATGTGGCTGAATGCTGAAGAGAGATGTGGCTGAATGCTGTAAGGCAGATATAGCCCTTTCATTCGTTCCACATCTGGCGACATTGTCTTGAGAATTCCGTACTCAGATCATCTTCCAAACCTCAGTTTTTTTTTTTGAGAAGAAAAAAAAAAAAAAAAAAAAAAAAGACAAAAAGAGGAGTTTGAGAGATGAACAGGATTACCCATGGTCAGCTGGGAACCAACCACACATCCTGTCAAAAACACAAAGAATTGTGGGTCTCCCCCCACTTACTTTAACCTGCATTCAATTGATGAGTTTTGTCCTCAACTTTGTCCTCGATGGAAACTGATGCTTCCTTCCCCACTCATTTTGGCAGCACAGCGGTTTGTTTTAATACAATGAAAAGGACAGGACCCTGCTGAAAATGTGGCCCGTAATACCACAGTTCCCAAAATATTATTTGGATGCCAGAAAGAGAGAAGAAGGGACTAAAAAAAAAAAAAAACTTTAAAAAGCAAACCTTACCCTAATTTAGATGCCAAGTATTAGCACACATTTCAAGCCATGAATAGACTTTACTTTTGGTGCTTTTCAAATGATGAGGATAAGTGATCTTGTGCAAGCACTTTACCAATGGCAGTTTCTAAGCACTGATATCATAATTTCTTTCTGGCTTTATAAGTAACTGCTTTTTGGCCTTTTAGTGGGGCCACCACTGCCATTAAAGAAAAAAAACAGTCTAAAAAAGGGGGATTTAAATGGCACATAACATCAATTCTAAAGAAGGTTCTTGATTGCTGCAACTGGAGAGGAGGAGCATTGATCGCCATTGTATTACATGCTATCTTACTGAATTGTGTGAAATTTTATGGCAAGATTTTTATAGCACGAAGAACACATTTCAAACAAAGAAATTAAGATGAGAATTTCAGGCCCTTCTAACCTGTTTTATATTCAATATCTCAGAACCGAAGCTACAACTGGCCTTGGTAGTTTACGTCACCATACAGCATCAAGGCAAAAATAGACCCTTCCCAGTTCATAAGTGATTGTAATTGCATTGCAATCATAATCATCTTTTTCTCCCATCTGTCAACTGTGCTCCAGGAGGTCACACAATATTGAAATTACCCCTGGGGGGGGGTTATTAATGAAGGGCCATCATATGGACCAGCTATACAGAACCAGAACCTGCTCTTAAACAGTCCAAGGTTTTCACTGAGTCCTGGTAATCTGCTAAGGACAGCACCAGCTCTGAAACAATGCTCGATAGCATCGGTGCAAACAAATGACCTTCAGCTCATTTAAACCCAGCCCTGCCTGTTCCACGGGCTAAACCTGAAAATAGATCCCATAATCCACTTTATTATTCCCCTTTTAAAAAATTTAAACACCTTAATCAAGTCCAAAATGAGTCTCATTTTGCTGCGCTCCAAGAGATTATGCGGCAGATTTAAAAAGTGTTCAGAGAAACAAAAAAAAAAATAAAATACATGAAAAACTCAAGCAATTACATTTATTTTTCAGGAGTGTACGGTTATTTGAATATGATAAGGGATTCATGACGCATCCATCCATTTGTCCCAGTGTGCCAAGTCAAGGACACCAGACACATTTTCTCTGGTGTATGAATAAAACAACAGATTTAAGCACAAGCCGTCTATTTATCTGTCAATCAAATGTAATAATCTGCAGAAATAAGCGACGGTACATGGCTCCTCACTGAAACAAATGTACAGAATTAATTTACAGAAGAATAGCATCAAGACACAAAACACCGAAGACAGCTACGGAAATGCAGCTAGTTTGCATGAATAATGACCTTGTTTAATCCTCTCCTTGGTGCAATGAGCAAAATGCCCGGACTGATTGTTTTCACATAGAAGATGGAAGTGACATCAACAGACTGTCTGTTTTTTCTGCTGTTTTCCTTAAAGTACCCAGTCAATTTTACTAATGGTCTATATATTTGCAGTGCTGTCCCCAAATAGCATTTAGTCCCTAAAAAGGAAATGTTCTCAAACGCTCTCAAAGTTTCTGGAGAGTTTTTACTACATTTGGTAGTACTGAAGACACTGCTCAGTTGGGAGAAATGGAGTGGTGTGGGTGGGGGGGGGGGGGGGGGCGATGGGGCGGGGGGGCAAGATGGTTATGCTGATTTTTTTAGGTTAGCAGGTCGGTCCCAGCTCATTTTCACAAGTAAATAAATCCAGATGTCCTCAGGGTAGTTCTTGTAATTTCCTGCATATTTATCTTCTCTGTTTTATAGAGGATATAAACCTTTCTTTTCCAATCTTCTGTTTCTGAACAGTTGATGGACGACCGTTACACTCCTGATTCGCTATATTTAGGTAATTCTGTTATGGTGCCAACTGTATCAGACTTGCATAACTACCAACCCTGCTTTGGTATTTATACGATTTATACATTTGGAACAAAGGCCCCCCAAACCCAGTAGTCAGGAACAACTCTATTTAGAGCTCTGCGTTTGTTTACTTTTCTCCAAGACCGAAATGAGATGACCACCAGGGCCATACCAAAACTTATGAAATCCTTTCCATGCAGCGTCTTTCAAACAACTATATATATGCACCCTGCACAAAAACAGACTGAATTTCATAAGCCGAGAGAGAATCTGTGAATTCTCATTTCTTAGTGCGTTCTGAAGCAGTGTGGAGGTTCAGAGAATAGGATCAGACAAAAATCCTTCAACGATCCATGAGACCTCCAGTCCCCCCCCACCCACCCCTCGCACCCCTCCTCCTCAGAAAAAAAATAATTAGAAACATATGTTCCTTCTGGGAAAATAGGACTCTTTTCTCCCTCTCCTTATAACTGCCCTAAGCCATCCCTAATAAAATTCTGCACTGGTCTCTCTTTATCTAAGAGGCAATCAATGCTATTATTAGAGTACCCTTGAATCCTGCCCATCAGGGCAATCTGCATTCTTACCCTTTTAATGCTACTGAAGGACACTGCATCCCAAGCCACTTGTCTTTTATTTTGAAAAGAAAAGCTTACCAAGCCCTTATGAATGAGATCAGGTATATTTTCAGCCTACCGTTCTCAGCTTAGTTCTATGGTTGGCTGTAAAGTCTTGTAGGGAATTGGATTTGACCATTTTGTGAAAATGAAGTAATTTCTCCAAAGTGATTAAAACATTTTCAGCTTCTATTTAATCACCAATTACAATACATTAGACTATTCTTCTTCTACTTTTGTGAAGTGTATTTCTGGTCTAATCTGGATTAGTCAGTCAGATAGTCAAGGCTTTTGGATAAATTGGAACACCTCAAGTCTAAATCTTAAAAATGGTCTGATTAACTGAAGTGATAAAAATCAACATCTCCATTTAAGGAGTGTGCATATGAATATACTGCATGCAGCTATTAGAGAATCTTTAAAAAGGCTATTTTAATCTCTCACATGCACACACACAAATAATAATCAAGTATGTTTCAAAGATGTTTGTTTTTATTAAAACAACCCTTACCAAAAGTGACCAATGTCTATTTGCTTTGAATAAATAGGCAGTACCTATTTATTTAACCTCAGTAAGTAGCTCAAATAAACTTTACTGGAGCCATGTCAACTACAAAATTAAGTCAGGTACCCACATTACTAAAGCGAATCTCCTTTCAGTCATCCCCTTTTCAGTGAATGAAAAGAAATCCCACACACGCCATCTCCTGTCAATCTCTCAAACTAAGTTTTGATCTATTCAACCCTCTCCCAAAGTTGGATTATACAGCAACATCCAATTTCCATATAGGCCACCTCTTCAAACTATTCAAAGTGGAGGTTGCTCGAAATTTATTCTTTGTCCTTAACCTTTTCTTGACAGAAGATAAGAATGTTACCTTCTCATTCTTTTAAAGCCAGGAGACAAATTGTCCCTTTTCCTACCGTTTCATCCAAATCAAAATGTAAGCGTTCCTTTGTTAGAAACTACAAAAGGAGCGGAATGGTTTTTTTGAGAAGTCAAGCGTATGCTAGCTTGGCCCCAGCTGAACCTGTGGCCACAGGGAAGAGCACTGGGAAGCACCAAGTTCATTCATTGTGAGGTCTACAGCAAATGGGCAAGCTCAGCTTTCTGATGCAACGATTATTTCTCCATTCATTTGAATGTTTTGATCTCGACTTGAAAAGAAATTACCGCGCTTTATTCACCCCTTTGAAAATCTAAAAAGACTTCTGACAGTCCTTTCAGTTCTCTGGGCTTTAATTTCGGTTTTAAAAAAATAAATAAATTGTCGAAACCCTAATGCCCACCCCTACCACGCACATCAGACAGATTCTTATCCCTGTGAAACCGGGGGGAGCGATTGCTTTTGTCTTGACTGCATTACAAATGGCTGCCTCAAGTGCTGTAGTCAGATTGCCGGTTATATACAGGGCATGCGAGTGACCGTTTCCTTGAAGATCACTTGATCCAGAAAAACAGAGAAATGCTCAAGGAGTAGACGTTTAGAACTGAACCCTGCGCGAACTAAATAAGTGGCTCTTTTCAATATACACTTACACAATATGTGATTTGCTAAAAGTGCCAAACTTGAGCAAGGGGAAGAAAGAACTTTCTGAACATTGCTGTGGCCCATACACCGCTGGGCTGGACTCGACAGAACTGGATTAAGATGGCTCAGGCCTAGGCATAAATATAAAATCCTGACATCCTCGATTTTACCCATTAAAGCCCAAGTTTGGATGATGGCGGTGATGTGGTAGTTGGTAAATCTCTCAGGCAGGAGGAGCGAACACACCAGAGTCCCTTGCACCAGTTGGCAGTGGCATATTTAATTTAGATTTCAATCACTGCCCTAGGAACATTTCAGCAAACAGCTCCACCAGGGAGGCCATCAAATCAGCGCAACAGAGTTTTTTTTCGGCTGTTCCACTGCATTGTTCTAAAATTTTCTATTGCAGAATTCTTCACGGCCCAAAATCTGCTGCATCCAAGCGCTTTCCTAATCAGAAAGATCGCTCAGGCAGAAAAGACAGACTGGAGACAGACACTTCGTCAACTCAACTGGTCTCGACGACACTCTCTCAACAACCAAATTTCAGAGAGGAAAATGTGCGCGCTTTGCGCTGAAGAGCAATTTGCACGTTTTCGGGTCGGATCGGAAATCGGATGCACCTGTGAGCATCACAGTGCGAGGAGCGTTCATTTGGAGGGAAGGGGGGAAAGATCTCACGCACGGGTACTTATGCAGAGATGGAGGAGCACAACTCGAACGCAGCTGCAAATACTTAAGGTCGTCTGGACTGCCGGTTCCTGCACGGCAGAGATAAGATCAAATGCTGCGGAAGGTTCCAAAATGGAACTCAAAGTCGCATGACATCACAGGCAAAATGGTCGATAATCTACTATGGCATAAAGCAATGTTCCATGTGAGCATACTTTTAAATGCTTTCCAAATGCATGGTGGGAATGCCATGGGACAGTAAAATGTAGGATTCACAAATGCCCACTCAGGCCCTAAATAAATCAATTTTCCTTATTACCCCCTCTTCAGTGAGTGCCCACTGAAAATCACAGTGCAAATGGAAAACATTTCCTTAACAGCAGACATAATGGATGCCCTTAAAAGAATGAACTAAATGAAGTTAAAAAGTTTAAAGTTTTTGTTTTATTTTTTAAAAAGATATGTTTGAGCAAAGGAAGAGAAACTACTAAACTCAGATTCTTCTGGTCCTTTGAGTAGACTCTAATATAAGCTGTTACCCTCACAAGATTTCACCTGCAAACTGATGCACAGGCTCAGCAGGCCTTAAATACCAGGTGTGTCAGCACAGGTGAAGCACATTCTGGCTAACGAGGTAACTCCACGCCTAACTGATATCGACCTTGAATTCGAGAGAGAAACCCCCCCCCCCACTACAAACAGTATATATGCAAAAACCTACTTCCACTGTCACTAAAAATATAAATAAATAAGATATTTAAACAAACATATGGCAATCAGGTTGATTCTGGTATTAAGCAAATCTATGTGTACGTAAACAGCATTGGTTTTGATTATTTTGATTGGTTTTGAATCTTTCCATTGTCTAATCAGCGGGTGATTCATTAGAAGTTTGGTTCCTGCAATGAAAAAGTAGTTCAAGCACTGTGCAGGCCTCTACTTTTAGACACAGTGCACATGTCTCCGTGTTTGACTGCTGGGCTGACTTGTTTGTCGGGGCCATTGTTTGACTCAGTCAATCATGTGTAGGCTGACAAGATTTATCATTTTTTTCCCCCCACGGTTTTTTTCTTGGAACTGAAAATAATTGTCCAGACGGGATTTATAAATTCCTAAAAATTCCTGTCTGGTTAAGTTTCGCTTGTTCCATGGACTGTGTAAAGAAATGACAGTTCTATGTCCAGTCACACAATTCACATGAATACATGATGGCAACGTGATATTCCTAAAAGAAGAAAAAAAGATATGTATAATGTACGTAACTGCATCCAGAGAAACATTAAAAATGTCATCTCACATAATCATTCGCATAATATAACGTATGATGTCATCCTTTGTGTTCTCCTTGCTTCCCCAGATCTAAATGAAAAACATTCCTCTGGTCCTTTCTCTTCTTTTTCTAGCCCATAAAGTCTGCACTGTCTCTGTAACAACAAAGGAAAAACTTTTAATGATGATATTAATGAAAACAGTCCACAAATCCTGCATCGCTGCAAGATTATTCCTAATTAAAAATCTGATTGTGAGTAGGACTTTAATAAAATAAAAAAAGATAAAAACTTTGAGACTGTCGAGGTACGCTGCATACAGGTGCATACCTGCGGAGAGAATCCTACAGGTGCCACTGTGTGAGGTCACACGATCACCTCAAAGATAGCAGTCTGATGGAAATCCAACTGTTACATCATCACCTTCCTGAAACCCGTTGGGCCGTTTGAGTGAATAAAACCACACTGTAGGGTTCCAGATAGCAAGCAGGCGACTCCGGGCCGGATCTGGGCCGATTACGAACCGAAGTCCTCACTGCCGGGCCGGACTCGGCACCGATCTGGCCCGGAGTCGCCTGCTCTAATCGCCACAATTAAACAACGGCCTACAGGGCATGACTTTAACCCTAATAATCCGTTTTCTTTATAATCCCGTATAATCTCCCCTCACCCCCCCCCACCCCCCCACCCCCCCCAAGTCACTTTAAGCATTATGAAGATTATATAAGATTATGCATAATCACCGGAATGATCTGTTTTCTGAGTTGATGCTATACCTGCCTTTGCGGAATACTGTATAATTCACACTCAATGAACTGTGGATATTGAAAAGAGTTCAGGAACGCATATCCAACTGTTTCTGTTCATTATTCAGTGAAATGGCATATGGATTACCGTAAGGGGGACATTTCCCACCTGTATTCCAGTTTAAGACGCAGTTTAATGGTTAATTATGGATCATTAGAAAAGAGGACTGTTGCACAACAAAAAATAATGGGCACTTTCATCTGAATAACCAGATCCAGGCTGTGGTGTACCATATACATATGTATGACTGCAAATGTATTTCTTTAGAAAGGTCTATTTTTGTTCTTAACCTTTGTACACATAGTGCACTTAGTGGTGGCACCCCATGTTCTGTAAGTTCTACATCTCCAGCTGATATTGACTGAAAGCTGAAATGAGGACTCTTTGCCCTGTTATTTTTTACTGCTAGCTGCCTTTCGACCCTCTGCTTTGCACCAAATTAATTCTTAATGATATATTTACTCGTGAAATCGTCTGCTGTGGGCTGTAAGTGCCAGATACGACGAGAAGAAGCAGGAGCCATAATAACAATTAGACGTTCATCAAAATGTGTTAGTGTTCGGGCAGCACTGAGATGCCAAAAAGGGTTTTAGAAAAAGAGGAAATATCGATTTCCACGTAAATTTTTAACAATAAATCAACGCGAGTACTGCTTTGTTTAATTCCTTGCGTGCGATTATGAGTTAGGTGGTTGTAATGAAAAATGCCGTACAAAAGCGCGTCACATCATTCATAGTCAAAGACAAGGGAGGCACATTATAGCCATAATGTCTTTCAGTCTAAATGTGTGCAATAAAACGAGTGAAATGTGATGTAATTTTTCTCTTCATACATCCTTTCCTCTGTGTAATTATAGCAGCGCGGGTTGAAGGTTAGGCTAACTATAAACTGCTTGAGAGTGCTAAATGGGCTGCATTTATGTACAGCTATCTCCAGCAACTATGGCAACACACTTAATGCCTCTCATTCACACACACACACACACACACACACTAACGACAAAGGGCAGCCGTGCGAGGTCCCAGCCGGCTGGTCAAGGGCAATTAGGGGTTCGGTTTTCTCGCTGAAGGACACAACGCTCTTTGGCCAAGGATCAAACCGGCAACTTCCTGCTGAGCCGAGACCGCCCGTCATCCCAGAGGAGGAAGTGGTTTTTTAGTTTATTCGTAAACGATTTCACGCGGTCCGCTTGCTCTTCGCGAGCGCGGCCTGCGCCCGTTCCAGTATGCACAGCCGTGGCCAGAGCACAACAACTCCCCTGATTGCGAGATTGAGGCTCCAGATCAGAGTGACTCCCCCCTGCCCCCCCCCCCCCCCCCCCCTTGCCAGATGGTTGAGCTGATGAATTGGCGTGAGAAATGTTTTCTCTCCCCGGAGACTTGGTTTCTCGGCAAAGACGAAGGGCTCTGGGGGACCCCCCCCCCCCACGCACACGCGTGAATCCTCCGTGACTCCCCTTCCTCTCGATTACTCGGTGGTGCTGGGGGTGGACTGGCTGGGTCATCACCTGTCCAGTGTGAATGTGAGTGACTGTACACTTCATCCATTACAGCCTCATGGTCACTTTCGTTGGAAAAGTATGTGCTCTCTGTTTTCCTTTTTTTTCTTATTCAAAAGACTTTTTTGTGGGGGGTGGGGGGGCAATTAAATAGGGTTTTCCTGGTCCTGTCTATACAACATCTGATACTGACCTTAAATACTCATTTGCTACTCAAAGCACTTTGTATGTTTATCAATGTATAAACTACTGCTATTCACGTTACGTTCATTTCCTGCTCGGAAGTGACATTGTGCTCCGCAGGAAGTTGGGATCGTGGGTTGTGCAGGAGTCCGTGATCACATTTGTGTTCACCATGGCACACACTCCAATCTAGAGCAGCTCAGCGCTTCTGGCTCAAGCTTCCTGTTGGGTGAACGGGGGTCGGTAACTCCATTACGCACGCACGTCGTTCCGCATGTGCCATTTACAAATATATTTACATCTTCTTCTCCTGCTCGTTGGCCGATAAGCCCAGGCAGAGATTGGCTGCCACGGGGCATCACTGCTCTGTAGCCAGTTAGAGAGAAAAAGCAGTCGCCATAAAGACATCAATTCACATCAAGCCTTGCGAGGGAAGAGATACATCGCTTTCATTGTGAAGCATCTTCATTGGGTGTGATGCACGATCCAGGTCTGATGTCATATATATCCAGAAGAAGACGGGGTTGGGGGGGGGGGGGGGGGGGGGGGGGGGAGACAAATGGATGGAGTTTGTCAGAGCATGGTTGAAGAAATACAACATTCAGCAGAAGAAAAAAAAATCAATGATTTTACCATCTGGTCTGCTACCACCTGTGTTTTGGTCATAAACACAAACTTCTGTTGTTATTATTCTGAATTGCATGACATTTCTGCAATGTTTTGTTTTCAGTTTGCAGTTGCATTGTGATTTGCTATCATGTTTTGTTTTTTTTGTCCTCATGTTTCAGAGATTTATTTTCTTGCTTCTTGCGTTTGCGTTTGTTTTTTGTTGTTGTGTTTTCATATTTGCGTTTTGTTATTTGATGTTATTTGATGTCTTCCGTTCGGCATTTGCATTGTGATAATGTTGCTTTCCTCTGAATGTCTCGCCCATCATATGTTGTTGTTATTTTTGTTGTCTTTGACAGTTTTTTTCCCCCAGACAAACTCTTCTCTAGGACGGGCGGGAAAAATCTGAAAGTGAATAGAAGGACTCGTTTGATGGGCGTCAATGCGAGGCCAGGGAGATATGGATTTCTCAGGTAGGGTATTCTAAAGGACAAACTGGACCACCCATTTGTCTCCTTGGGGGTTGGGATTTTTTTGGGGGGGGGGGGGCACAGAGAGCATAATCTTTCACCGGCTCAACCTAAATCTGGTTCTGTATGTCTTTGAAGGAGCCAGAAGACTTGTAGATTAAAACCACAGGCTGCACAGCTCCTGCTGGAACAGAGAGCTCCAGAAAGCCCCAGACAGGGCAATAAGGAGGGTCTCCACCATGTTTATTATTTACCCAGCATGCATCAGTCACCACGGGTAAGCTCTCCAGTAGCATTAGAGATTTCCGTGGGAAAAATGCTGAAAGTGTGGTCTCAAAAGTTTTCAGTATTATTTTCTTAATATACATGATATGTGTAATAACACATATAAAAGTAAATACACACACAGTATCAGTGTACTATTATATTCATTAATTTTGATTCTTACAATAAATTGTATATGGTGTTTCACCTGCTCTGAGCTCTCAGACAGTGGCTGAATCCAGACACGATATGCAAATCGATTGATTGATAAGTAGTACCTGGAAAAAGTTAACAGGTAACTTGAAGCAACGACCTCCTTGAAGAATTTGTTTTTCTGTTTCCCTGTCTGCAGAAAATGAGCCACAACCACTGTGAAATTAAAGCACGTTACTTCAGCATGACTCCACAGGCAGTAGTCTCCCTGCGTGTTTACGCTACTGGTGATCTCATTTCCTGTGCCTTGATATCCTTGGCTTGGGTTCTTAGAAAAGTGACGTTAAGAAATTTGCACTTGTGCGTTCAAAATCCGATCCAGCCGTACAGACGCAAGCTGGGAATGTGATATGAGCCTTAACTGGTGAGATCAGATCCCTGGTCAGCTTTGTCTTTTAGATACTGAGCAGTGTACTGAGCAGTATCTAAAAAAAATATTTCATTCATTTTAAAATAAATGTAAAAAGATTTCCAAAATGACCATCCTGCATTACAGTGTTTTACGGTATTACTGACTCCCAAACAAAACTAGGGGCCTGTGGAAGTGTACCATCCCCAGTGACCTCAATCTCCTAACGCATGATTGATGTCGTCGGGCAAGATCCCGTATGTGTCTCCACAGACTTACGGGCTTTAGGTTTTACTGTCTGGCACTTCATTCCGGTTTATTTAACACCTGGGAGCCGGTCCGGTCCCTGCATAATAAAAACGACAGTTTAGCCCTGGCTCCCTTTTTTCTGCGGCTGATTGATACATTAGAGCGGATAGATCTGCTCTCGTAAAAAAAAAAAAAAAAAACACAAAAACAAACTAAAGAAACAATCAGCCCTTTAATAATAAAGAAATCTCTTAAACTCTCTGTCCATTTTGCGAGCCGTGTTGGGGCAGGTCTCCCCGATGAGCACGCTCTGTTTGAGCCTCCGAGATTTCCCGTTTACCGGAATGATCTACAGGCTTCTGGCATGACCGGAATATCCCGTCTTAGAGGCAGATATCCGCCATCCTAAAGATGGCAGCATAGACAAACTGTGCACTGTTTCCATGGTCCTGGTCCCGAGTATACTGAGCGTGTGTGCTGGTTTGTGCTTCAAATTCAAATTTTTTTTCTTTTTTATGAATCAGCTTTGATTCAGGCCTTAATTGAATTCTGATTGTGCCATCAAAGGAGTGTGTAGGAGGCATATTTGTGCTACTGAGAACATACTGTACAAATAAATGTGGTTTTTAAAAAATATTCTGGCCATGAATCTCTAGCCCTTGGACAAAACCCTCAATGAAGCTCCATTGCTGGCTCTATTCTTTGTTTAATGATCTGTGACCTTTTTTCCTCTCTGTTTTTGTGAAGATTTGTGATATTAAAATTCTGTGGATTAAAAAAAAAAAAATCAACAACTCACTTAAGAAGCATCACACCTGCTTTTGGATCGGCTCATACAAGCTTGAGATAGATGGCACTTGGCAGCTGAGCTCTTCTGGTTCATGAAGCCTTCCTTCCACCATCAATATCCGTCTGCGTCGCTAATTGTCTGAGAGGCACTCGAAGGACAGAATGGACAGAAAAGTTAAAGAGGGAAGTTTAGTTTTTATAGCGCTTTTAAAACGAACACCCTACCCAACCACAAATCTGCTCTGTGGAGGACTAACAGCAGCTGCCAGGCATGTGACATCAATCCCAGATCAACCTCGAGTGAGCGGCTTGATCACCGTAATTACTCCGGACTCTGCCGCTTGGCCCGTTCTGCAAGCACTGTGTTTTTGGGTGCGGTGATGTAGCTCTTACTCGGGTGACTAGCCCATGCCGGCGTTGAGTCTGATTGCAGGAGCAGCTCCTCTGGTGAGCCGGGCTATCCTGCCTCTGCTGAACTCTGCAGTAATAACACACTCCTCGTGTTCATTGACTGAGCGGATCGCAGAGAGGAAAGGAGCAGAGGGCCTGTCTGCCCTGAGGAGCGAAACCTGGACTGGGTTAGGAGAGGAAAGGAGCGTGAAGGAGCAGAAAGCCTGTCTGCACTGAAGAGTGGGGCCTGCGGAGGGTTAGAAGAGGAAAGGAACAGAAAGGAGCAGAGGGCCTGTCTGTACTGAGGAACGGAATCAGAGTGGGTTGGGAGCAGAAAGGAACAGAAAGGAGCAGAGGGCCTGTCTGCACCAAGGAGCAGAATCCAGTGCTTTAACTCTGACTGCCTGCTGTGGCTCTAGGCCTGTGTTCCATTCAGTCACCTGTGGGCGCTGCTTGTCTCTACATCCTGTGTGGCTGCTTTATGGATCCAATCAGTAGGGTTAATGGAACTGAGGGGAGGGGGAGGAGGGGGTAAAAAGAGGAAGCCCTTTAACTTCTTGTGAATTCATCAACTGACCCCCCCCCCACCCCCCATCTCATGAAACATTAATTACACAAAGAAAAAACCTGCTGATGCCATATTGGATATTTCTCCCTGTCAGATAATCAAGGGTGGGGGGAGTTGTTAAAGCAGTCGGGTGCGAGGGCGAGCTGTCTGATGAGGTTCATGATGTCATAAAAAAAAGGTGGGGCTCCAGAGACCTGTGTTTAGTGCCTCATCTCCGGGGGTGGGGGGGCGGGGGGCGGGGGGGTGGGGGGGGCCTCTCCAGGGGGGACCCCTGATTACATCGGCAGGTTGCGTTCAGGCAACCTTCGGAAAACACTTCTCGCCCCGCACTGCGTTTCTCATCAATTATTCAATGCGCATGACTGCCGCGGACAGGATTCAATCGGCACTGCGGCTGAGTCTATTAATGCAACGGTGTCCGAGAGGCACGTTTAAACAATGAACACATCGCCTGTGTGTCGAGACATTGATTTAAGAAGCCGGGAAACGGTATGCTACCTGGAAAAGGAAATCCGGTTAAATACCTATCACGCCTTTGTTCTGATGTCATAGAATTTTTTGACCCCTTAATATATTGAGTCGGGGGGGCGGGGTTACGTTAGAGGTGGTCAGGTGTTAATAATGCATGTGCCGTGATCTTCGTCTTCTAATTTAAAGCACAGCTCTCTACGCGTGTGATGTGCTTCATCGAGATTAAATGACATTCCGTTTGAAATCAGAGGCCAAGGAATTTATAGCAAATCTTGATTAGCCCAGTGGAGGGTCGTGTGTTCATAACAGAAGAGGATAAAAATGCAGCGTTAAACTTCTAATACACTAATAGTTCTGAATTCATATGTGGAGGGGGGGGGGGGAGTGTTGAGAACTGGAGTTGATGCATAAACTGGGAATAAACATTGGTTTATTTCCAACAAAAAATAAATTGAATTACATCAGTTAAAAAATAAATAAATAAATAAATTGCGCAAATATGTGATCAGTAATCCAGATACAGAACTTTAGATGTTAGTCTTGTCTAAATCCCTGGCACTGTGTCTTGGATAAAAGTGAGTGCCTGAGCATACTCGTATAAATGTAACATTTTATTGGGGCTTACATGAACTGAAATGAATCACCTTCTTCATGTAGTACCTCAGTTTCATTCAGCTCTCTGATTTTAAATGAACTAAATATCAGACCTTTTGACCCATCTTGGATTTTGCATTCCATAACCTCTTTATGACCAAATTTGCACATTTGGGTCACTTAATGACCCACATTTTCATTGAGAATGAAAAAAAACAAAAAAAAAAACAAATGTTAACAAAATTTTTTAAATAAACCTATTTAACCCCACCGCCCCCTCTCTCCTCGTCCGATCAATATTTTTATTTTATGTAACTTTTGAGCTGTGAATTTTGAGATTCGTTTAAAATTGACAGTCACACGCGTGTGCTAACGCGGAACTTAAAGACGAACGCACAAAATGCTAAATTCATCAGTTTAGCGGGAACGCAACCCTTTTTAAAAAACCGTTGTCGCATTATTCCAGTATCTTACCGTACCTCCGGCCGGCTTTGGCGGCTGGCGAGGCAGACGTTAGCCGTTCCCGCCAAAACTCCTGCTTCGCAGCCTGCCGCCGTCCTCCCGCGCGGTGTTTCAGCAGGTGCTGCTTATTTTTCCGTTACTTACATATCAGGAGTTCAGCAGTCACAGAGATTAAACAGGATGATGTGCAGAACGTCTCTAAGCTGATTAGGAGAGTGCTGTGGGACTGTGGTATCTCTGTGTGTGTTTTTCCCCCCTTTTTTTTTACTGACTTCTCTGATGCTAGCTGCAGTAACATTAGCAGTATAATGAAGTGGCATTCAGCCTTTTTAAGCTCCTGGGTCTGTAATGACTCACTTATTTTTATAATGGATATAATGGACACTTATTTTTAAACACATTTAGGAAAAAGAGGATAAAAGCACTTTGCGCACATAGATTAAGGAGGAAAACTAGTTCCACGTCGATGATGGAGAGATGAAAACAGTTAATTTTTTTCTGCTTGCTCTATACATCGATTCAGACAGAATGATTTCATTGGTTCGCAAAATGCCGTGACTGGGCTCAAGCTGCTGGAAATTGGATGAATTGCTGAAAGTGGATCATCTAAAAAAAAAAAAAAAAAAAGAAAAGTTGAGAAATGCAAATGAGGACCTGAAGGTGAGGATACAATCTACTGACTTTCAGGATGGTGGAATGGATGACATCACACTGTGTTTCCCAGTGAAGAATCTTAAACAGAGATTGAGTGGGCTGTATGTGACCGAGCTTTACAATGATATGGACACGGCTATAGTAGAGCAATTAAAAAAAAAATAGTCTGGCAGAGCAAGCTAATGACAAGATAATGGTCTGGATCCCCCCCCCCCCCCCTTCCCAATATTCAAACTAAAGTTATGGCCTTGCATAAATGCAAAAATACAATTTCAGGGGCGCTTCTTGAATTTGTGGAACAGGTGCAGTACAGACCGTTTTGAAATTTTTTTTTATTTATTAGCCTATAGTTTTTACTGCTGAAGTGTAAACAAAAGGAAATACGTTCACAAGTTTGTTTTTATTGGAAGGGAAGGACCGCACATGTTTAGCGTGTCCAGGGTTACTCTAGGTCCCTCCACATGCAGTACCGTATATCACAGATTCACATCTGTGGAACACGTGTGTTCCACATACAGCATTAATTTCATTTGTAAAACTTAAAAATGTGATTAAAATCTGCCTCTCTTCCCCCCTTACCTATCCTGAAACAACAAATGTGCAGATAAGCTACACGACGGGCTTTTGAACCTTTTCAACTGTGAATCAGCCCATGATAAATATTGAATCTCTCTCTCCTTTTTTTTTTTTGACAAACATACTGACAAGCCAATGAAAATGTAAATGAAACTTGCGAGGAGTTTGAGACGTGGAGTTCAGCGGAGGCAAAGTCCCTTTAGAGCCCTTCATTAAATACATCCAGGTGCTGTAATTACTAACGGGCTCATACCATGGCGACAGGCACTTGTAGTTGCTTTGGAGAAATTAATTGCACGGCACCCACAGAGGGGACAGTTTTTCAATTTGAAATTCAAACTGGAAAGCAAACAAATAATTCGAACAGGTTTCTGGTCAAATGAATTAGTAGGTCATGATTAATTCGGTTGAAACAAAAGCCCACGGAACACAAAAGATTTATTTGAAATATTTTTTTTAATGAACTCCACAGTGATTTCATGCTCTGAACATGAACAGATATATGTATTACAGTGCAGCCTTCAATTGTCTTAGATACTGGAAGATATTTATTCAATATTTGTTTTGCCATATCTCACCATACCATAGTTCAAATTAAAAAAGACACAATTTGATGGATTGTAGTAAATTCATAATGATTAGCCTCTATCAAACAAAGAATCACTTAGTAATAGCTAATAACGTTAACTCTATTATGACATCATTGTTTGTTCAAATAAAATGTCCACTGGCTTCAGCTTCATAACAGACTACAGAAACAGTTTGCCAGTAATGGATGACTCCAGACAAATGACATATATTTGTTGGGCTTTGGAAAGGATGTTTTTCTACAGCAGTAGAATGAGAGTGCACTAGCGAAGGTACCGCTTTGGTCCGACGCGTATTCTTTCAACGGAACAAATTTTAGCTTTGGGATACTTTAGCGATCGCCTGGCCGGAGGAGTACCCGCGCCTCTCCCTGGGCTAATGGGGACGATTCTGTGCTATTTGGCGGTGGGGGAATGACTCAAACGCTGCGGCAGAGGGCATTTAATAGGGCATAAATGAATTATCAGGTGCAGTGCTTCTGCACTATAAACCGAAGCACTGAACCGTGCGGCATTTGGGTCAGTGGCCTGTTATTAAACACCATTAGAACCGCAAGCCTTAAAAAAAAACAGCCCTTACGCTTCTTTGCCTGTGGTTTTCCATGTAGAACATAAATTTCTGCTAACGCTACGCATTACTATTACATTACATTACTGTTACTGCACACTGGTGCGTCTCCTCCTCACCCACTACCACCGGTTGGTTAAATCTGAGGCGGGAAATATTAATGTAATACCTTTTATTGTCTTGAACCCCTGTCCCAAATTACGCTTTTATGTGCCTTCCTAGCAGCTGAGCCGAGCGCAAACATCTTGCCTCGGGTTCATTAAGTTATGATTTTTGATTTTAAATGGACGGGGTGTAGCACAGTGGGTAAGGAACTGGGCTTATAACCAAAAGGTCGCAGGTTCGATTCCCGGGTAGGGCACTGCCGTTGTACCCTTGAGCAAGGTACTTAACCGAAATTGCTTCAGTATATATCCAGCTGTATAAATGGATACAATGTAAAAATGCCATGTAAAAAGTTGTCTAAGTCGCTCTGGATAAGAGCGTCTGCTAAATGCCTGTAATGTAATGTAATGATTTGCAGTGTTTGCATGCTTTTGTGCTGACAGCAGCGATTAGCTTTGATTAATCATCTTATGGGTGTTTTTTTTTTTTTTTAATAGGAATTTTAATTGAAAAACTTTGGAGGATTCTAAAACCAAACGTACATTTCAGATCAATGCACAGTTCATCATGGACTGGAACAGAAATAATCTGCCTTTTTGAATGGATTTACTCCAGACAAGGTTGATGTGGACAAATAGCGCTCTGGCACTATTGCTTTTATGAGCCAATTTCTTCTCTCTCTGGGAGGAAAAAAAATCAGTCACATACCAGTTTGAGAAACATACAGATGGTTACACAAAGAAAAGGTTGAGAAGCTAATCATCTTGGGAGAGCCAGAGCATGTCGAGAACAGATGTGATTCTTACTGCATTCTTTGGGCACAAATTCCTGCAAAATTCCTTCTGTATGTACAAGTGATGAACAGCTAACCGCTAACCGCCATGTCCTTGAGCATCAGGTGATGTAATGAATTCCTTAGTCGTGCATCCAGTAAATAACCTTGTCTCTGGAAATTACCCGGGAAGTTATTCTGTCATTGCAGGAATGCAACTTTTAGGAATGTTTTTTTTAAAAAAAACATCCAAGGCTAAAGTCCATTGTGGTACAGCCTCCGAGTCTCCATGGAAACGGGCCTAAAGTAGGTCTTAATCCACCACGGAGCTCGGCATGGCCCTGGCAATTCTGCTCCAGCGGGTCCTGCGACGCCTGAACCGTTCTCTCGCCGACACGGCCAATTCACCCGAATAAAGCCCCTCGCTACCCGCTACCCGCGCACTCAGGGGGACGGGGGGCCTGGGGGCTGGGGGGGGGCCTGGGGGCTGGGGAGGGATTACGGAGTCGCTACGAGTGCTCGGGAACTGTGCTGTCGAGTCTCACAGGGGGCATCGTAACGGAAGCTGTGCCCGGGCCGGACCGTGCGGTTTCCATGAGCATTAGCGATGGGGCGTGGAGTGACCGTGCGGAGGGGAGTGGGGGGGGTGGTGTTTGGGGGGGTGGGGGGGCGTGGCGGGATTGGACCCGCTCGACCGCGGCGGGTGAGTAATCAGCCACCACACTCTTCTTCACCGCGCAAAGCCGAAGATTACAGCGTTAATGACTGAGGGCGGTGGAGTTCAGCCGTAAAGAAGGCCGCGGTTTACAGCAAACAACACACACTTCTCCTCCTGGCCGAGGGTTAGATAGAAATATCACCTGGTTGGAAATGTACTTTTAAAGGATGCTTTTACCACAAGATGGACTACAAGAAGACATTTTATATGATAGTTAAAGGTTGAAATTATATTGTTGTTTTGTGTAAAAAAAAAAACAGAGAGATTACCTCAATTTTGAAATGAGTATGTCCTATAAATACAGAATATACACAAAAAGCACATTTTGCATATTTTGTTTGTTAAATGGAGGAGTGCTGTAGAATTTTCACGATCAGTGATAAATTCGGCATGCAATATTCATATGCAGAAGGACGAGTATTTAAATCCCAACTTTATATTACTGAGCTTCCACTGATAAGACACGGTCAAGACTCGCACACTGAAAATAACTATACAACAGAAAAAGGCCCTTTGTCTAAACTCCCACCCCCCCACACCCTCTCACTTAGGGATGATTGGCCATGGTGCACAGGCACAAAGAGTCATGCTTCTTTGTTGTAAAAGACGGTTCTCTTCTTGTAATTGCCGGCGATTTGTCCTTGTCCACGCGCGCCTCGTTCAATTCGAGAGGGCTCTTGTGGAAAACAATGCGTTTCGGGGCGGCTCGGAAACAAACGCGTAAGGTCCTTTTTTGTGAGTCCAAATTAATGCGCGGGGGGGGGGGGGGGGGGGGGCCTGGGGGGGACCTTGCTGAGAAGTAATAACAGAGCGTTCTGCCCAGCAGCGATTACAACCGACCGCGCTCGCTCTCTCTCTCTCTCTCTCCCCGCTCAGTCCGAGCAGCTCCTCCCGTGTCAGAGATCACATGTCAGGGAACAATGGGCAGGCCTTGTTAGCGGATTTGCATGACAATGTAATCTGCGCCGCCGCTGAGCGCTGGGTAAGGGCCCCGGCCTCCGACAGGCACGGCTGCAGTCCAGTCCGTGAGTCCTCTGGCCCAGCGGCCAGCCTTGCTGCAATTAAAAAAGATTTTTTTTTTTGTGCTTTTAAAGTAGATTAGATTTTATCTTCTGAAGCACTAAATTATACTCTCCCTCGTGTATAATTGCTAACATTTGTCCAATTCCTGTCATATTACAAAAAGGGTATTGTTCTTAAATGTATCCTGACAAAACAATGACATGGACCAGGCCCAATGTGGGTTGTTACGGAAACGCAATGAGGTATTGTTGCTGTAAGTAATTACTTGTTTGTTTTTTTTCCGCAGGTGAACATTGCTATGTGGCACAATATCTCTCCACGTTATGCTGTTCTTCACTCTTAAGGACCCAGCAATGACAGTTGACAGCAGACCTGTTATAACCTGTACAGCTTTGGCATTACAGTCAAATAGCACCAAATATGCACCTGGCAGACCTGGAAAATCTGATTGGTAAAAGTAAAAAATAAATTAAAAAACCATTGGTGAATATCATAATTAGTTTTATTGCTTCCAGAAACATTCCTCGGGGCTGTTGAAGCTTTATGAAAGCACACAATATTCATTCATTAATTTATTCACTCATTCAGTTTCTTTCCATCTGATGAAAAGAATGATGCCATCATTACTCTGTGTCTTTATATGATTATTCCAGCCAGCTGATAACATTTCTTAGCAAACATTAATATGCAGCATCTTAACCAATGTTGGATGGCACAGAGTCAGTGGAATTACTGAAGAACGTTCAACTTAGAATTTTTTTTTTTGGCTGATTTACTTTTATTTACCCAGGTGGGTCCCTGAGAGCTCAGGTCTGTAATTTGGTTCTCTGTGCTGTTGGCATGGGCTGTCCCCGGATCTGTGACTTTTGAATGCCCTGCTGTCTCAGAAGAGTCAAAGCGTGCAGAAAGAGAGAGAGAGGGGGAGAGGGAGAGGGAAGGAGAGAGCAAGGGGAGAGAGAGATGAAGTGAGTGAGAGAGACAGTGTGTGTGTGTGTGTGTGAGAGAGAAAGAGAGAGAGAGAGCAGGAGAGAGAAGCAGGGTACCTGGGCTCCAGCAGAGTAATGAATAATATAAAACAGGCTTATCAGGCCCACAGCAGGTAACCCTCCCAGGTAACCCGTCCAGGTAACCCGTCCAGGTGGCTCTTCCAGGGTCAGCAAAGCTTCTCTGGCACACCGTCAAATATCTGTGCCCTCCGGATCTCAGTCCAGTAATGTTTCTTTTACTTCATTTCATTTTAATAAACATTTATTTTTCTGCGTATCTGTTTCCCGGGGCATAAATTCCTGGCGCCAGGAAACCAATAATAAGCAGCCATCTCGAGCTGAGGCTGCAGAATTCCTTCCCTCCGCCATGGCTGTGCTCTGAGAGCTCGCTGAAGCTCAGACACGGGAAAAAAAAAAAAAAAGCTAAGCTGCTAAACTGGCTCGATTAATTTATCATTAAATTTGTGTTGCTAAGTTGTCTGGCTGGAAAGAGGGCTTTTCATAACGCAGCACGGCCTGCGGGACCTCGGCGGAGTTCTCTGCAGCCTCGCTGAGCTGCTGCTCTCTTGAATAAAACAGCTTGAGCTGCAAGCGAAGCCTGACTGTGCCTAATAAATATTTGCATAGCAGAAGGTATCTAATGTGCAATGCCACTGGAGTGAGGGCGAGGGAGAATGATTTCAAACCGACGTACTCCATGGCTGCCCAATTAATACACACACACACACACGTACACACACGCATACACATGCACACACACAAACAAACACAAGCACATATGCACACACACAAACACACACACACAAGCGCATATGCACACACACACACACATACACACACAAACACACGCATACACGCACACACATGCATATGCACACCCACCCACCCACACGCACACACACATTCAGACAGCTGGATATTTATGGAAGCAATTCAGGTTAAGCTCCTTGCACTGGCATCTCACCTGGGAATCGAACCTGCAGCCTTGGCCCAGCTCCACCACAATAGTGTTCAAACTGCAACATAAGAAAAACAAGGTGTAACTTTACAGCTGCCCTAGCCCAATAATAACAGTCTGAAAAACGCATTTTATAACCCACATCACATCTTCCCTCCTGCTTCTCAGACCCCTCGCAGATCTGTAAATGTCAGTGTGTTTTTTCCTCCTTTAAAAAAAATAAAAAATAAAAAAATCTGGTTTTGCAAAGCATATTTACCCTACTTGAAGACCCTACTTTGCATAATTGGAAGAAATATTTGAGAGCATTCTCTGATGACCTTTGCGGAGTTTAAAATTTGGATGTGACAACGTGGTAGTTGAAGTTGACTAGGTCTTTTCCGCTGCCTGTTTCAAAAAGACGTGCGTGAAGCACACAGCCTTAGGACCAGCCACAGGAAAGAACAACGCACTCCACACTCCTTCATTACACGCGCTATCTCATCCACCTCTTAATTTTGGGCTGAAGCCAAGCCAATGCCTCCTGGTAAAAAAAAAACATAAACATATTCGCTTTCACGTTGAATCAGATGTGAAGCCGACATGAGGAAGCATATTTTTTATAAATCACCGTTGTCCTCGCTGTTTGTTCACAAACTCATCCCTGACACTGCTTTAATGAGCCCTGTGTGGGTGCTTTTTCAACCCCCTTTTCAGTCCCCGAAGGTCCAACAGATTGCCTTTGATTTCCTTTAGAAACGCAAATCAAAATACATCGCTGTCACATTAGACCGTCAGCATTGGCCTTCTCCTTTTCAAACGGAAAGTCAATTAACAGCTTTACCAAAATGGAAACAAAACAACAACGACATGAACAAAATGATGGATTCCATGATGGGAACATTGTCTCTGCCTCACTCAGGTTTTAATTGATATGCCTGAGAACGAGCGAGGAACCGGACTATTCCTTCAACCTTTATTTAAGATTCTCGGTGACAGTTGAGGGTAGGAACCCTCTTTCTCAATGCGCCGAGATTACAAGAGGTATAAGAAATAAAAGAAATAAAAAAGCATAAGAGAGATAATAACAAGCATCAGTGGCAATTCATTCAGCGTGCAAACAGATATTTTTGAGCACTGCGTAAAGCCATTACACTGTCCAGGGAAAAGAAAAGACAGATAGTTTGTGTGTGTGTGTGTGCGTGTGTGTGCG
Organism: Anguilla pacifica; assembly: GCA_039654925.1. NCBI lineage: Eukaryota > Metazoa > Chordata > Actinopteri > Anguilliformes > Anguillidae > Anguilla > Anguilla pacifica. The sequence continues at coordinate 2,643,209 of CM077288.1, forward strand.
TGTGTGTGCGTGTGTGTGGGAGAGAGAGATTAAAAGTGAAAGATTGTGTGCAAGTGTGTGTGCGTGTAGGTGAGAGGTAAATACTTTCTTGTGTGTTTGAAGGAGAGAGAGATTAAAAGTTTGAGGCAGATTGTGTGTGTGTGTGTGTAGGATGCAGATTATTAGTAAATGTCTGGGGTGGTTAATTGCGATGAGTGGGTTTGTGTAGGACGTGTCGACACCTGTATCTGTTCAGAAACTCCTCTCGGCGGGTGTTGGCAATGCCCTTCGTGCGCCTCAAGGTTGTTTATGTGGCTCTAGATATCCCCGCAGAAAAAGCCTGTTTGACAACAGTTAGGCAAACCTGGAGAATTAAGCCCGATACGAAAACACACACGATGAACAAGCAGCTTGATGAAAAGACAATAAATAAATAAATAGATAAATCTATTTTCAGTAATTAATCCCAGTACAATAGTCAGTTGCTGGAATCGGGGAGACTGATGAACAATCTTGACCTCAATTCTGAAAGTGATTTCGGAGATGCTCGTGTTATTCTTAGTTCTCATTTTTGGACGCTTGCTTCTGGTAACCCATTTGCCTGATTTCAGCAAATAAAGGCTTCTATAAAGGCTACTGTCTCCCCTGTGATTGGCCTATTCCATCGAGATAAAACAGTGCACAGTCGTTCATTGTTCTTGCTTAATTTACAATTTGGCTGTTTATTCTTTGAGCTCCTTCAGTATACAATTGAAAGCTTAGTTTTAGTGCACACTTGCATTCAGGAAAATGCATGCAAGCGTGCACTAGAACTAAGCTTTCAACTGTATACTGAAGGAGCTCAAAGAACAAACAGCCAAATTGTATGCATTTTTCTGATTGTTTCGATGCACACTTGCATGCATTTTTCTGATTGTTTTGGTGCACACTTGCATGCATTTTCCTGATTGATGTGATGCATACTTGCATGCATTTTTCTGATTGTTTTGGTGCACACTTGCAAGCATAGTTTATTGGTTATTTTGATGCATACTTGCATTCATTTCCCAGTTCCGGAAGCCAGGCGTGTTTAATTTGTGCCTTAACAGGCCTGATTTGGAGCTGTTGGGAGCACTCCTCCTGTCAGCCAGACTGGCTCTCTCTCTCTCTTTCCTGTCTGAAGGCCCTGGTTGGGCCTTCTCTCTCTCGCTCTCTCTTTCTCTCTCTCTTTCCTCTCTCTCCCTCTCTCTCTCTCCTATCCCTTTCCTCTCTCTCTCTCTCTCTCTCTCTCTCTCTCTCTCATCCAGCACCAGTAATGGCAGCTTTCTCCAGCTGCGAGCTGCAGTAACAGCATCGCCAAATCCGGTGAGCGTTGATGTTTTTCCACGGGCAGCGAGTCGAGCATAAATTGAAATAAAAATGCTGGCATCTCAGAAGAGGAGAGGGGAAGGGGGGGGTGGGGGGGCGGGGGAGGAAACACCTGCTATAACAATGCATCTTGGGGGGGTGGGCTTGTCTTTGGGGCCCCATTTCTTCAGTTTTATTTCTGTGAAAAGCTTTTTACATTCTGTTATGGGTCAGCAATGGATACAAAGCAATCAGGGTGAACAGGAGTGTGAAGTGCATTTAAACTTGTTATATGCACTATTATGTTACTGAAGTTGTAAAGATGTGGGAATTGTTTTCTACTTATGGTCATATATATATATATATATATATATATATATATGTATATTTCAGCCACACCCGAATATGATGTAACTGAAATGGAACTAGCCATTGTTGCACACATTGTGCATGTACAGTATATAGTGTATGATGCAAGATTAGGCTTCAGCTAAGCAACACTTGTACTAAAATTTAAACAGTAGTCGAAACACGTTATTCATATTGGTAACCATGCAGGTGTATCTGTAATGCCTTGTGCATTGTGGCATGCTGGACTGTATAACTAACTCACCTGAGACATTAACCTGTGCAGAACGGCGAAGGAGAGAAGAGAATGAAGTCAGTAATAACGCCGCCTCTATGCATTATCAGACACGAACAAACACTGCCCTTTGTGCTCACAACAAACAAACACTGCCCTTTGTGCTCACAACAAACAAACACTGCCCTTTGTGCTCACAACAAACAAAAACTGATCAGTAGCCGGGAACGGAAGCCAAGGCAAGTAGCATCGATGTAAACGTTGCGTTACGGTCACTTTGCCATCCCTTAAGCGGGCGCTTGTGCATTAGAGGGACGTACGGAAATGCAAGGAGACGTTAGCGTTAGCCTCGAGGCTAACAAAACGCAGCATCGCCAAGGAAGGCTCTGAAGGCCCATTTGTTATAAGTGAGCGTAATGTCAGCCAAGGTAACAGCAATTTGTAGTGTAATAAAAAACAAATACCACTAGAGATATAATATGTAATCTTTTTACACAGCCCAAAGAAACAAAGGAAGTAAGGGAAGGTGGTGGGGGGGGGGGATAACTGCTCCATTATTGCTAATGACATTTTTTTTTTTTTTCAATTCTGCAGAGAAATTAAGTAGGTTACTGTATATGGTCCCATCCTTGCTATTGACTTGCATTCATATCAGATTGTGGCCTTGTAGAGAAAAGCCTGTGGACTGCATCGCAACCATGGGGGTTACGCAAGGCCACCAAAGTCGGGTCATGTCTGGTTGTTCTGAGGCGGGAAGGAGAGTTAGAAAGTTGAATTTTGGGTGAGCTAGCAGGCGACCGGGTTGTTGAAAGAGCCTTTAGAGCTGGATGCTGTGGCACAGGCCCATTAGCTCAGTGGCATTCGTGTTACACCGCTCAGGAAAGGGAGGCAAGAAATCCTGCCAGTTTATTTACTTATTTATTTCCGTCCGGTGAATCCGGGCATAAATCAGGCCGCCCCAGGGAAGGACCCGGAGACCGGGAATGGGATTCCCCGCACGTCCGACACCACCGCGCCACGCAGTAAATATTTCTGCTCAATATGATTCGTTCTTTTTATTCTGCTGCTCCGAAGACCCACCCACGCCCCCCCCCCCCCCCCGCAAAAGAAAAACGAAACAAAAAAAAAAAAATTCCCCATCTGTATGCAGAGAGGTGCACACTGGGATGCCCCCCCCCCCCTAGTTTGGGGGGGGGGTTGCTGGCTCCACCTGCACACCTGCGGCAGGGAACGTGCTGCATTAATCAGAGGTGGGGGCCTCTGACTGCCCAAACCGACTGCCGAGGTGAGCAAATCAAATCAGCGATAACGCTTCCCTGCATTCCAATCACAGAGTCAAAGCACGCGGCCGGGCCATCTCTCTCTCTCTTTCTCTCTGTCTCTATCTCTCTCTCTCTCTCTCTCTCTCTCTCTCTCTCTCTCTCTCTCTTCCCCAGAGAGGCAGGGAACAGAGTATGGGTATAACACTAGGGATCGTTTGTTCCTCATCTGTTACCTAAAGGAGAGATGGTGCTCTAAGACATATATGTATATATATAAAATTGATTTATACATTTCAGGTAGTGGATTTTAGGCGTAGGTTTAACCACAGAGATTCATTCCAAAACAACTTGGGATGAAATTATAGACAGGCAAAATGGATCAGCAGAGAAGTATGAAGAATGTAGGCATTGATATATTCCATTGAGCATGGCCAAGGCGATTATTTACTGGGTAGGTTTATCGTGCCATGCAGACGGTGCCTAGATCGAGCTCTACCTCAAAACTGAGCCGCTAAGCAAGAAAAAATAGTTAACCAAACCACAATGAGGGCAATGGTGACTTCACAGAGCTGGAATAAGTTCAGTAGCCAATAATATCCCATTATCTCACCTTCAGGAAAAGACTGTGTACCCTGTCTCATTTTCTGCTGGTAGCAATGCTAATTAGCCACCCGTGCTATCGAGTCTGAGGTCATTGGTACAGTGTAGACAGGCTTTTAAAATGCTTCCAATGAGCATTGATTTCAACGCAGGCTGAATTATTACAATAATTGCAATTGTTGTTGATCTGAATATGGAATCTCTTGGGTAGGAATTAACTTTTAATGAGCTGGCTTGATTCATTCAAGAATACCTTACAAAAATATATTTAGTGGTTACCATGTTTAGAATAAAATATAATCTTGTTTGAATGAAACTGGTTTAGAAATATGTTGAATTTATGTATTTTCAGCTATTATTCCACTTCAATTTTTAAATAATGGATCAAAGGAAAAATCCAATTGTAATCAATAAAATCTTCTTCATATAAGAGTGCTACAGAGGGACCTTGGTTACTGGTTTAAAAGATGAGACTGCAGTTCCCATGGGAACACAAAGTGGTGCCACAAAGTCTTTTGATTGGCTGAACAGAATGTAAAGTCTACAGCCTAACGTTGAAATATGCCGACCCCTTTATCTCTGTGATGCTGTGGATTCTGCAAATTGCCTGTGCACTATCATTCGCCACCTGCATATACGCGTGTCCCATTGAGCGATTACATGTACGTGTTGCGTGGATATTAACTCCAAATTAGTTCCTGCTGATGCCTGGCATCCGTGTTTTGTGTAGGGGTCCCATTTGTAAGTTTCATGGCCATTTGAGGATGGGAGAGAGCTCCCGGCAGGACCCGAATTCTGCTTGGGGCAGAGATTAACAACCAGCAGAGAGCAGATGCCCCGGGTAGCCGGCCAACAGGAAGTGATGGCGGGTTTGCCTCAGAAAATCCGCACAAATAAGTTTTTTTTTTATTTCGACTCGTTCAAAGGAACAGAAGCAGAGAGGAAGTCAAGGTAAACGAACGGTATGATTAATAAACTTCACTGAGAGAACATGGGGAGGAAAGAGCTGTCCAGATGCTGGAGAGGGTCAAAGAGGCTTTCAGGACCTTGGACAGCGGCCTCCACCTGGTGATGATTGGTCACATGACCTGGCATAAAAGCTCAATTTTAATGTGCATTTGAAGAGAGCCCCCCAGAAATGGTGATTACCTTTTTAGCATCTCCAGCTTCCTCCAGTGTATTTTGTGCTTTTGCACACAATTAAAAAAATAAAATAAAATAGGATTTGAAATGAAACTTAATAGGACAAATGAACAAAATCTTAAAACCTTCGTATTTAATACTTGGTTGCAAGTCTTTTTAATTCAATGGCTGCCTGAAGTTTGTGATCCACAGACATCTCCAGACACTGGGTATGTTTCCTAGGTGATGTTCTGCCAAGCCTGTACTGCAGCCATCTCCAGTTCCTTTTTATTGAGGGGGATTTTTGCCTTCAGTCTTGTCTTCAGCAAGTGAAACGAATGTTCAGTTGGATTCAGGTTGGGTGATTGACTTGGCCAGTTAAAAAAGATTCCACTTTTTGGCCCTGAAAATCTTGTGCTGCTGATATTAATGATAGATGCTCTGTTCTGTCCAAGCCTTTGTAGGAAAGCTGCCATTAAAATTTGTGTTAGTGTTTGTTTTGTTTGTAGATATTTATTTGTTGTTAAGCAAGGGAATAAAGTTGCCCCTGGCCTTCACAAAAATCTGTTGTCTCTCTGGCAACCACTTCCCATCCCCACACTTCATTTCTTTCTGTGTGTATTTTTATTGCTTGCTTTGATTCGTCAAGTCGTCGAACGACATTAAAAAAACAAAAGTCGATAGCCGTCCAATTGTCAAACAGTACTAAATCAGTGCAATAGGTGTCTGAGGCGGGAAACCGACCCGCTCGGGCGGTAGCACTCCTGCTCCGCCCGCGGGTTACCTGGCAACGTGCGAGAAATGGCGGGAAAAGATCGATAAGCGCACGGCGGCCGGCGCCTGGAAGCTGACAGACAGGTCGTGAGCATTTGAGGCTTCCGGATTCGAACCCGCCGCCCATCAATCTCCCGCCCGGGCCGGATGGCTCCGCGAGAGAGAAATGGAGAAACACGACGCTCCGGTTGTTGCAATTTGACAAGTTGCGGCCGCTTCTGAGTTATAAATAAATAAATAAATAAATAAATAAAATAGCGCAGCTGGTGGCACAGAGCAATCGATAGTGTTTTCAGAAGGTAAGACATGAAGGAGTGTGCTCTTGTCCGCGGGAAACCGCCATCAGCAATCCTCTCTCTTTCTCCCTAATGTTCTGACCCCACCGCCATTCCAAAGGCTTTTCGGTCATCTCTCTGCTGGTCTCCTTCCCGTATTTCTGAATCACTGTACGGCCAAAATGCCCATTTGCAGTCCGTCACATACGCTTTCTGGTGTGTAAAAAAAAAAAACAACAACAATAAAAACCCCCACCTTTTTTGGTGTACTTTCTGAACAAAAAAAGCCCTTATGGAACATATGGCCATTTCAATTATCTTTCAGTTATTTTTTCAGTTATTTTTCTGTGGTTGGAACGGTTTCCCCTTTTTTTGTTGTTAATAAATCTGGTGCCCAAAGTGAGGTGAAGGACCAATCCAATACCCACCCCAATTTGGGACGTCCAGTCATCAGGACATTCATGTTGCAAACCTCACTGCTGAATTGAGAGCGTGTAGACATCCACGGTTCTCCTCCGAAAACACGTGGCGTCAACACCAGCTGCTTCTTTTCACACCGCTGACCACCTCAGCTAAGCTTGCACAGAGTGGGGTCGGCGGACATTTTGTGTGGTTTCCCAGCACATTGTGTTCACAAAGATGTGTGGCCACGCACCTTTTTATTTTACTTTACAAAGCAGACTTCGGTTTCAGTTCGTCTGTTGCAACTGCTTGCGTGACGTGTGGGAGTATGAGAGTAATGTTTTGAAGTACGGAAGGGAGCAGAATGAGACAGCCGTGGATTTATTTCTGGCCATGACGGCATTAGGAGGAAAATCCACATCAGCTAGTTCATATGTCTTTAATCTGCACAGTTATCCAGAGGGAGGGGAGGGTAAGGGGCAGGCGAGGATCTAAAACGCTCTGGTTAATTATTAGTTTGAAATCATATTCAAATCAACTCATAATGACGAGTAAGATTAATTAATAAATAATGAATATCATTTACATTCATTTTATCACATAATCTGTGCACTTTACATACATCAATATGTGGTGCTAGTCTGGGTGATGGACGGCAGCCATTTTGTGCCTGAATGCTCACCCACACATCAGTTCAGGGGGAAAGGCCAATTAAGACAATTAAGCCAATAATTAGGAACAATATAGGCATATTTAAATAAACAATATATGTAATATTTGTATTTGTTTAATGCTTGAATAGTAACTTGAGCCTGACTCATCTGTAATCTAATTTTATAAGTAAGTGACCAACAAGACTTTTAATGACAAAAAGACATTTCAGTGCATTCAGTGCATTTCAGTGCTGAAATTTAAATTGATCACTTATAAGCATATCAGTAGTGCATTTCCAAATTTCCAACTGCGTACACATTTCAAATCAAGACTTTATAAGCATTTCAATGCTGTCTTTCAAATATGCACTTATAAGCGTATCGACAATGTATTTTCAGAGTACTCATATGAAATTAATACGGTTGCGATTGCTTTCTGTGCTGGTTAAAGGCATAGAGGAGCAAAAGCATTGGAATAATAAAATGAAACAATTAGGTACACAAATGACTAATAATAATGTATTTTTAAAAGTAATATTAATTCCCAGCTGACTGTATGCTCCCCTGCTCCACCGCATATTTAATGAGCTGCAAAATCACAGTAATATTGGGAATGCTGTTAATTCTATACTGTTAATTCTGCGTAACTGTTACTTCATTAGTGCTAAGATAGCTGTCAGGCACTGCATTCCCAGACATACTGTGAAGCTCAAAGTGTAGTTGTTCCTTTTGCTGGTAAAAGGTGAAGGAAAGCAGGTTATGAGTTTTTAAGGTGCTTTGAGAAAATATCTGTCTTACTCCACCCTTTAGGAATGTAATCCCCTAATCCCTAAATTACTCGGGGTCTGGTGTGATTGTTTGGTCATATTAGGGCATGAGACTGAAAGGACAGGTGTACAGGTGTGTGGTTACTGATAACTTCATAAGGCATTGGACAAAGTTTTTCTGGTCAGAAATATCTTGCTTACATCCATTTTTAAATCTGCCTGCAGTACCCTTGTCAAACCTTGTGCAATTCCACCGGCTTGATCTTTTAGAGGGGGGTTCATATGAACCCTGCAAACCCTATTGGGATTTAGGAATCAAAGTGCACACACACACACACACACACACACACACACAAACACAAATGCATGCATGGTTGCACGCTCACACACCTCCATACCCACATGCACACACACACACAGGTGCGCGCGCACACACTCTCTCACACACATACACACACACACAGAGGAATGTAATCTATTTTAATTGGCAGATTTGCAGAGATGTTCACGCGTTTCTCTCTCTCTCTCCTCGGCGTGGTATTGGAGATGAGCCTGCGCACCCCATCGTCAGGCTAATTAGTCACGTGAGACGCAACAGAGACGCCACGCCCGACTTCAAGCGGCTTTGTTTCAAGAACGACTTCACCGTCGAAAAGAAAAAAAAAAGAAAACATCGCTTTCATTTCAGCTTGTTTCCAGCCTTTTATGACGTCAAGGTTTCATTTCATGGGCATCTTGAAAGAGTTTTTAAGATGGCAGAAATCCGTGGTTTCCTTTCCTGTTGAAACGTGTGGTACTGTGGTACCCTTCAGCCAAGGCGATGTAGAGCAGGCCGCTAATAGATTTCACATTTTCGAGATCTTTAACCCTTCAAGGCAGCAGCAGCCGACCCAGTTCCTGAAGACCTACAGTACCATCTACTGTAGGCTTTCATTCCAACCCTTAATTTGGCACACCTGTCTGTACTAATTAGCAGCTCAGTGCAGATCTTTAGCAGTCGAAGGAGGTGTGCTTTGTTCGTGTCGGAGTGAAAACCTACAGGGCGCTCCTGCTAATTCCGCTTCTGAAGAGGGGGTAGAGTGGACGAGGGAACATCAATTAGCTGGGCTTCAGTATTAGTCTTCTGCAGCCTGCAAAGGATACGAAATAAATAAATAAAAACTCCCTGCCTTGCTAGACATGGAGGCGGCCACTCATAAATAATCTAAACAGAGGACTGGGAGGGCTTACCAGCAGCGGGAAATAAAGTTTTATCACCCTCATTTTACCTGTGAGGAACAGCTCTTTTTTTCTCTCTCTCTCACTCTCTCTATTTTTTTCCTTTCTCTTTTTTTCACTCTCTCTTTTTCAAAAAAGGAGCAGATAATTAATGAACCATTCTCTCTCTCTCTCTCCCTATTTCTCTCTCTCTCTCCCCTTTTCTCTCTCTCTCTCCCCCTCTCTCTCCCTCTCTCCCTTTCTCTCTCTCTCTCTCTCCCTCTCTCCCTTTCTCTCTCTCTCTCTCTCTCTCTCTCTCCCCCTTTCTCTCTCTGTCTCCCCCTCTCTCTTGCTCTCTCTCTCTCTCTCTCTCTCGCTCGTCGGAAGCGCGCGTCTTGCCGTGTGCACCACCGGCAGGCAGGTGTCACGGAAACCGTGGTTACGGTTCTGCTCACGTGGATTAGAGGCATTACGGGGATCCGTCCGCGCCGAGGGTCGGGGGCAAAGTTAAGCGAACGAGGGCCCCCATGGCACAGCGTCTCATGAATATAGAGGAGGTAATGGAACGGCACAGGAGCTGGGGGGAAGGGGGGGGGGGCAGCGGGGATGGGTGGGGGGGGGGGGGCAGTGTTGGGGGGTGGTTTGGGTTGATCTGGGTCTCCGTGTAAGCGTGTGGTTCGCGGAAGGAGGATTGATCTTGACACAGTCACAGAGACCCCAAGCTAAGCTAGGTCTGATGGAGCCAGGGCGGCATTGGGAGGCGTGGGAGGGCTTGGGGGGGCATGGGGGGGCATGGGGGGGGGGGTATAGGGAGATAAACATTACACGGAACGCCTGTTTCCGAGGATATAAATTGGGATATTCGGCAGCCGGGCGTTCTCCCGCCGGTTACTTTTTTCCATTTCTCGTTCCGCCCCGGTGAGATTTCCGGGACCTCGTAACACAATGATTTATTAACGTCGAGCTCCTGTTTCTTTCCTCCGCCACCACTCTTTCCATCGTCCAATCAACACACAGATCACTATGACTGAGTCACATGTCCGCCACAATAACTGCGGTGTGTGAGACTATGTTCTGAAGATGTGTTTTATATTTCTGACGTCTGAATCACCCTAGAGGTTACATATAAATACAAAAAACAGTCTAACTAGCCAACTGATCAACTGACTAACTGACCAACTGACCAACTAACCAACTAAACAACTAACAATTTGACCAACTGACCAACTAACAAATTGACCAACCGACAACTGGCTAACTGACCAACTGACTGACATATGAACTAGCAGCAGAACTGGGCAGAATATTCCCAAGTATAAAATAGCAGCAGTATTTAAATTAGCAGTGAGGAAGCGTTTGCTGAGATTTAGCAGTGATAATTAAAGTAATGCAGTAAAAGCCCCACCTGTGCCTGTATATAGCTGCAAGTGCTCAACCAATGGGAATGGGCGACCTCACAATGACCCCAACCAAGTCTTCTTTATTGGCCCTTCCAGCTACATGACAAGGCCTTGTATGCAGAAAGCTATGTCCATCGTAAAGAAGGTCATCCATACAAGATAGTAATATTTTTGTACGATGTAATAATATTTTTATATCTGTGATATCTAAATGGACATTATGTGGACATTTAGGGAGTTTAAATTTGTAGAGCGTAACCACTATACTTGAGTATGGATTATGCAGACGAGTTGCAGAACGGTGCCATTTTAAACTGGCTGCTTCTGAAGGCCCAGAATTAAATAGTGGAATATTGCTATCAAAATCACGACTCCCTCGACTCTCATTAAATCCTAACAATGAAAAATACGGTAATTACCGTCTTAATAATTAAAATTAAAATGGACTTTACTAATGACAATTATAACAAACAAGCAGTTAACTCCCCCCCCCCCCCTCCCCCCCTTTTTGTGGCATATACACACACACTTGCATAAAAAAAACAAAACAAAAAGAATTGATTGTACCAGTTAGTTCCAGCAAAATAAAATCCATGTTTTGGTGGGATTTCGAAAGTAATCAGTCAATTAAACACATGGAGCAACAGCCTGTTTACGGGCGTTTGCAGATTGTGTCCCATTTGTGCGTTCACAGGTAATTAGCGCCAGAAGTTATTCATAAAGCCTTCACACATCGTCATCTCAGGTGTGGGTGCTAAAGCGTCCTGAAAGTAAAACTTATTCATTTTCTTGCAGTCTTTCAAAAAAAAAAAAAAAAAAAAATGATACCAATTAACATTCAAGTGTGTTTGTGAGCTTCTGTCAGCTTCTGTGTGAACGACCTAAAGCCTGCAATAAGTCCTTTGACCCCAAGGCAATATTTGAAGCAAATGTTCCATTGTCAAAAACCAAAAAGAGAGCATAGAAACACAATCTTCTTAGGCATGTATACCTGCTTGGGCATGGTCTCTGGGCTATATTCTCCATATTAACCAGAAACGAAAACTTCACTGCTGTTCTTAAAAAAAAAAAAACCTTTTCATGGGAGCATACCCCCAGCACCGCTACACGCTTTCAGGGTCTGTGGATCTCAACCCCCCCAGTATTAAAACTAAAGTTACCCCCTTGATAAGGGACAACACAGTGTGTTAATTTCAGCACTGCCTGTGTTAAAAAAGCCTCTCTTTGTAACACATACATTGTATATTTGTTGCTGAAAAATAGCCTCTTTGACACGATATGTGTTGAAAGAAACTCAGAAATAGCACAAAAACGTTTTTATTTTTATTTTTTATTAACACGTCCTTTTTGAGAGTGCAGTTTAATACACTGCATTTATTCAGGACAGGCATTCCAGTCTTTCCACTCCTAATGCAATCTCCTACAGACACTGACCCTTTCAGATTACTGAAGCTGTTTGATCTTCTCCTGCCTCGTGAAATATGAAAAGTTCATTTCCAGGCCACAAAACGTTTGGGAAAGTTGTGCAATTCATCCTCCTGAAACAGACCCCTGTGTACATTTGTTGTATTATTACAGTGTTTGGTAACACTTTACAATGAGGTCACCTGAATTGACATTAACTAATGTAACCCCCCCCCCCACTCCAAGTTATGCTACTGGTTAAGACTGATATATAATGAATGATTAAAAAAAAGTGGTGCATTACTTTACTGTTAATTAATTAATTACTTGAGACTTCTGTTTTTTATTTCTGATTTTATTTAGCTTTTTTCCCACAATAAATTGTCTTATACAGAGATGCCTTTTTGGAATTGCTACCTGTATAAAGCTTCAGGAACGAAAGGGGCACAAATTGGAGGAAAGGTCATGTAAAGCAATTGCCAAATTTCCTATTTTCCTGCAATCCACGTCCATATGTTGCCCAGGCCATAATATACACCAGCATTACAGTCAATAGGATTTCTATAAAACTTAATGGGCCAGCTATTGAATTTCACACGGCACATTTATCAAATAAATGTACGAAACATATTTTGGCTCAAGCAATCTCGGAGATACAAATTGGCTGGATGGAACAAACGAAGAGGCGTCCGAGAGACTCGGCAGACGAACCAGGAGGAGCGGATTCGAGCGGCAGCCCTCTTGTTAGGCAGCCGTGACAGGACGTCAGCCGTGGCAGGCCCGTGTGTGGGCGTGGGTGACATGGTGGCAACTCCAGAGCCACAAATTGGCGATTCCTAATTGGGGGGGGAGATGGAAATGGATAATGGAGGGAGAGACAAAAACAACTCTTATGTTTACTTGTTTGTTGTCCAGCTCTATAGAGGATTCTAAAGCAGATTATTATTATCTGAAGGTTTTAGGGGCTTTAAAGCATCAACAATGAGGGTCAAATTCAGACAGCAGCCAGGTGCCCCCAATGATTTCTTTCTTTTCCTTTTTCTTTTCTTTCCTTTACTTTACTTTTTTTTTGGTTAATTTGTCACCATTCGAACAGTAATTCCGCGGAGATGTATGTGTTCGACCGGAGGGCTCAGCTTCCTGAAAGATTCATTCTTTATGTCACTTCAGAGAGAGAAGTTCAGCCGTAATCCTGGATACGCTGTCAGTAATGAGTAATGGAAGTATTCTGCACCTTCTGTCCAAACTAACCTTGTAATATTTGAAGAACAAGGAATCTGGAATACTGTTAATCCACAGCCCATACATAATCATCATACAGTTTTTTTCCTGGCTATAGTACACGTAAAAATGTTACTGTCATATAGGTCTGTTCCACACTCCTACTGGTGAAAAGAACTGAATAAAATTGAAATGACAAATGCAGATTATTATGCTGTGGCTTAGTTTGAGTGTAACACCAGCACATAAAACTAGAGTATTTGAAATTTTTCTGAGAAATTTGTTGGAAATTAACCACAGGTTGACGTTGGTTGGAGTTACTTAACTCAGGACCAAATGTGCACTAGAGTCATTAGCCCAAATAGAGGTATAACTGCTTTTAATTGCAATAATGTGAACTGAACTTTTCCCTTTTGAGCTTCAATTTCCATTTTCTGACTGAAATCAAAAGCCTTTTACCGTGTTTTTTTTTTTTTGGCCGATGTCAATCACGAGCATTCACAGTGTCCAAGCACAATTGAAAGTGAGTACAATGGCAGTGGAGCTGAGGTAACACTAGTTAAATTGAGGCTGAAAAAAATCCCCATAGGGTCAGTGACACTAAATAATTACTGACTTCTTCGGTTGCTAAGACACCCACCCAGGTAGCTGCCAAGTAGTCTTACACAATGAGAGCCTGCAAACCATTAGGTGAGTTGGAGAGGCAAAATCATTTCTCTTTGGTGTGTGTGTGTGTGTGTGTGTGTGTGTGTGTGTGTGTGTGTCTGTGTGTGTGTGGGGGGGGGGGGTTGTCGGTGTCTGTCTGTGTGTGCAAGTTTGTGGGGGAGGGGGGCGGGGGCAGGCGGTGGAGGGTATGGGAAGTGTGTGGTCAGTTCAGGAGAAAACAAAATTTCCAGTTTCTAACTGAAAAGTTAGTTTCCCTCCCGGCACTGAAAGGCACGGCTGGGATAGAGTAGGGATTACACGGACTTCAAAACGTAACGTGAGCCTGAAGGTATGTAGTCTCAGAGAAGCACGGCAGTGGTTATGGCAGATATTGGACTTAAAGATTTCAATCATTTACGGTAATGGCTGGACAGTATTAATGTAAGTTGATTGCCGTGTCAAATCGATTAGCAAGAAGTAATCAGCTCCTCATTAACGTTAACTCCATATCAAATGACTGGGCTACCATAATTAAACAGATCATGGTGGTGTCCTATTTTTACAGTATTCTTATGAAAAACATAATCCATAAATGTACACATGATTCGCATGCCCATGTTCAGCCAAAGGATACTCTCAGCCTGTGCCCTTTGGGACAACATGGTTTACCCAAGTAGGAAATATTCTCGGATAAACATCCCCTATCCCAGAAATTTCCTTTTGGGATAAGCTCTGGTTAGTAATCCTAGAATCCACTTAACCCTTTAAGGTGTAAGATCCCACACATGTTATTAGAGTGTTCTTAACTGAGCATTCTAATGCTGATGTAACAATCACTATTGGTGACTGAAAGCATTGGAGTTCTAGAACACTGCCTTAGAATTTTGAAGAAAAAAAAAAACACCCCAAAAAAAATTGTATTCTTCAAAGCGTTAAATCTTCCTATAGAGACTGGATTTATCCAGTTCACTCTGAAATGTACTTCCCATCCACACAATGCAATTTTAATTTACATCAAGAGAAATATTCGCAAATTCCCCTCACACTCCGCTTGTGCCTGGGTTGTGATGCAGCTCCTGTCAAGAGAGAGAGAGAGACCGATCTCTCTAATCTCCGCGGCGTATATACACACAGAACACACACCTCACACTTCAAACGAGCCCGACTCCACACCGGGCCCCCACTGCCATCTCTGCTCTCGAATTCCGTCAGGTCTGAGCTGCTGGACGGTCTGCTTTAATGTGAAATCACTCTCTAGGACTCTTCCGCGTCCAATGTGTCAGAGGGTTAGGGCTCGGTTAAGTTCACTGACAAAATAAGGGAAGGGGAACGGGGAGAAGCTTGAGCAAGCCAGCAGCAGAACTGCTCATTTATTTATTTGACTGTGATGTCATAAACAACAGAATTCTCCCGCTCTCCATTTGATTCCATCCCTGGTGCACTGTCATGATCGATGCATTTCTCGGTCTGCTTTTATTGCACTGTGGCCCCTGACTTGGAGAAGTCCCACAGCCCTGGATATGCTTTCCCAAGTCCCTTTGATCTGGTCTCTTTTTTTGTCAAAGTATAACCTCAAAATTCCTCAAGATTTAAGGGTTTGTTCACTGTCTGTCTAAAGGTTTGATTTCTGCTGGATATTAATTTTTGAAGCTGCTGAGACTTATCAGTGTACGGCCTTGCAAAGGAGGGAATAATGGCTGGGGGGGGGGGGGGTTTCAAAGGATCATAGTGGATTCTCCTTACATAATTTATCTATCATCAGAGATTTTCTCTTCTTCTCAAAGTTCCACAGGTTCATTGACTCAGGTGTTGTTTCTACTCAGCAGAAAAAGGCTGTACTCTAGCTTCACAGTGATGGCATTTGGCACAAAACTGGAAATGTGACTTCTACTGTTGTTCTCAAAGCTGTGAGTGATTTTTTTTTTTAGCCACAAATAAAATTAAACCTGGAAAAAAGTACCTCAGCATACCCCGCCGCTGTCCTGTATTTAATATAAACAATAGGTCGCCAACATGTAACAACAGGCACAATGTTCTGTGTTCGTCGTTGAAAGTTGGATGCATGTTGACTCAGTTTACGCTACAGCCGCCTATTTACTAGACTGGATTGACATGTCTAATGCACACTTAACCCCTGTCCACAATTCAAACAAACAATAAGGCAATGTAACACAGGAATGAAATAGCTTAATTTAAAATACATTTTGGTATTTTTAATCAGAGCATAAACACGGCGTAACTAAAGGAGGTTTTGAATGAAGAGTCCTTTTGGGAAAAGAAGCACATTCTTCGTGGCTATTGAATTGTTGCTGTGCCATGTGCTTTTGTTTGGCAGACATTTTGGTTTGTTGGCAGATGCATTGCTTGCAAACATGTGCACTGGTTTGGCTCTGGGTTCGTTACTGGATTATATTTAATTAACTGGGAATCTACAATGAGGGAACACAAGAGGCCTTGCAAGATATTTACTCAGCCAATCAAGAACTTTCCTCGGGTTTGTCGCCAGAGAGCATGATGAAAGAAAACTCACATTTTCTTGCCAAAAAAAAGGTGCTTTTATCTTGGCCTCAAACTAATTCTATATCTAGAAATTAAACATTTGTGATGCAGCGCGAAGCGTGTTTTTTGATTAATTCCATTACAGGCATTTAGCAGACGCTCTTATCCAGAGAGACTCACGCAACTGTTTTACACAGTACCCATTTATACAGCTGGATATATACTGAAGCAATGCAGGTTAAGTACCTTGCTCAATGGTGCAATGGCAGTTTCCTACCAGGGAATCGAACTTGTGACCTTTAGGTTACAAGACCAACTCCTTACCCATTCCACGGGTGTATGTTCATTATCAGACCAAATTTCGGAGACTTCCACAGTCATTGCATTGTCCGGGCAGTTATAACACTTTTA
Source organism: Anguilla pacifica (assembly GCA_039654925.1). NCBI lineage: Eukaryota > Metazoa > Chordata > Actinopteri > Anguilliformes > Anguillidae > Anguilla > Anguilla pacifica. The sequence goes on from CM077288.1 coordinate 2,659,729, forward strand.
TGTCATGTCTAGTGGTTATCTGGAAGGAGTAATCCCAAGGCACTTAGCAGTTAAATTTAATAGGAGCTTTATATTCGAACCCCAGCTCCCACTGGGTTAACATCGCATTTGCAGTCACAGCCATTAAACTACCCTTGAATTAAAGGTGTGATAAAAAATGACACAGGAGTGCTAAGCTTATTGACAAGTGCCTGCACCTGCAGATTAATTTTTTTAAATTATTTTTTTTATTTTGTTACCCCACTGACATTAAATTTGTGAGATGGGAGGGTGATGTGTTAATCGACGGGTCACAGTTAATAAATCGCGCTCAGCTTGAGGGAAAGGGCTTAGCCGAAAAAAGGTCCGAAAGTGTGCTTCTTTAATTATTCTCAGAACCCAATCCTCCTCGTTTTTCAAAGTTCCTGCTGTCCGCCCAACAGAATCCCAGTATTACTGCATAAAATGCAAGAAATAACAGCACCTTATTTTCTATTAGATTGTTCAAGACAGAAGGACCATGGTCTAGTGTTGCATACACATTAAAATACAAAAAAGAAATTAAAGACACAAGTGTTCACACAAATTTTTAATTAGTTCTCCCATGATATTATCATTATTTCCTTAATCTGTTGCCTCTGAACCTCAATTGAATTTGCATGATTACCGGTATATTTTTAAAATCTTTACAAATGCAATGTTGAATGCCACAAACGAATTACAGGACAGAATATATCATGATTAATTTCATAATATTTCATTTTTGTCATCACTATATTGACGTGTGTATGCTTCCCGAACATATTTACCCATTTTTTATTTTTCTCTTGCCATCATGTGTTCTGGGCAAATCAATCATTACTCAATCATTGGCGTTATTGCACTTAGACCTAACAGTCTTTTTCCCACGGCGAGGTGCCAAGACTACTAAAATCCTACTGCCCCATGGGTGCTGGTTGTCCACACTTTCAAATTACAAACTGAGCCAAACTTAAATCCATTCTCTGCAAGCCCTAAGCAAGAATGACAATGGAAACAGAAACCTCACCACATAATCCATTCTCTGTGCATGCACCAGTCATATGCACTAATTCCAATTGAATCTACAAAAAAATGGACTAGAATTTACCCATAGACACTCTCTTGCATCAATCAAATGGGGCCCATGTACCAGTGAAGACATTGTGCTTTAGTAACTATGTTACGACACAGGTGCATATAGGATGCATCACTTTTTAAAAAAGAACATTTCTGAAAGTACGTTAAGCACGTACACTGTGCAAGCATGAAAAATGATTTTAGAACAGTTAGATATTTATTATATTTTATTATTACGATTATTATTTGAGTTATTAAGTTCTGTACAAAAAAGGCATACAATGACATTTACATGACAATAAAATCATCCCTCGCAGGTTATTAAAGTCATTTTTAGGCTATTTTACAAATGTATTGTATTCAATGGATACATCTTAGCACTGACAGCTGAATTTTATGAAATACGTAAATCTGAATGTGTTATATATGCATTTGCATAATAAACATGCTAATGCTTATAATCTGGAATCAAATGGGATGTATCAGCATGCTGGAATAAACAGAGAGTTATTATTATGGATCAGAAGTGACTTTGTAATAAAATCATATTTGACACGCAAATATGGGAACGGATATATGATTGCCTGATTAATGTGGCCCACTGTGTCAATCATCTCCATGGAAACCCTTGCCATTCCACTGCACCCCTACTAATCCATATGAGCACACAGAAGAACTCTGTTGTGACATCACAATCAGATATGACATCACAATCAGATATCAAAGCACATGCCCTCAGCAGACTGTCCATCTGGCAGTTTGGAACACCTATTCATCCTTCATTCTCATTTCATACCATTAAAGAACTCAAGCACAATGTTTCTTAATCTGTTATGAGGACTGAACTGAACTCACAAATGAAAATGGGAAGTTTTAATATTTGACCAAATTTTATATTAAATCTAGTATGGCTTCATTTCAGATCAAGGCCGTAGGCTTGCTACGCACTTCAGAGTAGAACTTTCTAAAGTAGAAACTGAAATTGAAAACCATGGCTGACCTGAAACAGTCTCAGGTCACAGAGAACACCTGAAGACCTGGCATTTGATCACAGGGTAATTCGGATGGTTGAAGGCAGTGATTTAGTCACAGACACCTGAAATAAAGCACAGACGCAAGCTGTTTTGGGCTGTTTGCAGACAGCGGTTGCTAGGAGACATTGGAAGGGTACAGACTCTATTGTTCTCCCAGATGCCATAAATGTGCCGGCCATTTTCCACGCACAATGGAATTGTGGGATGCGCTGATAAAACATGCCACCCCTTGCTGTAGAACATCACCGAGGACAAAAGGGGCATAAAAATATCGGTGCCCATTTTAGGAAAACATTGCTGAGGGAAAGCTCCTCTCTGCAGATACAGATCCTAATTAGGAGCAGGCCCTGCTTCAAGCTCGGCACCACCACACGTGTAATTGTTTTCCCCCGAATTGCAGCCTGTAGAGATATACAGGTCTGGCTAATGAGCGTTTTTTTTTCTTTTTCTTTATCAATACGGAAATAAATGCAGCCCCGAGGTTTTATATATTTCCCAAAAAAAATGAAATGAAACGTTCAATCGATCTGCTCACACGATGGACCGTTCGAAAGTGATAAAATGCATGGTTCTATATCTATAAATTATTTTACGGTGTCGATGTTTTAACAATCGTTACTTATTTTGTAACATGGGGTGGTAAAACAAGCTTGGGGTGTCCTCATCTTCATTGCGTTTTGGAAATCCACAGATGACACATCATGAGAAAATCAGCATGCTTGTCACAGCAAGAACCCAGCAAACAAAATCAATAGCAATTTTTAGTCCCAAAACATGCTAACTCTGAGAAATTACTAGCGTCATTACTGTGGTTGCTTCTGCTATAAATTCAGATGAAAAAAACAGGCAAGCAGATTTAACTGTGTGGTGAACTGCTCTAATTAAGTGCTGAGCTATAATCAAAACTCGTACAACCCGGACCATGATCGTTGACCCTGGCTCTAAATGGTATTAGTGCATTTACATGCCTACTGTCAAAATAAATAAATAAAAAATACAGATGCGTGTGGCTTAGTCATTGCTTTTACGGCAATATTTAGCCATTGCCATGCTCCTAATGCTGTCAGTATGTTGGGGCCTGCACTTACCAAAACTTTACACACTGTTGCGACATAGTCATTGTAAACAATAGAATAACCAGGGCACAGGGTTATTGATTTTAAATTCATATTGTATGGGGACTCTCCAGTTACATATCCAGCTGAGGTACAGTCTGGATCACCTGCTCACCATGCTGGTGCTGACCGAGGCTGGGAGTCATACAGGGCATTGGATAACAGCTCATAATGTTACTTATGGAGATAGCACTTCATTTGGCAAGGAATCCCCAAGTTAATTTAGCTCAATAGCACCTCCTCTGGTCAATTGGATGTATTCAGATCTGCATCAGTTGTGTCCGTCATTCCATCAGCTGTGCAGCTAAGCTGGTTGATTGCTCAGTGAAAAAAAAAATGCTTGTGTGTCAAGGGACACACATGCTAGCCTAAAGCCTTTTGATTTATGAATTGTGTTGCAGTGGTGGGATAGGTCATTGGCATTTTGAACCAATGGATGGAAATGTTTTATTTCTTCATTTTAAAAAAAATCCAGGGCTGTTAGCAGGGCAGTTCAATTGAATTGCAACCCCAAATAATCTACTTAAGCTAAATTGCTTCAGTAAAATATTCAGCTGTATAAAGATTTTATGTGAAAAAAAATGCAAGATGTGGAAGTCACTGTGGATGAAATATCAATGTTAAATGAATGCTTAGCATCCACTCCTGCAAATCTGGCCCTAATTGTTTGATGTCTTCAAGTTTATACTCTGTGCCAAGTTCTTTTATTGCATTTGCATGCATAGTCTGCAAATCCAGAAAATTTTATTTCCCCTTAAAAGGAAACACAGCTTACCCGGTCACACTATTTGCAGCCCTTTTAAAAATGTGAAATGCACAGAATCAGAAAAAGCAATATTCTGTTTCCCCCCGTGGATTACTATTCTACAAGTTTCAGAAGTGCAATATTATGCTTTTTGATCTCCGGAATGTGGAATCTAATTGATCTGTAGCTGACTGGCTTACATCGATTATGAATGACTGCCAAAATATTAATGTTTTCAAGGTCCTCTTTTTTATATTTTATACCTTTTTTTTTTTTTTTTTTTAAAAGGAGACAGTATAGCCATCTCTCTTTCTGTGTTGACATCGGAGGCATAAACCCAACGCCCATTTTATGGTTACCTTGAAATGAACAAATTGTAGTGTATTAACTTAGTTTGCATTGGACGAGTCTCCTTTCCTTCATCAAGTTCAGCGGGAATTCATTTTTGTACTTTTCTTCCGAAGAGAGACAGGAAAAAAAAAATGAAAATGGACAGAGGGGACAGGCAGTTACAGTAAACCACGTCAGCTGCCGTAGGTTTTCACGAGGCACTATATTTGGATGGCGATTTCACCTCAGACAGACCCGTACATCCTGTTCTTCACAATGAAGTGAGTGAGGGAGGGAGGAAGGGGGGGGGGGGGGGGGGGGGGGGTGGACGAGTTTTGGGTTCTCACTCGGTAGAGAAGCCCAGCGGCTGGCAGCGTGGAGCTCCTCAGGATTAGCGCCAGAGCTATTTCAGAGCTACATATGCTGCTGGAAGAGAGGGGAGGAACACAGGGGGGTGGAGGAGGGGGGGGGGGTGGAGGTGTTTACCGCGGCTAATCTGCTCCCAAATGTCTTCCCCTTCTCCTCGAGGACCACGGTGCCCCTCTCGACAGCCGGCGAACAAACAAGAGCGCGCGGGGGAGAGCCGGGGGGATTGGACTCGCGTGTCAGAGATGCCTCGCGCGGCTGTCCAAGTGCTACGCGGCGTAAGGGAGTTTGAGACACAAAATGTTCGCCCAGTATGTCCAGCTTGGCAGGCCAGGCAGCACGATGGTGGGACACAGATGGTACTGTACGTTGCAGAGTGCTATGCCAATCTATCTGTTGTAATTATGAAATAAAGATAACGTATACCCATATAAAGAAAATATCAATCTAAAAGTTGTACGTACTGTGTAATTAAGCTGCTTTTTCCGTGTGTACAGTGCCTAATTGCTGATTATAGTTTCACTGTGCAATGGCAAGAAGGAGAAAAAAGCCTTAATCTTCTTTGCAGAATTATTTTTTTCAATCTGCTATGGTATTACAGGTGGTCATGGCAACAGTGGAAAATACAGATAGCTCATGTTTATGAATCAGAAAACCATGGAAAAAGGACACTGAGTTCTTACCACTGTAGGAAATTGTATTGTAGGATTGTATTGGCATGCAAAACTGGAACACAGTAGAACAGTATAAAATAGTATACTGTATAAGTAAAGTGTAAAGTATATATAGGCACATGTGCAATGGAAAGCAATTTAAAAATACTATTTGCCAAAATACAGTATTTTAAATAATTTTTTAGGACACCTTCTCCCAATACAGAGTGCTTAATTGATGTGTGTGAGGGTCCTGTCAGTTTGGCAGTGGGCAGCCAAGCACACAATCTCTGCAAAAACTGCAGCCCATCAATTAAGCTCACACTGACTTGGGAAAACTTAATTCTGGTCGGTGTAGAAATCCCACGGGTGCCTGATTGACAGGGTGTTCCTAAGTCACCAACGTCCCACTGACTGACATCCCTTCCCCTGCACTGTGCTGTGCTCAATTATGAACCACCCTACCAGGGTGCATTAGAAAAAAAAATGGTTGAGAAATAACTGGTGGTGAATGTTCCCTTAATCACTAACAGTCCCCTTAAAAGGTGAAGGTATTGTGGGTGGTTTCGATTAAACAATTGATGAACTACTTTTGATTCTTGGTTATTTTTCTGCCTGACAAGGTAATTACTGTGAATTCCTTTTACACCTGTGGTTTCCCAACCTTGTTCCTAGAGATCTGCCATCCTGTAGGTTCTTTTTTTAATGTTTTATCCCCAATTTTATCCCATTTTTCACAACCCCACTCATCTCTGCCGACCTCAGGAGGAGATGGCAGACACGTGATTGTAGCTGATTCTCTAGCTGTTGAATGAGATGTGCTTTGTTAAGGTTGGAGTGAAAACCTGCAGGGTGGTAGATCTCCAGAAACAGGGTTGGACAGCCCTGCTCTAGCTGTTGAATGAGATATGCTTTGTTAAGGTTGGAGTGAAAACCTGCAGGATGGTAGATCTCCAGAAACAGGGTTGGACAGCCCTGCTCTAGCTGGTGAATGAGGTGTGCTTTGTTAGGGTTGGAGTGAAAACCTACAGGAGGGTAGGTCTCCAGAAACAGGGTTGGACAGCCCTGCTCTAGCTGTTGAATGAGGTGTGCTTTGTTAGGGTTGGAGTGAAAACCTACAGGACGGTAGATCTTCAGGAACAGGGCTGGGGACCATCATTAGACTCAGTTGTGTTGGACTGCAGGTTATTGGAAGGATTGGTTCAGTCTTGGGTACTGTAAATCCTGAGTCGGAAAAAGCTCATTCAATGCCACCTAGCATTTATCCCAAAGGTCCCAGAGGGCCTGTGCTTGAAGGTGGCCGGGGTCTGGGATTTCACCTTAGCTCTCTCACCCATTTCCTCACACCAAAGTGAGATTGCGTTTCAGGATCTCTCATTGTCTCCACTGGACCCCATTGACGCCAGCGTGAGCAATTATGGTGAAAAAAATAAAAAATAAAAATAAAAATAAAATAAATGCACTTTGGCGGGGCATTAGATAAGGCCAACGTCAGCACAGCGCTAGCACCCGGGATGGAGAAGGAGCCAGGCCGGTGACTAAACATTAATGTGCCTGAAAACTGAATCACCATTTAGGGGGCTCTTGTAGCAGCAGGCTTCATGCTGAGTCCTTCGGGAAGGAGGGGGAAGCGGGGTAGCCCACATGAGTCAGAGGGCCTTTTATAAAATTTTGGGTCAGTGTAGATTAGATGCTGAGAAGGCTAAACTGGCGGTTGTACCACACTGATCAGCACAGTATCTGCACAGCACTCAACAAGTAGTACATTTTTTTTATTCATTTAAAAATAATCCATTTCATATTCATCCATTATTGCCTGTATGAGTTTTATGTGCAATGCTATGGCGTTATGAGGTTATCATTTAAAATTACTGACAAAGCATAACAGGGGGCTCTTTTTCTCAATGGCTGATGCACAGGCAGTATAAAATGAAAGCATTTGTACCAGACCAGGAGGAGTGTTTTTAAATAAAATACATTTATTGAGGCAGTAATCTAGCTCGATTTGATTTTGTAAGTTGTAAAACATGCCTCTTTAGAAATTCTGTCGTGCTCGGCAAGTAAACCAGCCTTCGGGGACTGGCAGTGCAATGCAACGCAATTGTCAAGCATGGCGTTGTATGTATTGTGTATCAGTGATATTTCAGTGCAGTTTACAATAAAACATGCGCTCTTAATATTTTAACCAATGCAAATAAATAGAAACAGAACAAGGGGGGAAAAAAAGATTCATGTGCATTTACCAGTTACCAGCACATCTATACTGAATGTATCACATGACGCACTAACATGATGTCAACATGTCACTTCAGAAGCAAACATCCACTCTGAGTGTTTAAATTCAGGTCAGATGTTGGCGGTTGGAATTGTATCAGAATCTAACGCCACATTAGAAACAGCCCTGCATTCAATCTAAAAAAAAAAAAATCTGACGTGTTTTTTCTGGTGTTAATACGCTTTGCACAATTAAATCAGATGTGTCAGATGTGTGAAAAAAAAATCAGAATTAGGTCACATCAGAGGGGTAGCGCAAATGGGTCCTAATTTTGGAAATCGTTTGCGCACCGTGGGAGCAAACACAAGGTCTTTTAAAAAGGGGGGAAATAGCTGGGCGATCCGATTGGCCATTACGCAATCTCACCCCGGCTTCTTCTAACGGGCTGTTCTGGAGAAGCTGGGGTGGCGATGCCAAAGGCTGCTCCATTCATCGCTGGCGCAGGCACAGAGGGGCACTGTTCCTGTGCTTTGGAAAGGCAGCAGTTTCATAGACATATTTACAGCCGGTAAGAGGAGCCATAAATGAGCAGAGTAGGTTTTTTGTTTTTGTTTTTGCCGGACCGAGGTGCTGAACCAGCCCGAGACAACCTCCGGAAAGCTCCTAATGAGGCCTCGGACGTCTTCTCACACACAGAGAGAGAGAGAGAGAGAGAGAGAGAGAGAGAGAGAGAGAGAGAGAGAGTGAGTGTGAGTGTGAGTGTGAGTGTGAGAGTGAGAGAGTGAGAGAGAGAGAGAGAGGGGAAGCTGCTCCCCGTGCTTGTGGTGTATTTTGCCCCATCTCCAGAGTTTCTGTTTGCGAGACGGAGGCGAAACGTTAAACTTTGCGAGCACGGACGGAGGTCTGTAAAAACACGGAAAAGCGTTATCGCTGAACCGAACGGGCAATACCTCGCCATTACAAGCGTACGGAGAGAGGATGTGGTCCAGAACGGGCCCTCGGAAAGGAAGCGGAAAGGAAAAAAGCTTACAAAACCACCCACATTTTATGTGACTCTAATGGAAGTGAATGACCCACAGAACATAGGGGTCATTTGTATATTGACCAATGTATGTACACCAGTTCATAAAAAAGCATATATACATGTGTTCCTTAGCTACCCATCGATTAGATGGCAGGGGGAGATGGGGGGGGGGGGGGGCACTAATTATTAATTTCCAAAGACATCACCCTCTCCTGAGACAGGTGTGCAAAAGCTCAGGTAGCGTGTTTGCTTGAGCTGCGATGGCCCGCGATTTCCACCTCATAATCTCCCAGTCAAGCCCCCCCCCCCAGCTTTTTTTGACTCCCCAAGAACCACAGCAATTTACATCTCCACTGGCCTGGGCTCCTCCGACGGGCCCATCCTTCACATCTGGGGACAACAGGCATCACACGTCCGCGCAAATATAACTTTCAAACACCACGCTCAGGCTCAGCCTTGAACACTGCACAAAAATACACCAGAGAAAAGTTGGGAGTGAAGTTACCTGAGGTTAGCGTTATTATCCCAGTGCTTTGTTTATCTACTTGTAAGCCAGAGAACAGAGGGGCATCTAAAAATGTATCTTGACAAAAATATTTTTAAAAGCTTAAGCCAACTTCTGTTTAGAACAGATTATAGGCAGTTAGGCATATGTGTTTGTGAAGAATGCTGTCATTATTTGCAATATCAATGTTGAATCATCATACATTTATGGATATAGAACTGAGTATTGCCTGTGCAAAGTCTATGTTTATCTTCTGATCCACTGGCTGATATCATTTGAGGAGTATTTTTAAAGGATACTTGATGCACTATGAAATCTGTAATACACACTACACAAACATTGCACACATTTGTATTGAACAGCCTCTAGGAAATGCTTAAATGTGGAATTTAGGATGCGGATATGATCTGGACTTTGTTAATTAGACAGTCCAGCTGCATCCACAATATTATTTTTTCGCTGGAATCTGACTCCAATGTCAAAAGCCCTTTAATTAGGCATTCCTGCATAAACAAGGATGCTCAAACACATAATTAGGAGACGCGAGCATCGGCTCTGAATTCAAAGGCCCGGTCCGGTTGCTCCTTAAGATGCATAATGTTGATTAGTTATTTTCAGCACGCTGAATGGATGGGGGGGGGGCGGGGGGAAATAAAACTATTCAGTGAGTTCCAAAGCACTTCAGATTCACACTCTCAGCCATTCACGAAGGCCTATTGGATCAGCGCTATAAATATACATAAATACTGCACACTGAGCCGAATTTTTGGAGAGAGCATGGGTGCCGGTTTAAAAAAATATTTGAATATTTTCTGTTTGCCATTCCTTAATATGGAAATGCGCAGACTGGTGCCGTGGCCATTATTTCCATATCCAGGCCAGGGGAGCTGCGAGCGCTTTTGTGCTCAGTGATGTCGCAGGAACACGTAATTATAAAACACAATGGCGCTTCCTCATCCGTGACGCGGCTGCAGGTTTCTTTTTGGAACAAACGGCCACCTAAGGCTGCAAAAAAAAATCACGGTGGGTCGCGGTCTCGTCAAAAAAAAAAAAAAAAAAAAAAACGGGATTTGGAGCGTTATCGTTCGAAAGGACGAGGGCCAGGTGCCACCGTGCAGCGGAGAGGTAATCTGTTTAACGCCACGGAATGTCCGTGCAGCAGTCCTCTGTCCAAGACTCCATTTTTGATTTTAAATTAGTTCACGCTGCCAAATCTACCTCTGTTAAATGATTAATTGCGTTGGCCTGCCCCTACACTTTTCCTAATTAGGCGGGCGCCCATTTCACAGTGGAAATTTTAATACGTGCACGCTCTCAGCAGCGCAACGCATCGATCGAGCACGCCGGCGTTTGCAGGAATTGGCAAAAACAGGCTATTTCAGGCTACGGTACCTGCACTGTGATTGGCCTTTTTTTCCCCCTCTTTCTTTTAAACAGTTGAATGGGCGACGCTCCACGTGCTCGGCTCACGGTTCGAAACGAATCCGAGCGCCAGCGCCGAGTCCCCTGCCCTGGCCCGCGGCGGCACTGCTGAATTAGCCAGGAAGTCAACGTTGGCCCGCGTCCTCCCGCGCCATCCCAGCTGATCTGCACACAGCTGTGTGTGGCTGCTGCACGCCCCATGCTTGCTACGGCTCAATTTTCTTTTATCTACTCATCTCTTTCCTTCACCTATCGGTAATGTCCTTGGCTGATTGATCCATATCAGAGCAAAAGGACAGGTGGGAGAGTCGCTATAAATGAAACTGTTTTTGGATTTCGCTGTTTTTTGGATTTCGATTTCGTTTGCTCAGAATTTAGCCCAGCACTGTGAACTTTCGCTTAAAACGGCTTTGGCATGTCATTACCCATTTCAGCTCATAACTTAGTTGACTCCATGACTTCCCTGGGTACCAACCCTCTCGCATTCTGTGAACGTATAACCAGAATAATAGAGCATATTGTTTCTTATAGCAACTCGGAGACGCCAAAATTGTAACAGCTGTTACATTTATATGGGTAAGGAGATTTTTTTTTTTTGCTCGCCTAACAAACAATTCCCACTAAAATTCACTCAGAACATCATACTTTCCAAGGACAGATGACTGCTTAAATTGATGTATGATTTGATTTATTGTAAAAATGCCTTTCATCTGAAAATTACTTCCAGGGAAGATTTTTTTACTTACCTCGCTCAAAAAATGTTTTTTGGAAATATCTGCTGCAGATGTTCTCTCATTGTTCTGTTCCTTTCGGAAGTGGTAGAGGACTGAATTGCACAAATTGCGCAAACCTGAAATGGGTACGGTAGCACCGTTTTACATTAAATTATTGATCGTGTTACATTTATCAAAAGTTACATTTATGTAGCGACTCTCCCCTACATTGCAAGGTTAATTGATCATAGTGAGTGTACATTATCTACAAGTGGGAGGCCCCCACCCCCAGCCAAAAGCACCCCTGTCCCCTATATTGTTTTATCAGAGCAGAGGATACATTTTTTTACCAAAATTAATATATTCATAAATAAGGCAGTGGACAGTCTACAAAGGCAAACCAGGGCAGAGGGGGCCTTAGTCTTCTAAAACTCTCTCTTTGCATTTATATTTGTGTGTCTGATGCAAATGCCCCCCATTGTGCTCTCCTAGATTGAAAGCCTATCTGCGCACAGTGTTTTTTTTTGTCGCAAGTAAATTCAGAAAGAGAACACTTGATGTTCTCGCAGGCTGTGTTGTAACTTCTCAAGGCTAAAAAAAAAAAAAAGTGTAAAAAAGACAAAGCTTCCTGGCGTTGCACATCTCATAAAAAGCATAACATTAGGTGTGCACGGCGTGCCAAAGCAGTTAACAGCCCAGCTGAGGAGCGCTGCAGTGTCAGGCTCGGTGAACGATTTGTTCTGAATATGACAACGAAGGGGCCCCAGCTGCTGTTAGTGTTGGATGAAATAAAAAACACGGAGACCCCATTACACCTCTTGACCCTGACAAACAGTTTACGCAGTTTTTTACGCCCGTGGAAGCAAGCGTCGCCCCTGAAAAAAATAAAAGAAATTTTAAAAAAATAGCGTAAGACAGACGATTTAGCGAATTAAATTGTTGGCGAAAGAAAAGGGGTGTGATGCTTGATCCCTGCCCCGCCCCGTGAAGGTGAGGGAAGTATCCGGTTGCCTGGTGAGCCTGAAAAGGAAGCAGGCCAATAAGCTCAAGCTGCTAATTGCCTGGAGCCTCTTTTTGATCGCAGCGCTTCATTAAAAACGACCTGTCAGTTCGACTCAGGTTCTCCCTTCTTGAGATCGTTTCCCTCTCACTCGAATTACCTTTGAGGAGACGGCCATTACCTTCGTCTGCTTCACGTTAAATGAACAATTAGAACAAAGAGGCTTCAGGCTTCATCGGAAAAAAATTGTAATAATTGTGATCTCAAGAAAAATATCAGTATAGTTTAGACTGATCTTTCAAGCGCAAACTATTAAATATTATAGTTTTCTAACATGAAAGAAGTGTTACTGATCAATAAAAACCCTTTGGACAGAAAGGACTGCCAGGTGTGTAAAATATAAATTATGTTTTAAAAAAAGAGTTTATCCTGAGATACAAAATGGTGCCTGTAAATCTGAAAAAAGGCAAAGGTAGCTAGTTCTATGGCCATCTCTTATATGTTTCCTACTCCAGCAAACGGAACAACAGTGAACACACTGTTAATCTGAATAGCTTCATGCCTTTCATGCAAATAATAAATACAGATTTCGCAATAGAGGTTAAATATGAAGATAAGTGGATTGGTCAATGCCATAGATTTGATAATAGAGGCGATGATGAACACAGTTTCCATGGCAACATTTGTTTCAGGGCTCTCGTTTTAAACCCTATAGTCCTCGTCCCTTTCTACACATTGTGAAGGGCACGTCTCACAATTTAAAAAAAAAAAAAAAAACAAGATAAGAAAAACAAAAAAGAAATCACTGAAATGGATCTTCTGCAGTTGCTTTCAGTGCCGGCCTTATTCTTGTCAAGTGGAAAACAAGAAAAAAAAGAGGCTGAGATTTCTTAAGCAGATGGACCGTTAAAGGCCTCAGTGCAGCACACTTCTGCCGTGGTTGCGCTGGCATTCTATCGCTCAGCAGGTGATGAATGGGGACCCAAACTGGGTCTCTCTGTGGCATACCTTTCCCAGAGCTCTCCCATTGCTCACAGTTACTGGATCCATCCGTCTGGATCTGCTGAGGATCTGCACCACACATTACTCATGTTCTGGAGATACCGCATGTGCTCCTGTGCAGGGGGCTAAAGGATGAAAGTTAGCCGTTGCCTTTTTATGGAAGTGAACCTATTATTATTATTATTATTATTATTATTATTATTATTATTATTATTATCATTATCATTATCGTTATCGTTATCGTTATCGTTATTATTATTGTTGTTATTATGGTTCTTGTTATCATCATCGTGTCAGAACCTTTGCCTGTACTCATCCCATTGACGGGCTTTGCTGGTATATGTAAGATTGGCTCAAAGCTCGGGGAATTGTGGTGAGTAGTTCCTATGGGTAGAGCACTGGAACACCAGTGCCTGAGGGTAACATGGACATTCGCACATTGCACCGTATCCCGGGGATTAGCTGTGACGAAAACAAACATTTTTAGAAAGTGTCCTTTGTTTGATTTACTTTTTTCTTTTTCTTGTTTTTAGAGTAGTACAGCTCCCAGTTAAAACTCCACTCTTCTATGCCATAGTTTTCTTTTAAATCTGAAATTCTTTCGATTTACACTTGATATGCGTCGGCAGGTTGAAAGTGGTTAAAATATGATAAATATGAAAAACAGCAAACTTTATCAGTCGGCGTGTGCACACGTGCAGTCCATTTCTTATTAATCCAAACTCATTGAACGCATTCCCTGTTTTTGGAAAAACTCCAGGTGCCCTTGAGATAAATACGCCTTGCTTGTTGAACAGCGGGAGTATTAATGATCTGTTTACGCTCGCTATCCTCCGACTGTCGCCGTAAAGACAACATGGCCGTCTTCTCATCTTGTGACCTAAGGGTAAATTATTGTGACGCTTAGTTCCTCACAATAGGAGCCTACTAACGCTTTAATTTGAGGCCCGTTGCCAGGTCTGTCTTCCGTAATACGATAATTGGGATTACATCAGTACTTTGCCTGGCTGCCTGCCTGTCTTGCAATCTGTTTTTTTTTTTTTTTTTTTTTTGATAATAAATAATTTAGCAACGTGCATCTTCCTGAGCATTATGTGCATGCACTTTGTGGGGCTTTAACTGGAATGCAGATATTTCCAGTTATACTTATCGCTTCCCAGAAATATGAGGGGGTGGGGGGGTGGGGGGGGGAATAAAAATCAGTCGAATATTCTTTCTGAGAACCATGGCATCAAACTAAATGAAACAGCAGGTGTGGTTAGAACTCTCACTGTTGGAGGATCTGCAAATGTACAACATGAGAACAGAGTGAGGAAGCAGTTTAAAAATAATTTGGTTTCATATGAAAATCGGCATATCACTCGACTGTGGTTTCAGTTGCCTAGAGACTGTTACCTGCTTTGTGTTTTTGTTTTTTTTGCAGCAGATAGGCCTCTTTCACAGTCAGCCATTGAATGTATGACCAAACAAATAAATACTGTGAGTGCCTCTGCACACCTAGCTTGAGGTTTGTCCTCGCAAAAAAATTAAATAAATAAAGTCCACCACATTTTCCCCCACTTTTCTTGTTTTACAGGAAATGTGTGTGTGTGTGTGTGCGCATATATTTAAGTATGCACACGTCACACTTCTGTGACTTCTGCTCAAAGAAGTATGAAATAATTCATTTCTCCCTTCACACTTCAATCAGACAAACATCCCTCTTGACCTTTCAGCGACGGCTATTATTGGTATTCGAGGACAGACATTGTCACGGTGAAAATAGGTGTAAATCTTTGTCCCAGATGAACAAAATAGTCATTGTCCCTGCTAATGCTCAACTCCTTCCATTCTATCGTATATTAATCCCTTCCTTAATTTAAGAGGGGTGTCTATTTGGAGAGAGAAAAAAAAAAACATTTATTTGAGTGATGGAAATGAGTAGTTAAAAAAAAAATCGGCATTATAAGGGGACAGGGTTCGATATTCCTTGGCCCTCCTACCTTCTACATCCAGGAGAGTTCACTTTTTCACTACCCTCAGAGTGTATTGTGTGATTAATTTCACTGTCAGATTTGATCCTCAATCTGAAAAGAAATCAGCCACATCTCCTGGGCCCATTGACAGGCATAGATTCAATCAAAATTGTTCCTTAACTTTGACAAACGCATTCAAATCCCCCCCCCCCCCTCCCTCCACTAAGGTAAACTGTGCCTCTGAATGATAATAATTCTAATACTTGCATTCAGTCATGAGTCAGAGTTCAGGATAAATGTAGATCAAACCCCTGCCTTAGTAATCATCGCCCCACCCCACCCCCCCATGTCCAAATCGGCCCCTTACCGAACCCCAAAGCCATTTCTGATACGAACATAAACACCGCGCCTCCCGGCAAGATATTGTACACGGTGTTTCATTGGCCTCACAGGATGATTTTACAGAGTGAGAACGGCAGAGGGGGACCCTGGGAAGGCCGACATTATAACTGTTAAATGTTAGGGCACCAGGGACAACGATCGGATTGGCTGCAGCTGAAGTCAATATAACAGCACAATCTGTCTTTTAACCCAGCAGTATACAGAAGAAAATAATATGCTCTGGGCCCGTAGCTTTGTCAGGAAGGCCGTATTTACCTGAACTTAACTGGCTATACACTCACGTTGTGAGCACAGAAGGCTAGCTGTATGATAATAGGAAACGAACCGTATAATGAGGAGAATTGGGACAAGCACGTGTCACCATTTTTGTTGAACTGGGTTTAAAAAAAAAAGTATATTTCCAACCATTGATACACCTCATGCACATACATGCAGTATATTACATCATTATTAGGACATTATCCTCAAATGCATTGATACTATGTTGAATAGACTCACAAACATTCCAAATTGGTGCTGGTAATAATAATAATAATAATAATAATAATAATAACAATATGCAGGGAACAATAAAATGTATTAAACTGTGGGGACTTCAGTAAAATGCTTCACTGCATTCCTAAATAGTTTTTCTATCCATCTAGGTATCCATTTTAACTTCATTCCAGGGTCTTTTAAATGAGCAGAGTAACCTTTCATTCCACATTAGTCATAAACGCAAGGCTTCTGTAGAACACCACCAGCACGTTGCCGTTTCACGGTTTCCCTCTAACCTGAAGTAAAGGAACTAATGGAACAGAAGTCTTTGAAAGTCGAGTTCTCGCAGATACAGCGAGAGCAATACTGTGAGCTTAGAGAGAAACGCTCCATTCCGTTTTAGCATTTCCTCAACTTTCTTCACAAATTCAAATTAGCCAAGATTTGTCAGACCTCATTAGAGAAAGTTTTTGCGAACTGGGTCAGCCCTGTACCTACTCTTAATATTGATTTAAAACGTGTTGGTTCTGAAAGTTTTATTTAATGGGAAAACTTTTGACTTGATCCAGTATCTCAGTTTTATATGCTAATCTTCGCTGCGGTACTTACGGTACAGTCGGCTGTGTTTATCATGTCATAAAATATAAAAAAGAACAAATAAAAATAAGAACAAATGAGCATGTCTTCCTCCCAACATATAACACAAATTTTAATGTTTTCTCATATAATTTTAAAGGCTGGTTCCCAATAACCATTATATAGTGTTATAAAATAGTTTAATGTGATTGTTATTCTAGTCCTGAGATGTAACTTGCCACTGTGGAGTAGGTGAAGGCTTGAAATAGATAATTCACACTGTCCACTAGCCCCTCTACCAAAGAAAACTGCAGTGCCTACTTTTCGAGTTTCCAGAAGTCCAGGAGCATCAACACCCCTCCTACCCTGGTTTTCCCAGCACCGTGGGATTATGGGTAGGGAACAGGACTGGTGCCTTAAAGGTTGCAGGTTTAAATCCCAGGCAAGGCACTGTCATTGTACCCTTCAGCAAGGTACATAGCCTGAAGTGCTTCAGTGTATACCTGTCTATATAGACACAGACTATGCAAGGTGCAAAAAAAATGTTGTGTATGTTGCTCCGGATAGGAGTGTTGGCTAACTGCCTGTAATGTAATGTGCCCCATTAAACACAACCAAAGTGAGTCTTGTATATTTTTGTTCGCTGTCTCCATCTGTTGATTCTGAATTCCACCTTTATAGCTGTGGCTAGTGACTCATGCCAAATACTAGGAACCGTTCCTGTGGGCTGGTTATTAATTGATCGGTAATCGGCTCTTTGGATTTTCTGTGGGTTTGCGCTAACAAGTGATTGCACACAAATTACCGTTGTCCAATTCGGTAAAGAATTGCACTGAATTAAATTAAGCGCACAAAACTGCAATTAGACCGTGCTGCTAGTTTGGTCCAGACTTTTCATTGGCAGTATGTTTTTGATAAACAGCGAGATACAATCCGGAATTCTGAGAAATGTTCTCCCTCGATGGTGATTGGTCCTGGGTGATTGCCCTCTGGCTCTGGGCTTTATGATGTCACAGAGGGAGCATTTTCAGGCATCCGAGGGGAGGCAATCCCATTGGGAGAGACACAGAGAAGACAAACACTAACTAGCTTAAAGGAGACTGAAAACATTTTTGCAGCTTAGCAACATGGCATGGCCAAATCAGGTGCCTACTGAGAAAAGAGGGGGCTGCCCTAGATATCTCATGTGCTCTTTGTGATCTCATCACACAACACATTTGAGGTCATCTCTGCCTTGCTTGGCGTTATTCCCCAGTTAGCTCATTAACTCCCCAACAGGTCTGCTCACAGGTGAGCAGCCACCTCCCCCTGCACAGCCCTGTTTCACCTTCACTGGAGAGACTGGGGTGCTGGCCTTACCTCTGGGGGCTCCTGAGTGGACGAAAGGTCCACTGGTATTATTTGGCGTGGCTGACTGGGGGGGGGGGGGGGGGGCATGGGCAGGCGGGGGGCATAGACAGAGTGGGCCAGCTCAACTGGCCCAAAAACCACCACTATGAAGCCATTAGTATTTGCTGACATGAAAAAAATATATATATAATTTTTTACTGTTTCAGTAAGCTTAACAAGACACTGAAGAGGGAGTGTTGTTGTAAGCAAATACAATTTCTTTTGTACTACAACATAAAATTGGAAATATAGGTGCGTTTTTAAACACAGGAAATGCCACTGGATGCACGTGTGTATTCCACGTTAAAATGGCTGTGTTAATATTGTGTTTATAAAATAATCTATGACTACAGTGATTTCGCCTAATGGTATTAAGATGCAAGTAGCTGCAGACAGGTTCTCTCTATGCTTTATTGATTTACAGAGATAAAGATCATGACACTCTCTATAAAGGACATTCACCTCATGCAGCTGTCAGTGTACTGTATTGCCATTACCATAAATTGCACATAAAACATTAACATTGATTTATGTGGACAGAAATTCTAAATTGATGCAAATTAATTGTGAAATTTGCAGACTCAGCGAAGATAATCATCACTGTTATGTCTTCCTTAATCCTATGGTGATGAAATGTTAATTATTTTTGGTAAGATCAGTGTAAACGTGTGTGAAACTATTACATTGATTATGAGTGTAATCCCCCCAGAGCTATAGAAAAGTGGATGATTTATAAACCTCACCAACATAGGGGACCACAAAATGCCATGCAGTTTTTAGAAAGAAGCTAAAGCTATAGCTTCTGAAAACAGCTTTTATTGAATGAATTCATTTTTAAA
Organism: Anguilla pacifica; assembly: GCA_039654925.1. NCBI lineage: Eukaryota > Metazoa > Chordata > Actinopteri > Anguilliformes > Anguillidae > Anguilla > Anguilla pacifica. The sequence continues at coordinate 2,678,568 of CM077288.1, forward strand.
AATGTGTTTCCACAAGACCAGGCTCTGGACCAGAAAGAAAAAAAATGGACTTAGCGGCATTATGGTTAGAGTTAGGGTTAGAATTAGATTTACACTAAAACAATGCTAAAACAACGCTACTTATATAATGTCTGCATGTTATAGGATAGATGGAAGTAATGCAATGTTTTAGTAGTAAATAAATGTCAAAAACAACTGCCCATAATTTCTGAATATGGGTACAATAGAGTGCTTGTGTTTGGTCTTTGGCCAAATGTACTGCAAAATTATTTTCTCTCTTTAAAATAATTTAGCACGATCTCAAAGAGTTCAGGAAGGAACATAATGTGTGGCTCAGTGAATTTACATGTTCTCTTGACCGAGAGCCTCCTACCTACATATTAGCTTCAGAATTATTTTGAATACATAATGTTGTTATTTATTTAAAAAAGCACCTGGAGGACTTTTCCTGCTTGCATGCACTTTTTTTTTATACCTACATCTCTTTTTTTCTTCTGTTTTTTGAATATGCATTCGCACAGATGAAATAAATCATTTCCACCTTTCATTTCAAATCACAGGAGAGATGCAGACAAGAGGAACAATAACCTTGAGGAAAAAAAGGCCATTTTGTTTTTCAGCATGCCGAACAAACAGTTCAGATTTTTGCAGATGTCACAAAAAGTAAATTGATATTAATTTTATGTAATTATTGTAGATGTGCAAATCAATGGGTTTGGCATGTGTGGGCCCATTGCTTCTAACAACATAATTTCTTCTAATAACATACTTTGAATTATTATAATTACAGTTATCTTCCAGGAATGAAATCTCTGTCTGAACCGGAACTGTTCATGTTTAATGCAATTTCTATTTTTTTTTCAGTTGACATCTATTGTTATGCTGTAAAACCTAAATGCTTTTCATTCAAACTTTGAAACGAGTTCATGCAAAGGATAATTTGATTCATAGGACAATTTCTGATATGTCAAAACTACGTCAGAACACTGAAAATCTGAGACATGCATATCAAAGGAAACAAAGATTTATAATTTTGTACATGAAAATAAATTCTGAAATATTTATGAGCAAAAAAGGAAGGTGAAGGGCATCCTTTAATCCTTCATAAATAGATCTTCTGCAAGATGGCTCATAAGGCCTGGGATGAGCTAGGGGTCACAGTGACATCCCTTTACTAAAGGCTGTTAATAAGATGTCAGTTTCCATGAAGTTTCCAAACACACACACACACACACACACACACACACATGCACGCACACACACATACGCACAGTAAAGATGTCATTCCACGTGAGGTTTTTGTCAAGATCCTGGTGATTGATAGCTTCATTACAGGCAGATCACATGATATTATGTGGACACAATGGTACCAAATTAAACAGGAAGTAGCACTTGGCAGTGGCGTCACTAGGGTTGGTGACACAAAGAACCCCGATGATGCTTCAAAATAAAAGCATGGCCACGTCCACTGCCCGCCCCGAGGTTTTTTGCACGCTCGTGAATAGGCTGGTAAAGCACAAAGCTCACAGAGGGTCACATGGTCTCTACACCAGGCCAGGGTAGAGTTCTAGAATTTATAGCAGCCCCCCGTCTCCCTAGCAACCGCAGGCCAGTAAAGCCTGCTGATAAGATGGAGCATTTAGAGCCGTGGAGGTGCTAATGATTCAGTGAGCCCCGGTGTGTTTGCACACAGCCAGCGCTAGCTTTCCGCAAGCCTCCCCTGGGGGATGATGCATGATGGGAGCTTGCAGCCAGGTTATTTACGTACATTCGATCATTTTAATGCAGGGTGACTTGTGAACCCCAATGTCTCAGCAAAATGTGTGGCCACAGGCACCACTCAACACCTGAAGGGGAACGTGACCCACTCGTACGAGTTTGGGGATTTGACACCTTGGGAAGTCGCATGAAATGCACAAATCCCTTTCTTGCTCAATGAACTCCAGCTGCATAAATAGACAATGCATAAAATGGAAGCTATGGAATCTGTGCCATTAAGCATGGTGTGATGACACAATGTAAAAGCGTTCGGGCATATTGTGTGCTGGATCATAAATGTGCATCAGATCATAAATGTCTCGAGATGGAGGATTCATTCCTCGTCTTTCAAAAGAAATGAAATTGGCCTTGTGGTGTCATTAGTCATTTTTTTCCCCCCCGCATAACAAAAGAGTTTCCAAATTGTAAGAAAGAAAGATGTCATCGACAGGCAGACATTCAAAAGTCAGTCACTGATAACTGCAGATTAGTTTTTAATCTTTGAATTTTTTCCCATTATGTTATGCAAAGAGTGGTGGGGGAAAGAGAGAGAGGGTGCTTTTAGAGCTCAGGCATTGACCTGGACCATCATTCATCTGCTCTGTCCTGGCGTTACCTGGGCTGACCTGAAGTCCCTCCGCCGGGCTTCCGCCACGCATGAAGAGAAGAAAGCAAGTGCCTCTGGGATACTCACCGCTCTCAAGCGCAAGATGTTAGCGCAAGCGACACCACTAAGGCCCACTTACAGTTTGACTCGAACGATCCTTGCCACTGACGATTATCACATTAGGAGGTCGGTCACGATGACTTCAATTATATTACTATACCTTTAATTTATACTTTTATATTAACACTGACTTCTATCAAGTCAGTACTTTTTTTGTGACAAACAAGGATTTTCACTTTAAGGACATCTCATTGAAGCAAAGCACTGTTTATTTAATGATAAAAATCCAAAAAAGTACAGTAAGTATGATGCAGAGTTGACAGCTAAAAGCAAATAAAATATAATGCACTGTATGTATTGGCAATCCTAACCAACTGTACGGGATGTGGCACAATTATTGTAAATGTATGCCACGTGCAATGCCCATTTGCTCTTATTTTCGTTTATTAAATAAAATCTTTATCTCAAATAAATCTCAAAAAAATCATTCCCTCCTCTCCCTGTGATAGGGACTTCGGTCAGCCCGTCTTCGGAAGCCGGAGGATAAGGCCCTTTTAATACCTTCTCAGATCACAGCCATCTCCGCTCAGAATCCCAGCCTGACGAGTCATTACCGAGACTCCGTCGACAGGAAGATCAATGGCTTTCAGAGAAATGGCGACTTTGCACACGAGCATGGGGCTAAATTAAGATGGCAGACCTTTACATACACTTGGTCTAGTTAACTTATCCTTCAGCTCATGCACACAGGACATGAGTGGGGTGATGACAGAGTGGGAAAATGGACGCTGTAGTTCAGGGGAAATAAGAAGTTAGATATATTGTAAGTAAATATATAGAGAAAATAATGAAATTAAGTTAATGCTATTTTTATTGGAGGTTTGGAAATATTTATGGGAAAATAAGTTGGTTATATTTTTATTGGATATATTTGGATATATATTCAGGGAAAATAAGAAGTTAATAATATTGTTATTGGATGTATTTGGATATATTTCAGGGAACATAAGATAATTTTATTGCCCAGCATTACTGAAATGGTAGGTATGACATCTGCCCAAAGGCTGGTAGGGAAAACTCCATACCCAAAAAGAACCAAAACACAATTCTGGGTTTCCTATATAAATAATGACCCTGGATTCTCACAAAGAAATGGTACTTGCATTTGTAAACTTACTGAGAAGTTACACTTAGGAAAATGGTAGACACAAACAGTATTTTAATATATACAATATTTTAAAATATATTTCATAATTAAAACATTTTATATTTACTTTATCATAGCATATGTAAGCATATCAGTGGCCACATTATTAGCAAGAAAATCAGATGACTGGTTAATTAATTTTCTGTTTTGACATCCAGGGCAAATTCTTTTTTTTAAAATGGAACGGACTTTGTACCCTGAGGACACAAATAAAGAAAATTCTCAGCGAAACAAAATTCCATATTTGTGGTTAATTATGCTTTGACCTTTACGGGAATCTAATTAAGCTGCATTTCCAGTCCCTTCTACTTCAGTAACAAAACAGAACACTATAATCAGAACAAAAATTGTGCCGTGGTAAGTGCATGCATTTTATATAGATATCTCAGTCTTTTCTGAATCAACCTGACCTGAAATGGTTGAGGAAAATCATTTAGAAACTACATGTACTACTACTACAACAACTATTAATAGTACTACTATTACTATTAATACTACTACTACTACTACTACTATGATTATTATTACTATCATCATCATCATCGTTCTCTTTTGACTGCGTTCTCATTTTGTACATGGCGATCTTAGTTGTATTTTTCCCTAAGTATGGATGGATGAAATGGAGCCCAGTCATACTCTTATGTGTATGTTTTTTTTCCCCCCGAAGCTGGTGTCTGTAATACTGTATTGCTTTGGGCAAGGTGTAGGTCACCCACTGCCCGTGAATCCCTGAGACAGCTGCCTCGGGCACATTCCTGAGAGACCGACGGAAAGAGAGCGAGAGAGAGAGAGAGAGAGAGAGAGAGCGAGAGCGAGAGCGAGAGCGAGAGCGAGAGCGAGAGCGAGAGCGAGAGCGAGAGCGAGAGCGAGAGAGAGAGAGAGAGAGAGAGAGAGAGAGAGAGAGAGAGAGAAACGAAACACGATGCAGAGAATGACCAGGAAACAGAAAGATGGAGCTGTATTTTTCTTCAGGAAAGATATTAAGCTGGAGAAGACAAATAAAGATCTCTGCCAGGTACGGTTAGCAGATGGAATGGAATATCGCCTGCATTTTCAAACACACACACACTGGGGTTCTCAAACTCTACATTAGAATACATAAAAATCAAAGAAATAAATTTAGTACATTTTATACATCTCCTCCCAGTTTATGTATAAAACACACACACACACACACACACAAGGTGTGTGTATGCACGTGTGTTCATTTGCTTGTTTATTTGTGTGTGTGTGTAAGACCTCACAATGAACCTGGGTTTGATTTCTAGATTATTTTGTGTAAGCTTAGAAGAAATGTTGGTATGATTTCACTGTTGGTTAAACAAATAAATTTTAAAAAACATTCCCCGGTCACTAACCATTAAACGTTGTGATAGTCAAAAACCTGGTGATTCATCACCGAAATGTCAGATCGCAGACTGCACTGAGCTCCAGTTAACTTTGCAGAATCCCCCCCCTCCGAGTAGATCAATAACACCGATTGCCAATGCACAGGCCTGTCATATCAAAGCACAAAGGTGAATGAGCGGCCCAGCAGATCAATACTGTTCTGCTTTGCGTATGGCATGATTTATCTGGTGCATTCTGGGTGATGATGGGAAGATTATGCTCAGAGGGCTGGGCACGCTGGCATCTCTCCCCAGGGAAAAATTCATTTTCCCTGGTCATTCACAGCAATGCACTGGACGAACAGCGAGTGTGTGTGTGTGTGTGTGTGAGTGAGCAAACCACCAGCAAAAATAGTTTAGTATGTTACAGTGTAGAAAAATGGAAGGTAAAAAGCACACATATGTACAAACATACATGCACGCACACATGAACGCACGCACACATACTTTAAAAAAATCATACTCATACATAATCGCTACAGTTTTTTTTCAGCTTTTTATTGGACAGAACAGTGTAGAGATACAGCTGTAGAGATACAGGTAGAACAGGGGAAGAGAGAGGGAGAGACATGCGACAAACGCCGCGCGGTTGGGATTCGAACCATCGACGCCACGGCTTGTAATGAGCACGTGGAGAGTGCCCTACAGGCTATGCCACGAGACACCCCCAAAGCACAGTTTTTAGTGTTAAATAAAACCAAACACTTAAATAGAACTCAAATGTCCTCTAATTGTATTCCATTAGCGTTGATTTTACACTGAATAATTTTGCAATAATTTGCAACGTACATTTTTAGATAGAAATATTCTCCTGGTGTCTAAAATAGAATAATGTTTTTTTTTTGTAAATAAATAAATAAATAAATAAATGCACCAGGGAAACTGCTTTAATATTGCAGAATCATCATGCCACTTCAGTGGCACAGGAAGAGAACTGAAAACGTAAACTAGGTCATATTCTAAAAAAGGGAAAAAAACAAACAACAAAACTTGTTGAAAACCACTGATTCTGCACTTTTTTTTAACAATTGTGTTATGAACATTTCACCCATCTGTCCATCCATCCATGCATCCATCCATCTACGGGATGAGAGTTGCTTATCTGCACAGTAAACCTATTATCCCCAGTGAGCAACAACAGTGTTTATATTTATTCATTTATTTATTTTACCATTGCCAAGACTTTTTAGAACACCAGGCAGAACAAACTAGAAAAGAAACACCAGAAACAAATATTACATGCAACATGCAGTAATTAGCAAGTGCTGTTGTGTGTATTTGCAACACATGTATATTCTATGTACATTCGGTGGATATTCAGAAGCATTGCAGTTCTTTGCATGTTAACCGAAAAAACTAAAAATTTGAAATTGATTTTGGGACAACATTAACACATGCACTTTTATACTGTCATTACACATTACATTTGTGTGCCCACTTCAACAGCATTTCGAGCTGCAGAGAGGCTACTGTAGTTCAGTTTTAAAGAGCTCCTAAATAGATTTTTTTTATTTTTAAAAAAAGCTTGCAGGTACTTGGAAGCAGTTGCAAACTCATTTTACCTTATAATTTATTAACAAGGAGAGCTGTGCTTTCGAGGGCCTGATTACATCCTCCAATAAAGCAGGTCAAATTCATATTTACGACTTGATTTGGCCATTGGAACTGCTCGGCTTTTGGCACGATAACACACCATACCAATGAGGACACTGTCAAACCCTGCGACCTACGGTTATACAAGACAAAATCACATGTGAACTCCTAACCAATCAGATATTGCCTTTTTGCAGGCCTTTAAATAACCCGAGTGAGAATTCTACCTCTGCCTTTCGAGTCATAAATTTCAGACAAATAGCTTAAAGATAAGAAAATTGGGATTTTCGAGTGCTTTTACCTTGTTCCATTACCTTTAATATAACGATTGCCACCTCTTTGGAATTCAGGGAGCATTTTCTACTTTTCAGACAATGATTCAATTTGCCCAGAAATGGGATTCTAAAAATTTTATAGATACCCAAGGTGCATATACAGGGAATATGTTAAACTGTATCGAATACTAAGGGTTTGGCCCACTAGTAGGAAAAAAAATTTGACTTCGATAATTTTCTGACGATGAAATTTTATAACGAAAATGTAATCACTAAATGATTTCTATACTCAGAAACCCAGCAAGTCATTCCAGCTTGGTTTCTTCCCATGGGAGGTACACAGATGTGGCAGGGGATTACCTTGGCTAAACCAAGAGGCTGCAGGTCAAATCACATTACTTGTCAAGCGAACAATATTTAAGGGGCATGTTCCCATTCTTTCTGAAATGTTTGTTTCTGAATGAGTTTGTGTGATGGCCCACACTGTTCATGAGTATGAATGTAACATGACTATACCTACAGACAGCACACCCCTATAAAGCACAGAGAAACCAAATGTACACACACAATACTATTACCAATCCATGATTGACCACGTCTTCCTCATTTTTTAAAATTTATTTTCATGCTTCACAAGTCGTTAGCAGAGAGAGAGAGAGAGGGAGAGAGAGACAGTGTGTGAGAGAGTCAATTCAGCAGAAGGGATGGTCAATTAGAAAATAAAAAAGTAGGACAGAAAATTCCCTAATGAAGGGGAGAGGGGTAGCAAACACACTGCTGCAGGTCAGGGCTGATAAAACCCAATTAGCAGTCATTGATGGTTTTCCCTGGAAACCTTGGATTGCTTACTCCATGGTGCTTTGATCAGATTGATTTACTACCTTCATCTCTCTCCCCTTATCAGCTAATCAGGGAACTTGCTGTGAAAGATTTATAAACCATACAAAATTTAAGCACCCCTCTTTTGCCTGGGATCGTTCATCACCGGGAGTCGGAGGGAGGAGATTTGCACGCATTAAGGTTCCCGGGATCGTGGGCTCGGAGCTCACGGCGCACTTTAAGGATTTCATTAGCAGGGCTCGGCGTGCTGAATGTGGAATGATGTTCCACTTACGCCGCGGAAACCGCTTCCGTTTAACACGCGCGGGATCTATACCAGTGGTCTCAAACTCAGTGCCACGGAGGGCCGTGTGCATGCTGCTTTTCATTCCAGCCTCAGATCTTGATTATATAATTAGTTCTTCAATTTTTTTCCGAATTAGGGATGCAGGTTTGCACACAATGGTGACCCGACGTCTATGGTGACCCACATTTGTCTAAATAAAAAAACTTGCTTATATTCTGTGCTTCAATGCAGTTAAATGCATATGGCTGAATGAGTAATTGGACTCAATTAAGGCAGCATTAATTGGTTGGAATGAAAACCTGCATACACACGGCCCTCCATGGCAACGGGTTTGAGACCACTGATCTATACCAAACACAGACCACTGATCTATACCAAACACAGACCACTGATCTATACCAAACACAGACCACGTGATACCAACAGGACTGGTGGTTTAAAGATGCAGAACCCGGTGGACGGTTGAGAAGGAAACGAACGATATTGGGTAACTGTAACTGTGCCTAATTACAATCGCATGTTCTTTTATAATGGTGCTCACATCCAGGTGTGCCAGATGCTTTTCAGAAGTAGAGGGTCTTTAATGCTGAAAATATCAGACCTTAATGTGATTGCACTGTATAATAAAATTATACTGGAGAATGCCGAGGAGGGGAAGCCAAATTACCTTGAGGTCCATCATGCACCACAGGTGATGGTGATTACTGTTATTAGTGACCATTATAATAATTATGAATGCGATTATGGCTGATCACGATGATTCTGGATATGATGATGGATGATAAAGAACATATAGTTGGCACGAGTACAGACTGAAGAAAACAATGCCTGCTGTAATGTTACTAATTTTGAAGTTTTCATGGCAATGTACATATGTGCATACATACATGCATACTTTGTGGCATTGTTCTACTATTTTGAGAAATGTAATCGCCAGCACTGAGCTACCTAATGAACAGCAGTGAGCTAGTCGTGCAATGGGAGTGAGCCGTGCTTCTAGAGCTGGCAGAAGATGAGGTTCAAAGGAAGGTTGATTATGCCACTAAACTACAGAGGAGGAAAATCCAGGTTCGGAAAGTAAAAGTCCTGCCTGGTGTTTGGTTCCAGTCACCAGGATATGCTAATTAGCACAATCCCCCTAGCCAGAAGGTGAAACTAATCAGTGAAATCAGCTGGCGGAATTCATGGGTGGAGTTCATGGCAAGACTTCTACTTCCTGACTCCCTGACTCCCCCTTATGGCCGTTGCCAATGGTCATAATAATCTACCTGTTCCGTTCATATTGGCTGTGAAGAATTAAGTACCAAGGACAATATCAGACTTTCACACTTAACAGAACCACATGCATTGCAGTTAATTAATCTGCAACACCCTTTTCTTTTAAGCATAACCCGGAGCTTTTTCACTTTATTATACGATAATTTCATCCACACAAAAAAGGAAGAAACATCAATTAGGTCTGCTGTAGAGGGCACTCTTCTTAAGCACTCAGAAATGACATCCTGTGTGGGAAATTCAGCTAATGAATTATCCCGGTAATATGTTCAGTGACAGGGATTAAAATCACCCTTTCGTGTCTCCAGGGCACTACTGTATATCAAAGTTGGGGGAGTATCAGTGTCATGTAGTGAAAGGAGAAAAAAAACAACATAACATTCAGTTAAAATGCAATGCTTGTAGTCTTTGAAATAAAGGTAGTGCAGTCGATCAATGAAAGAATAAATCAACCTAATTCACCCACATGGACACACAAACACGCACAGACACGTACACACATACAGATCTGTGTTCACATATTCAGGAAAATGTTCTGTTTTACTTGCAAATATTCTGGTTAACAAAAATAAAGTGGAGGGGGAAAGAGTAGTTTGTATGAAAACAAATGACATAGAAATATAATATTTACTGTAAATCACAATTTTTTTTTTTTGGGGGGGGGGGGGTGGTGGCATGGCAATATGTTACTTTATTCCACACAATAAAAGTTACCAGACATAACCAATCATACACCATATTTAGAAGCGGTAAATGGTTTGACAAAGTGCAATTGAGAATGCAGACACTCATAGTAAGTAGCCATTTTCAGACATATGTGTCAAACAAAGATCCAAAGCTGTGTTCGTGTTCAATATACGACTATAAAGAAAGGCAGTCTTCAGTTAGCTGAGCCTGGTTCAGACTCATTCATGAGAAACAGCTTCAAGCGCTGTCATGGCGACTACTGAAAAGAGCCAATGACCGAACAGAACACTGATAATTTTTTTTTTTTTTTTAAAAAGCCCTGCTCTGGCAAACAAGTGAAGCCACACAGACAGCTTCCAATGGCGGTATGGAACACTTCTAAAGAGGAAAGAAGGTTAGCAAATACAAATCTAGTGACAGGTTTTTAAACTATGCTGACTTCTGGTAACAGAGGACTGCTGTCATGTTAGGGCAAGGGGTCCTCAGTCTTACCCAGAAAGGGCTGCTGTGGCTGTGGGGTCTTTTATTTCAACCGGGCAGCAACGCACCTGATTCTACTAATGAATGTGATTAGCAAAGAATCTTGTGGTTGATTAGTGGAATCAGGTGCGTAACTACTTAGCTGGAATGAAAGCCTGCACCCATGCCAACCCTTAATAGATAAGACTGAGGACCCTTCTGTTAGAGGGATGAGAACAAAGCTGTATGAGTGAAATAACCAATTGGGTGCGGTACCGATTGGTCCACCACTCAAAAGATCCACTGCCAATCTAGCCTAATGCAATAACATTTGCAAATGCTATTGTGTGAATCACAGTTAGCAGTTAGCCGAGTTTATGTGTATTTTCCTGCCTGGGGGTGGGGTGGGGGGACAAAATATAAGGTAAAAAATAAACAGTATGTTGCCTTTTTTTGGTGAGTGTGCATTTCCTCTTTTCACTCTGCAAGCACTGGTAATAAATATGCTTTAGCGATGATAAACTCGTACGTCAGCCTGGTCAGTATAACATTGCTCATGCAAATGAGGTCTACGGCCCCATCTATCTCCAACAGAAACCAACAGGCACAACCTGAATGTCAAGGGTAAGTGGCTTCAGCAGTTATACTTTCAGGAGAAGAATTATGGAGAAAAACACGCAGAGATGTTTTATTGAATTTAGGGGATAATTTTCAGAAGACAGTAAGTAGGTTCCACAGCACCATTTGCTACTTGTTTTCATGCTTTGATTTTTGACAGACAAACAATGCCCTTTTGATTATGCACAGTCTGCAGCCTACCAGTGTAACCACTTATGGTTGCCTGCAGCGTAGGGTGATGCATCGGATGTTGCCAACCAAAGAAAACAGTCACGCAAACACACAGAAATCACACTTGAATGCCCTCTTGGAATGTCTGGATCTTCTCCTCATGGTTACGTGCTTTCAAAACTAATTTTAGCATACACATTATTTAGTTTTTTCCCAACCAATTAAAATGGCTAACAGGTCATAAGAGAATATCGAGTAGACAATCTTTGTTGATGTTGCGGAATTGAAATCCCCATACTGGGGGGGGGGGGGGGGGGGGGATTTCAGTACTGCCAGTTCTCACTCAAGCATGAGTTAAACGTGCTTCCCTGCATTACATGAGACACACATTATTCCATTTAAAAATGGTACACGAATGGATGTGAACAACATGTAGGCAGAGCTGTGCAATATGTAGGCCAAGTCATCCCCTTAACCACTGCCACTGTTGCGCAATGACATAATGCCTCAGGTTTCCCAAATTAGATTTTAATGATTCATGAGGGTTCTTTCAAACATGCAAATGTCCCTGGATGAGATTAAGAGGCATAACTCATTTACTTGCTTATTAAAAAAATTGAAAGAAACAAAAATAGAAATAATTTGTCGTGTTTAATGCCTCCCGGACATTTTACATGCATGACGATCGTGTTTCTCTAACAATACAATCAATTGTGACAAAATGATTCGCTGATATTTTTATCACTGTCCTTTAAAATATCCTGTCACGACCCAGCTCAGCAGCCATGATGCAAAGGGAGATGCACACCGACGCATTTAGAAAACAAGTCTACATTTCTTTTAAATAACCATAAAAATGGAATTTATGGAAAAGATAAGAGAGAACTGTGGGGCGTGAAAGTCAGTATCGTCAGCAGTGTAGGTGAGTGGATGAGGGAAGAGTGTAGCATTGTGTAACCTCCCCCCCCCAAAAAAACAAAAGGCCAACCCCTGAACAGAAACAGAAACCTGGGGAAAGAGGACTCTCAGACAGGTGACAGGTGTATCTTACCATCTCTGGGAGCACTAGGCGCAGGTGTTCCCAATTTGCTGAGCTTTTTATCTTCCCATTCTCCTATTGTATCCACATTGCCTCTGATCATTGTTTCCTGTCACAATAACCATATCAACTTCCTGCTTCAGTCAAATCCCTCCTTTCTTTATCTACTTCTGTATGTATCACCCCTTTTCTTTTTTTACTTATTTATGATAAGTATAAAAAAACAGCCTCCATTTGTTGATATTTCTGTGATAAATGCTTCCACAGTTTCTTGCACAAGGCCCTTTGGGTTTTTTATCATTTTATTTTTTTTAATTTTCCCCACACATTCCTTTTCGATCCCTAATTCCTAGATGATGTTTGCTGCTTTTAAGTTTTGTTCCTGTGCAAAAAAAAAAAAAAAAAGATTAAAGTTAAATAAAGAACAAGCAGCACTGGCTGGGTGCTGTCATATCCCCTCAATCACATCTGAAATGGTTAACAGACCTGGCACTGTTGCACCACAGCACTGTCAAGCAGTGGGGTCATAGGTCATAGGTCATCTGGTACTTCTTCATATGAAGCAGATCAATATTATTGCCCCAGACCCTAAAAGGACATCAGTCTTATTGTTTATGAATTCATTTACGTTATGTAAATTAACATGCAGAACTTGGGTATTAATTTTCTCGAACTATATGGTGTAATGTTTGCATAAAACTGCCATACTCATTACATAAGCCTGATCATTACCAGCCTAAAAGATTAACAGAGCATCACAGCTCCTTACAAGCAGCATATCACTGGCATAATGTATGCAGCACATTTTACAAAGCAGATTTAAAATAACTTACGGAGTGAACACTGTATAATTATGTCAGGTTAATGACATCTGTGACAAGCTGTAATCCACTATGAGTGGTTATGACTGGTGTAATACCACACTTATGACAGTGTAATATCAGCTTTATGAATCAAGTGTTATCAAATGGTGTTCTTCCAACCTTTGCAGAACAATTAAATAGCCCCACCGCAGTATGTATAATGTGCATTATGGAAATACATTATTTAAAAAACCAGAACTGGAAATATAAAGCCAGTAACATGGAATAACTTTTCATATTGTAAACTTGATTTCATCCCTGACATAGCACAGTTTCTCCACCACCATTCTTTTAATATCAACTTACCCCATCCCAAATATTTTATAATTTCTACTAATAACACTATTTTTTTATGGAGCGTGAGTTATCATACATTGTCAATTATTAGTTTTAAACTGTAACATTCACCGTGACAACACGATAAATCCCTATCCACGCAAAATTACACATTCAGACCTTAAAATTATTATTTTTTTATCTTTTCCTTCAAAGAAAGAGGGAATAAAAAACACGCAAATGCAACAATGCAGACACAACTGTGCTGTTCCACATTTCGCAATGAGCTGCCCTAAAAATAATCTTCATGCGGCATTGTCACACTTAATCCATACAAGATGACATTATAATTACCTTTCACACTGGAGTTTTTATTCATGCACGGAGAATCTCCATAAAATTATCATTTAGAATGTGTACAATTTGAATACACTTTGCCAGTCGGCTTTTCTGAGAGGCTCTCGGCTAACTCAATTTATTGTTATTAATGTTTACAAATTGCTGAGTGCAGACAAACACATTAGGTTGACTCAAAATTAAATTTCAACCAGCTGTTCAAATAAGAATTTTATTTACCGGGAGTTATTTCCAATTAAATAGAAAAATTAAGATGAGAAGATCAATTTTCTATTTTTTTTATTATTATCCCATTTTACCTGCTGTAATGCTTGGGAAATGTGTCCTCAGTGAATTGATGAAGATGCTAAGTAGTGGAATTTTCCTTCTGACAAGAATATGAAACACATTGCGTATTTTTAACCAACAGGAAATTGTGGTAGACTGTGCTGAAAGAACCAAAATGGGACATTGCTTTAGGCATTACATCATACTTATTTAAATTTTCTTTTCTTTTTCTTTCTGAATGTGCACGCTGATCACCTTAATTGTAAGTGACATGATATCTCTCTGGTCGTATGGATTTGCACAGTGGAAGAATTGGCACAATCAAGGAAAATAATCAAATCTGCATCAGAGTTTCATTGTCTTCTTGATTCAGTTTTGTGATTAAGTTATTTGTGGTAATAGGTGTTATTCAAAAGGAGTGCGCCTCTTCAAATTACACAAAATGAAAGCGCCGTCTTGGGAAGGGGTAAAAGAAGAACTAAAATTCCCACAAATGGACCATATGCTTCTGCTTTATTCACTACTGCATTAACCTCTATTGAAACAGGAATTTGGAGAGATAACAATCTTATTTGCAGGGAAGGACTGGGAAATCAAGATAGGGGGGGAAATGGACAAGAAGCCAATCAAACTCGACAGAGCGCAATTAGGCTACCACCTGTTAGCATTGTCGGATGTCGCGTTTTTAGATCATCACCTTTGAAAAACAGGCAACGTGATTTGATCTGGATAACTTGCTCTGTGTGACTGTAGGAATGCTGGCTGTTCTTTCCCCGCTCTCCCCAACACCTGCACCAGAGGAAACATTCTTAGGGCAATTAAAACTCATCTCTGTACAAACCTGGGGTGTTCTGGGCTCTCTCTCACCCTTGAAATTTTTATTGTTTTATTACCTTCTAAAGGAAACACAGAAACCCCAAACTATAGCATGGCTACAGAAAAGCACAAAGATCCTGTTACTTTTGATTCTGAGTTTGAATGCAATTTGTGACATCCAATTGAAATTGTTGATTGAAAATATTAATGTCTATATAGATAATGGTTGTTGAGACCTGATGGTTGAAATCCTACATTTTTAGAAGCAGTTCCACTATCAGGCTGAAACTTTCAGACAGGATTTAAGTAGTTGATAGAAGCAACACTTCTGTGTTTTTTTTAAAAAGGTACTGAATAGCTGAGCTGGATTACCTCCTAACATATTCATGTTAGGTCTCATTATAAAGAGGATAAAACCATGAATCTTTTTGATAATATTATCATAGTGCTTAGCCCTGCTTCCAGCAACCAAAGGCAACATTAGAATGTAAATTTGCTAGCTTTCAGATAAGACAGTCCTTGTCTGACCCCTTTCCCTCACCTCCACCACCCTTCCACTCCTCACCAATCAGCACACCCATGCTCCCAAATTCACAAAGTATGCCCTTGTGCCCTTGCACCTACTTATGATGCAAGCATCTTGCTTTTGACAGACAATTTTCAGGTGCTTAACATCAGGAGTTGATGTTGTGGGACATTTGAGGGTTAATCTATGCTGCTGTTATCTGGGGTATCTGAACCTTGTACTGTATCTGAACTTGGAGTTTCTTGGTGTTTGATGCGGGCAGGATCTGACAGTTGCTTTCTCTTTGGAAAAAAGCACCCACCTCTTGCTTGGACACCACAGCTTTATAAGATTGAGGGCAGTTCCTTATGTGTATAAGGTATTTTTCGTTTTGGCTTAATCTAAAAATAAATAAAAAATTGACTAAGTGTGTTTGATTGAATCCAGAGAAATGTTTGCGGAATGCGGAAAACACAAAGGGCATTGCAACTATGGTAACAAGAGCGCACTGATCATGTGATCAGTGCACCCAACTGCAGGATGAATTAGTGATGGCAAATATCACACTCGTAATGGAATTGGCTGGTCATCGGGGTGCTGAGAAGTCTTTCATACACATCCAGAGTCCAGACACTGGACTAGGGATGTATCATTAAGCTACATTAAGCTGCTGCAAAACAGTTATAGAAAAATCATGATGTGGTAGAGCAACTTCAGGACCATTTCAACACACATGACCAGACTAGGAGTGGGGGGTGGGATAACCATAAATAATGACCCACTAATGGTGAAGTCCCCCATCCCAGAGGAGACCAGAAAGTTCAGACAAGGACTGCAACACTCAACTGCCAAAAGAAAACAATGAACTTTACGTCAACAGATATTTATGCATGGCTCGGTTTTTGACGCATAGTGAGAGATCCTGAGCTTAAAAAACGTAAACTGTCAACAACGGGCAACAACTTTTCCCAGAAAACAAGATTAATGACTCAAACATAAGCGGGGGAATCTGATTGGACTGGACTGACGGCATCGCAGCGCGATTCAACTGTAAATGAAAACAGAGCAGAGAGAGGTGGAGGGGGGAAAACCCTGTTATTTTCACTGAAGGAATGTGGCTAATATTAACAACGGTAATGTCGTTTTTTGAGAGTTAGGCCAGCCGAGTTGAGCAGCAGTCCATCTGGAACCTCATTACCGTAAATTCTGCTGGAACTGTATCGCCATTCATCACAGAGCCCCAGTCATTCCTGCTGGGGGAGGGAGAGTTTAAATCGCGGGGTCAATTCGGGGGCAATTATGAACCGCCGCAAGTTCACCTGCTGAACCCTCACCGGTGGATTTAATCCAGGGAGCGACGAGGAGTCGCGGTTAACCATGAACGTGTTGTAACAAACACTGAAGAAATGGGCTTGACTTCTTTTGTGACATGCAGGTCACACTTCCCAGTACAGCAAGGTCACTACTGGTCACTGCTCAGTCAAGCCTCTTGTGAAACAATAGTTTCTTTGCTGAAGCACTATTCAGTTCAGTTAATCTTTTCATTATCAGAAGTTAAGCTTCAAGGGAAGTGTGGATTCATTTTGCAGTAAATGTGTACCACCCCTTTACCATTTTCTCTTTTTGTTGCCAATAGGGGGCAGACAATTCACCAACTGAAAATCAAGGGAGAAATTTTTCTGTTTGCTTGGGAAAACTCATTCTGGACAGGAGCGTTGGTCGTCCCGGGAGTCTCACACAGTGGGTGGGGGATCTCAGGGAAGAGAGGTCAGAGCGGGGTGGGATATTATTTCTGATTTTTACTTTGACTCTGCCATCATAAATATTGCGCAAGCCGTTGTGTAAACTCGCCCGGTGTCACGGATCGCGGTGGAGGCGATGCATCACCATAAATCGCTGGATGTACAGATAGGTACAAATGAACATGCTTCATAATGCCACCCCGAAATGTCACGGGTGACATTATCCAAACTCCACAGTTTCTTCTCTATAAGGTGTGACCTTTGCTATAATGGCCGTATAAAGTCATCAAATACTACCCACCAGTCACTCATGGGCATGCACACTGCTCTACGCTCCATCCACAGACATATGATCCAGAAAAAAAAAAAAATACATTATGGATGGTACTTATACAATTTCGAAAAAAAAAAAAAAAAAAAACTTTCCGGGTTTTGTTGATGCAAAAGGTCACAGTGCTAAAAATGCCTTGTGTGAAAATGCCTCCTCGTATCGAGGGCTGAGGCAGCAGTACTTTAAGGACACGGGTTGCTGTTGCCCTTGGAGAAAGGGGTGGAAAAAATAACCAAAAAAAAAAAAACGAACAAAAGAAAACACAAAATAAGAACTGTGTAGTGCATCGTTATTTCAGGTTGCATCCGCAAGGCCAGTTCATACATGAATCACAAGGTCCTCTCTCTGTTGGGCTATTTCCAGGCCTGAGAGAGAGAGGGAAGGCCATGGTCAAAACAAGTTTACACACACACACACTCCGTCAAATATATTACACCGTGGAACTGGACTGGGAAATACTGAGGAAGGACCGTGGTGGATCCAGAGAACTCTGAACAGCCATCAGACAGCCCTCACCCCCCACCCTCTACCCCAACATCACCCCCATCCCTCACCACACCACACGACACCACATTGATTGAGTGGATTTGAGGTAGCCACAGCTTGTAACATGGCACGTTTTATACAGGCAGGTGTAAAAGGTTAAAAGAAAAAAAGCACACACAAGTTGTCAATCACAGGGCCAAACCCCAGAAACTCGCAGCATCCCACCATTTGCAATATTGATGCCTGTGAACCTCCCCATAGGCCCATGAACGGTCTCTCCACAGCTGAATATTGCATCACCCTCGTATAGCTTCACATCCTGTACGTACCAGCATGCTATTCATTCTGCCTGTGGCATTAGAACCTGGGAGGTTTACACAGGCTAATCTAGCAGGATGGAGACATGCGGTACTTCACGGTGGACCCAAACGATGCCCAGGAGAGAACACGGACCGTGTTGCGAAGCCCTGCAGCGGTGATCTCAATCTTAAAATGCCGGGGGGGTCGCTGCGTCTGCCGGTTTCTGATGTCATCCTGCACTTAAGTCCCTAATTTAAGTCTCCACGGCACGTCTGCAAGGCCTAAATTGGCTGCTGATTGAAAAGAAATCAGAGATCAACTGCTTGATACAGAATGCCAATGCAACGCACTACCATGCAGTCCTCAAAAACATGCTTTAAAAAGAAACAGAAAACAATCTTTAAAAAAAAAAAAAAAAAACACAACATTCATTTCGTATTAATTATGTATTCGCAGAAGATAAATATCAGTAATGTTTGGTTTACATTAAGTTCAGTTTTAATGGCTCTCTGTCTCTTGCATGACCTCAGAATGTGATCATTATTCAGCCCTATTTTTGATTTCTTCCTGCACTCAAGTGCTTAATTTAAGACTGCTCCGCTTGCTCCCAAGGCTTAAATTGGCTGCTGATTGAATGGAAACAAGGAAAACTGTGGCTCCCCCAGGACTGGAGCTTGAGACTGCTGCCCTGCATCGAAGCCTGGGTACCAGCCCTGAGGACAGAGCTCCCAGCTCAGGGGTGTCTCGCTGGTGGTTGCAGGTTTTTGTGGTCCTCATTCAAACAGCAGCCCTTGAGACCCAGAGTTAAACTTGTAGCCATTATGACCCTCCAGGAGTGGAGTTAAACCTGTAGACACTGCTGCCCTCCAGGACTGGAGTTAAACCTGCAGACACAGCGCCCCCTCCAGGACTGGAGTTAAACCTGCGGACACTGCTGCCCTCCAGGACTGGAGTTAAACCTGCAGACACAGCACCCCCTCCAGGACTGGAGTTAAACATGCAGACACAGCACCCCCTCCAGGACTGGAGTTAAACCTGCAGACACAGCACCCCCTCCAGGACTGGAGTTAAACCTGCAGACACCGCACCCCCTTCAGGACTGGAGTTAAACCTGCAGACACAGCACCCCCTCCAGGACTGGGGTTAAACCTGCCGACACAGCGCCCCCTCCAGGACTGGAGTTTGATGCCTCTACCTCAGCTGGCGTCTCAGTGTCAGCCCAGGGCCAGACCGCGAATGAAGAGACCACCCCGCGTACAGACCACACCCATCGAGGCAGCACGCGCTCGCCAGCGGCGTGATCCGAGGGGCCCGTCAGAGATCGATGGCGACGAGCGGTTCAGGCCGCCATCCGCGCGCGAGCATCGCCTCTCCGCCTCGCGGCGGGACACGGGGGGGCCTGCAGGGGCCGGCGCGGGTCGTTAATCACGGACGTCCCGAAGCCGGAGCTCGCCCGCCCCCCCGCCCGCCCCCCCGCCCGGCAGTCCTGCAGCGGCACGCCCTCCCGCTTATCGCTCACGTCGGGATCGCTTTCCTCCGAGCGATTTCACTCAGGGTGACCTTTTCCGGCAGATTGGGAATTATGCCCCAGTGCGTAACGGAGACGGGACCAGGCTGGAAAATGGCCGAGCGGGAGACAGTCACGTGGGGATATTGAGAGTGGTGTGGAAGACACACCTGGTCATAAATGAACCTGGTCACAAATTTCACCACGCAGTTCAGCTGGCACGAAATGAAGCACTGCATCATCATGCTACCTCAATCCTGTCGCCATACCAGCCAAAAAACGGTCTTAGGAAGGGAGACAATGACATTTCTGGCGATTGAAACACCCCCGCACCCCCCCACCCACACCACCCCACGTTCCTCTTTCCATCATTAGTCATAGGTCAACAATATTTATCAGTTATGAAAAGGCAACAGTCTTTGGCTCCAGCGTGCCAAAACAAAACCAAAAAAAAGCCAGTACCATGTTGCTTTAAAGACACTGCCTTGTGATCATTACCAATCATTATTGTTAGTATTTCGAGTAAGTGTAGTAGTATAGTAGTGGCAGTAGCAGTACCTGTTTTGAAGAGATAAACTGTTGTATGCAGACAGACTAGAGCTGTGTGTGTGCGCTCACCAGAGCAAGACTTATTAGCAATAGCGGGTTTGGGCTTGCATGGAAAGGTCTTCTGTTGTAATTAACTACAGAAATAACTGTAGTGAGGTTGTACACGTCCAACATAAATAACACACCTGAAATAAATCAGTAGTGCAGTCTGAAGATATTTAGAAATATGAGGCCAATTCAGCTCAATGCAGTTCAAATATTTAATTTGCAAAAGTAGATTTTTTTTGGGAGAAACTGCATGATGCCAAATGCCAAAGCAGCAGACTACCATACAGCATCCATGAACAGAAAACAATCATTTCTTTAAAAATATACCGTTCATTTCATATTCATTATGTGCGAGCAGAAGATAAATATCAGTAATGTTTGGTTTGCATTAAGTTCAGTTTAATGGCCCTCTGCTTCTTGCATGACCTCAGAATGCGATCATTATTCAGACCCGTTTCTTCCTTCCTGCTCTTGGCTGAAGTATTTGCCTTTTTCCAGTTCCAGACGCCTCACCTCGGAATAGTCAAAAAGCCATCCCTGGTCTTCACTGGTAGAGGCGTCAAATCAATTTTTGACCTTGAAATGCTTTCAGGAAAAAAAAAAAAAATGTGTAAGGAGTGTATTTCTTTCGTTTTGACTGCAGAAGCTACGCGACACATCATTGCCGCTCAAGATGTACGTTTCTTTTCTTTTTTTTTTGCGTATGGGTGTTAAAATAAATGACACATTTCCCCATTGTTTTAAAGAATTCATACGTATTAACACTTGATTTCAATGCAGCAAAACATATATCAAAGCCTTTTCTAATTCAGTATAACCACTGAAAGCTTTATTCACAATCATGAGGACATGAAGTACATGAACCAAATTTGCTTAAATACGTTGCTGGCAAGTTAAATTTATGGAAATACAAAATTAGGGGTTTACATCTGATATACAAATTATCTTTGTTGTGCCATGCTATGCTGTACGTTATGAATAACCTGAAATTTCGTTGTTATTCAGTTACAGGTGTTAAAATGTACATAGAATATAAGCCAATGCTTCGATGTGAGTAGAGAATATTCAGACTCCTCATATGTCAAAACTACAGAAAGTGCAGGTGGATTCCTCCAATTCTGTTCTCTCAAAGTAGGGAACTGTACTGCAGGTAGACCTTTGGTGATTCAGGCCATTTTATTGTTGCTAAACATGCCAAACTGTGGGGGACACTTGGAGGATGGGAATTGGGTCCAATCCACACCACCTGATTCCTGCTACAGCTAATGGTGCTGCAATCACTTAACCCAGTTTACAAGAGCTAATCTGGCCTGCTCACCTCCATTTAAAATGTTGGGGGGGGGGGGGGGGGGCGTCAGCAACCTTTGTCTACAATACCAGCCATGGGGGTTCTTGTCCAACTGTTTGCCATGAAAGACAAACTAGGAAAAAAAGCAATCAAGAGAAGATGTGTGACTTAAAGTCTAGCCCTGGGCTCTTTGTACTCATGTGTATTGGGCGGGGTGGGGTGGGGGGGAGTGGGGGGGGGGGGCAGGGTAGGTCACACAAGAATAAACTACATACCCGATTAAACAATATCACAGGGGCTTCTCACTCACTCACGCACTGCGAGGAGAGAGGAGCGGTCTCCCGTGACTTCAGGCTGCAGTGTAATCTGCGTGGGGTCAGGCGGCCCGGCCAGCCGCTGATGCGTCAGCGAGGCCCAGTTTGGCGTGCGGAGCGTGCCGAGCAGCGATAAGCGCGCTGCTCTCCGCGGATATTAGCGCTAATTCATGCTCATCATTCAGCGGGTGAAGGGGGGTGGCGGGGTGGGGGGGAGGTAGAGGGGGAGAGGGGGGTAACCTCTTCAATTTTAGAATGCGCAGGTCCTTAGGAGAAGAAAATTGCCCCAGGAGGTTGGCTGATTGTGTAGGTACAGCGGGGCCCTTTCAGGAGTGGACCATGCAAAGAATTGCAATCAACAGATTATCGCCATTCCCCCCCCCCCCCCCCCCCCGCCCGTCGCCATGACTGCACAGAACGACCCTTGACCAATCAGGGCACTCTCATCAGGAGTTCTTGTGAAGGTGAAAGTTTTTTTTTTATTTTTATTTTTTTAATGTGTCTGGAAGTTGTTTTTCAAGTGTTCACTTGCACAACTTGAACGGACTCAACGTTATCAACATTCATCGCACAAACAAACAAACACGTTATCAAGAACATTTTGTTTCGTGTAACTCGTCAATACACAGGAGGAGCTAATATCTGCATTATAAATAAACTCACTCACATTAAATAATCACCGTGAAAAACAGAGGCTTCTGTTTATATTTCCTCGAATACTTTGAATGTATCTTAAATTATTAAGTTTGTCAGTAGAGAGTTTGGACCATCCTTGCTGCTCTATAATTAGCTGATCATCGCCCACTGTACCGGAAAATGTGGTCCCCAGTGCTTCTCGTACGCCATGCCCATCAATATTGCCTTCAGCTGCAGAATCTGTGGCTCCCAGTCCAATTTGTAAACAGCGTGTACATTGGATGCTGCTAAGCCCCATGTTAATTTACCGTGATAAATTGGGCGATGATAACCTCCTCACAACGACTCAGGTAATCACTCGGAAGTTACTGCTGTTAAACTGTACATAACTACAGTCAGATGCTACGAGACACAGTTATGCTTGCCGGAAAACTTAATTAACCCTCCCGGCAAAGCCATGTTCGGATACATTTTTTATGGCTTCAGTGAACATGGAGTGAATTAGCAAACAGATCTCAAAGTTATTAAATAGCGTTTTTAATTTCCCCGATGCTGATATTTTGATGTTGCCTAAATGTGTACAGATATTTATGAATGGACACCTCCATGTGCAAAACTGCCAGCTGGTTCTCATCGGCTGTATGGAAGATCCCTGAATTTTTATGTTTCACCTCACTGTCAATTATTCATGAGGGCAATAACAATTTTCAGGTGTTAATAATTTACATCAGTGCCCGCATCAGGAATTCATGTTTTGTTTCCTGGCAACAGACAGACAGACAGACAGACACACACACACACACACACACACACACGCACGTGCACGTGCACGCGCACACACAAACATGCCTGCACACAGTGTATGTATGACAGACTGTTCTTGTCTGTTGGAAATGGAGAACTGCAACCCCCTTATTTGGTTTTTGGGACCACACTTCTGTGCATTATTAATTTGATTTGCTAGACTAATAATACTAGGAGTGTACCATAACTTTCAAACGGTGTCAGTCCATTCACATTAACCCACTCGATTTTTAGCAAGGGTTATAATGGAAAGCCCTTAATTTCTCACCACAGTGTTCCCTTATCTTAAATTAATTTCCGTTTGCAATACTCTCCATCCCTACAAACGGTTTGTCTCTATTAAAATGATTGTATTTTTTTTTTGCATGTGTGTTTGTACAATAGCATCAACTTTTATCTGAAATTATTATTATTTTATATTTTTTTAAAATACAATTCAATGCAGGGTCTCCATTCCGCAAATGAGTAATTAATATGATATTCTCTCACATGCTATTCCGGAACGCTATTTCAGGGGTCTTGTTTTTAAAGAGTTAGAATTATTATCGCTCTGCCATTGTAGTGCCATCCATCATCTCAGTGCTTTCAAAATGTTTGTCTTTCAGCTTCAACACGAGCGCTTCAGATACAATGCAGAGAAAGAATTTTAACGAGGGAAAAATATCCCGAACAACCGGCAAACGCTCGCCGTTTCTTTTCAAGGGTCTCGTTAAAGCCCGCCAGCCAACCACAAAAAAAAAAGAGAAAAAAAAACACACACACACTACTGTAAGTTTAAAATGGCCGATATTGCTGGAAGCGGCTGCCCATGTTACCGGTGGGGGGAAGGCGTCTGATAAGAGCATTACTCAGGCCGAGCGGGGCAGAGTGGGACCGCTGAGCGGCAGCTCCCCTCTGAGCGAGCGAGAGCGGCGTTACCGAGGTAATGTTTCCTTCCCGTTTTAATCACGCGGAGAGCGATAAGAGCCCCGGGCTCACACGTCGCTCGCGAAGCCGCGGCTCGCCGCTGGCTGAGCAAATACGGCCGGCTATCGGGGATTCGGTTACAGTTACGCCTGATTGTATAATGGTGCTATCGCCCCCCCCCCCCGCCCCCGCCCCCCCGCCGCCCCGCCGCCCCCAACTTGTAAACAGGCCGAAAGCTCCTATGTAGAACGCAAGTCAAAGGGCTTTTCTTCCCTGCAAAAAAAATCCCGGAAAAATATGACACCTTTTTAAAGGAAGAGGAATCTGAGTGGGCTGCCTACCGAAAAGGTGCCTCACACCCTGGACAGGTAAGATAGGTGTCTTCGGGACCGGCTCATGTCAGGGGTCCCAGGGGTGGACTCAACGTTTTGGCACCGGGTTCAGGGGAATGGATGTCGTGCAGGGTCGCCCCCTACCCTTTTCAGGGCCCATAAACAAAAATGTGATTTTTGGCACCTCCTACAGGGAACTATATCCAGGAGCCCTTGCATTGGGGGGGGGGGGGGGGGGGGGTTGGAGCAGTTTGAGATTGTGGACCAGTA
Source organism: Anguilla pacifica (assembly GCA_039654925.1). Taxonomy (NCBI): domain Eukaryota; kingdom Metazoa; phylum Chordata; class Actinopteri; order Anguilliformes; family Anguillidae; genus Anguilla; species Anguilla pacifica. Next base: position 2,703,428 of record CM077288.1, read on the forward strand.
ACAGGGCCTCTAAAGGTCCCCCCCCTCGGTGAGGTGCACCAGGGACTCATATCTGACCCTATCCATTCCATTCCATTGCCGACTGCAGCCGAATACTGCAGTTTAGGTCGGCCATGTTGTCCTGAGGACTTTTTAGGATTGTGAATAATACATTTGAAATAGACTTTGAGGCACCATTCATCTCCCCCAATAAGGACAACATCACTTGATTTATTTTTCCTAGTCATAAGGAATTACTTCTTATGATTCTTTAGTGCCAGAGGCATACAGACATTGTCCTGACATTGTTTGACAAACGGCGGCAGAACCATTCATACATTATCCGACAGACAGCACCCGCTATAATTCACACAGTCATATTGCAATGGAGATAGTCAGCCGCACTAAGCAGCATATTAGCACTTGTTAGGACTACTTATGCTAGAACAAAGGTTTGTGGGCACAGCCTGCTTTGTAGATCGGCACTGTGTGCGTGCGTGTGTGCGTGCGTGTGTGTGTGTGTGTGTGTGTGCGCGCATGTGTCTGTCTAGAGGGCAACAGGCGGTATTTTGATGGCAAAGGATGTGTTGGATCGTCTGTGATAACTACACCTCCCCCCCCCCCGCCACGGCTTGGCTGTCGCACAACTGTGATAGGTCCCTAAACTGCGACACCAATTCTCCCCGCAGTATTTACAGTTTTGCAGGATTTATTTTTATCCATAACCGTTAATGGTGTGAAATAAGAAAAAAAAAGAAAGGAAAAGAAAAGTGTCATCTGGAACATCTCATCTCGAGCCAGTTCTGCGCACAATATAGGTGGCCCCATTCCTGTCCGCATATAGCTCCTATTTTAGCTCTCCAATACATTCAAAAAAAAAAAAGAAGAAAAAAAAGGCATTTTGTGAGATTGTACCAAAATCCTTTTATGCCTGTATGATATTTGACAACTTGTTGGTTGCCAATTTAAATTGGCGGATGACCTCCTTCAATCAATTAGCATCTCTTCTTCATTTTATGCTAAGAAGGGAGGGAGCGATCTCCATTCTGCAAATTCATGTATTTATATGTCGCTCTAGGGATTGTGATTGATGTTAGTAATGAGGGCACCCAGGGGCTGTGTTGTGGCCAAACTTAATTGTGTGGACATTTCACATGACGAGCAGTCGTTAGCACATAACGAGTCATTTTCAAATAGGCTGCCACTGGAAGTCTGTATTAATCCAGCATCCGACTCGATTTTAATGTGTGTGGTATTTAATGGAGTTTTACATTTGGCATAAAAATTTGTTATGCACGTTTTAAATATTTTCCATTTCTCACATTACCATTTTAATAGTCATGCTTCTCTTGACTGTCAATTAAGGGAACAGCACTTGATGATGTTTATTCAACTCATCAATTGCTGAATTAGGGATTTATCTTGTAATACATATAAAATAATATTTTAATTAAACTCCCTGATCACCTCACTGGCATATTATTAAGCCAACATTTCTCTTACATGACATTGTTTGACTACATTATTTATTTATTTTTTGCATGCATTGTTCAACGACATACTCCGTCTCAGTTCTGGTCTGGAAAATTATCACTTTGTAAATCTGGTGAATCTGAAGTTACGTAAAATAATTGTTTCAAATTCAATGACACATTTTAACTCATACTGTCAAGAAAATGTATCTTTGTTTCAAGAGAGATTTCAGCACTACAATGTTGGCCTCTGGTAGTTTGCTTCTCAATAACATGGCATATGAGTTCAGGCCAAGCCATAATATAAGCGTTGAATAATCTCATTATTCTAAATTGGTATAAGTAATTGTATGTGTATTTGTTTGTTTTTAATGCAGAAAATAACTTTCTGACAAGGCTTGCTTTTGCTTCTTATGTAAACGTTCTTACTTCACAGTTTATCATTTCTAAGATCCTTTGACCCCTTAATATGTAAAGACCACAGGACGGCCTTATTGCATTGATCATAACTCATAGGCCTCGTCGTATATATTGACTGAAACAATGCAGCCAGTGAACAGCAATGCACCACTTAAATTATAAGCATTACAGCAGCAATTTGTAATTCAGCGTATGAACTCTACACACCGAGCACGACATGAATCATTTAAAGTTGTACTGTCATTATTTACTATATGCACACAGTATCCCGATATACAACAACAGAGATGGGAAAGCACTGTGCTGTGGATGGACTGGGCGGCAGCTTCCCTTTCCTTCTTAATAAATAATGGCCTAATAAACGCTACATAATTGCACTTTCACCTTCCATTAATTTTTAAGAAGACACAGTAACATTCAAAATACAAACGTTTCTGTCCCAGGTATAAAAAGGTAATGGATAAAGATGCAAAGCACTATAAAATAGAAAAAGAAAAAAAAACAAAACATGCTGCGCTATTGGATACTGTCAATTTTAATAAGTGGCTATTTATTATTTGAATTTTAATGAACTCCCAAGCCCCCCTAAATCTAGCACCTGCCTAATCTACATATCCCAGTGCAGGTACACATGAGATATTACCTTTTACAAAATTAAAAGTGACAGACAGAGAAGGGAAATGTCAGATAGTTGAAAGGGGGAGACAATGAAATGGGGGTGGGGGGTGGAGTTTGGAGGGGGGGGGGGGCGGAGGGATGCAGTGTTAACAAATCACATTGTGTCAGACAGTCTGCAGGGCACACCTCCCTGCTCAGCCCTGCAGTGTCCCCGGGTGATCCGATGACCTCATGAGATAGCCAACCCCTGCAGACATGCGCACCTACTCTCACCCACTACCTGCAGGCACCGGCACTGCAGTTACTTTGTGTTATTTGTGGAATAAAACAAGGTTCATTTGGACAATAAATATTAACTCACAAATAATGCACTCCTGATTACTATTAGGAAAGGGTTCTGTTCTGTACTGACGTTCGAGCATGTAATTGCTTGGTGAAAAAAGCAAACTTAAATCTTTTTTGAGCCATCTGAGACACTTCACTCTGCCCTGCAGTATGCGTCTCTTGTCTTTTCTGCATTATCTAGCATGGAAACCGCCATTGACAGGAATTGGACACGGCAAATTCCCCCGATTTAGGAGAAACCCACGCTGCAGATGGATACCCTTGTGATTGGATTTATGGGAATCCTTTATTTACTCAGGAGTCTGCGGAGACGCTCGTTAGCATGGGCCTCTGACCAATGGCTGAGGAGTGAATCCCCTGGATTACACGTCTGCGCGCCGGGTCTGATTCTGTCGACAACAGGCATTGGAAAAGGGCTCTGGGATGTCAGCTGGTGGGTTCTTCTGTGTTACTTTCCATTCTGTTATAGCTGTGGTGAAAACCCGGCGGTGCATAGGAGTTATGCGGAACATTCCAGCAATGCCAGGCAGTGCCTTATACCCCAGTTAGAACGCGGGTTGCCACGACGACTGCACAATGTAATCAGTGTCATCGGTATGATGTGGTATTAAGAACGTTTGGCTCACGGGCCGTATGAGATCATAATCAGGGTCTCCTCCTCCTCCCCCCCCCCCATTCTCAAGCCATTTGCTTTCACGTGCACAGTAAAACGTCGGGTGCCAATTCAACTCCGACAGAGTGCTTACAAGTCCAATTGGGACCACATGTGCACTTTAAGAACTGATTTAGTACTGACATTTTTACATTTTACTGCGCACTTATTTTTTGACTATGAGACTTGTCAGATACGGTGTTGTAAGAAGAACGCGGTGTACTTCACACCGGAAATCACACCTCCGTGATTCATCCTTTTACAATCAAAGCCAGACAAGTTTCGAGCTACTAACTTAGCGCACATCCCCGCTAGTCTTGAGTAAAGAGAGCAGACCTCAGATCCAGAGACACCCACCGTTTTCTGTCAATAGCAAAGAACTCTACTTGCCAAAAGGCAAGAGGTAGAAATAGCCATTTATATATTTTGCAGGTATTTTTGATTATTGTACTGCAACCTTTATTCACAGTTCATAACCAGTAACAGTACAAATTACCACTGAGAACCATAAGAATTCTACTCATTTTAGCAAGGTTTAAGGTGAATCTTTTTTTTTTTTTTTTTTTTAAACATATAGCTTCAAACACTGAAATCAAACATGTTTTTCATGTTTTGTATTTGTAAATATTTAGGTTGAATTCCTACACATCAGAAAGAATATTAAACATGGCATGTGTATGAGTCGCACCCTCCTGGGTGACTTTATTCTCGCAAGCAACGATTACAAGGAGTGACATGTTTAAATACATGGAATGAGCTCATTTCTGCAAAGAAAACTGATTCTAAAATCACAAGAGCATTTTATTAGCTTCACCTGAACTTACAGTACAGTCAGCTGAAAATTTTAATTAAAGAAAAAATTAAATCTCTGACCAAAAAGGACTGCTGCTGACTAAACTTTTGAAACAAGTTTTAAAAAATGTAAATAAATTTAAAAAACAAACAAACACAGTTCACTCACCACTTTTTCTAATTTAGTGGTGCTCACGAAGCAAAGCTACTCAGAATTCACCTCAAGTGCCTTTTACCAGCACATTTATTATGCTGAAAAGATAATAAAAATTAAATAACTGAGCCCCATTAACATGTAAGTATTTCATTGATAGAGAATGGAGGGCTTCATCATTGCAGGCAGAATATTTGAAGAGCATTTGAAAGGGGCCTGCTTCCGTCCTGCAGTTTTTCATCGCTTGCTGCTGTTGCTTTTTATTTGATCCGGATGTGCTTACAAACAGGGCACAGCATATATTGTAAAACAAAATGGATGCAAATTACTCCGCTACATAAAGTTTATGTTAAAACACATTTAGTTGCCTCCACCTTAAAAGCTCAAAGGGGATGGGCTTTTTTTCCCCTATTTCTCAAAATTACAAAATTGAAAATTTGTTACCTTGAGCCTGTAGGATTTTGGTACTTTGGTTGCTAAGCAACCAAACTAATTAAAATCCTTTATTGCACGGGCGACAATGTATTAAAACTGCGCTAGACCTCTTCTATTGTGGCCTCTTAAGTGTTCAAGGTTCTCACATCCTTGAAGAAAACTCATCCAGATGCACTGCATACAGTAGATCCACTGCATGTTGCATTCCATCCAATAAACACTTAATTCTGAAAGAGGGGCCTTGTATTGTTAGTTGTATGTTTGTGCATACATCACATTAGATGCTCGTATCCAGAACACTGTACAGAGCTTACATTTTTAAATACATTCTACGATTTCCATAATACATAATTTTACATAAAAAATATAAGCAGTATGTTTACTGAAGCAATTCAGGTTAAGTACCTTTGCTCAATGGTGGAATAGCAATGCAACCACATGGGAATCATAATTTTTTACCATCTTTGCCAACCTTCGCCAAAAAATAAATGGCAAATTCTTTTTCTCAAATCTAAACTGATCTCAGCAGAAACCTATAAACTTCATATCCTGTGTGGTCTAGATTTCCTCCTTAATATCACCTTGATAAGCTGTGATAGTGAGTCAATAATGCTGTCCTCGTACCCATAAAGCTTTAATCAGAAATAAGTGTGTTGTTTCCAAAAATGTAACCTTTCCACAGGTGCGAAGGCTAGAGTCCAAGAAGCAATTAACTTGCTTTGCTAACCTCCTACAAGCTTGTTATTTGAAGGGCCTGAGCTAGCGGTCTGTCCGATCCAGCAGAGGTAGTGCAGAGGGTTTTTATTTTTATTTACAGGTAGACCAGGTGTAGGCTACTCATTGTATGCAAACATGCTGCTTTTAGCCATGTATCCTGTGTCCTGCAAGATATCAAGTCCTGTTTCTGACAGAATCATTCATATGTTAAACCACACACTGGTATTGATGGTACAAAATGCTTAGTGCATAGAATTATATGAGGAAAATATAAGGGGGAAAAAAAACAAACAACTTGAGGTGAATGGGTTGAGAGATGGAATACAAATTAACCTCTCTGGCAACAGAACCATAGAAAAGCAACCTGAAGGTGGTGGGCCTTGATTTACCGTACAGATATTTGAAGAAAGAAAAAAAAAAAAAAAAATTCAGATGGTTGCCCTGTCATACCTTCTCTACCTGGAATTATATGTCAGAAAACAATTGGAGGGAAAGGTCATAGGTCAAAGCTCCTCCTTGCGCGGTCGCCATTATTTAATTCATTTAATAACACTTTCATCCCCCCTTCCTCCCTCCTCCCTCCCCTATACACCACAGCAATTAAAAGGTTCAAGCTAGATGGCACTGTTGTTCTTCAGCGTTGTGGGGTGACTTCAGCGCCACTCCCTAATCGCATTCCAGCACTGTAAATCCCACATCCCCCCCCCCCCTCCGCGAACCCCACAACCACCCACCCCCACCCACCCCCCGTACAGCCCCAGCGGCCCGCGAGCCATCATTAATGCATTTCGCCATCAGATCCGCGCGCGGCATTAATGCACAGACACACAGCTCTCTCCAACATGGCGGCTTGGCGTGTTAATAAAAAAAAAAATTAAAAAAAAAAAAAAAGAAGAAGATATGTTAATATAAATGCAAATAGGCTTGCCGTTACAGCTCTCTCTATAGGCTGCATTATATAAAAAAGGGAACATTTGCCTGCCCCCCCCCCCCCCCAATTAATAAAAGCAGGGGTGCCAGGATTGGGCCATGCTGTGTTATGTAACTGTGACTCACTTCCAGGTGTGTTATTTAGCATATCTGAGATTCCAAACATAATTGAGCCAATATGACCATCTTGGTTTATTTGTATTTATTTATTTGTTAATTTGTTTCATTTTCATTTCATTTCTTCTTCTTTTTTTTTCTTTTTTTAAACACTTGCTGTGAAGCAGAAACTGGGTTTTTCACTGAGCGTATGGTACAGAAAAAAAACATGTTTATTCAAAAAAATGCACCAAAATGTTTATTCAAAGTTGAGCTTACTTGGGAAAAACAAATGTATTGCAAAACAGCATGCGTGTGCTCTCCTTCTGCAGCACATGCTGAATTATAAATATGGTCCTGTGCTGCGAGATACAGCACATCTCATTTACTGATGATTTATGGTCACATGCTCGATTCTTCTGCATTTTACGGTCGTGTGCAACGGCAAGCCCACCTTTAAGCAGCCACACCGTTAATTTACCACAGACGTGGTGTGACTGGAGCCGGTATGAGAGATACGTCAGTCCCGCTGACATTTAATATTCTCCGCTTATAGCCGTGGACCGCAGCACCAACCCGGTGACAAGTGTTGAGGAGGAAGTGTTTGTGTCGCGGTCAGCGTGGGGGGGGAAGAGATCTGCCATCAGGTGCCATGGCAATTTAAGATTCCACACAAATCGGCAGCCGCGAAAAAAAATGCACTTGTGTGAGAGAGAGAGAGAGAGAGAGAGATGAGAGTCAAGTCATTTTCTCCTACGATAAAAGAAAAAAAAATGTGAATTTTAAATTCCACTTTTCGAAAAACTGCTCTGAGAAACTTTCTAATTAGCATATTTCGCCCCCTTGTTCCAGTCTCTACCGTTTGGACCGTTAACCTTTCTGCTGTCCGTGCCACGTCAGCCCCTTATGCAAGCCTCCCCTGCTGTTTGCGTTGCCGCTGCTATCCTCAGTCTCCTAATTGGTGAGTTTTTTTTTATTATTATTTTTTTATTAAATTATTTATTTTTTGAGGTGACTTTTGCTTCTGTGTTAATCACTGGGGTGAGACGGGAGGTGCGTGCACCCCATCACCGAACGGAGTGAGGATGAAATCCAGGGGTACTTTGGGATCCCCGTCTTCCAGGAGTCCCAAAGGTTTCCTTGCCCTTCAGCATTACGCGGGATAAACTTTACCGCTAACAAGCCCAACTGTTCCAACACGCCATATTCCTTACACCCCTTGCCAAAGCGAATAAACGCGCCTTGCCTGGACTCCAGGCTCGGTAACATATTGAAACCGACCTACAGTTTCTGTGCAGCTGCATCGCTGTTCGTGTATTCTCAGAACTATTCAGTTTAACAGCCTCCTTTTCTCCGTGACTATGTTTTAGAGCAGGGCACACCCAACCCTGTTCCTGGTGATCTAATATCCTGTAGGTTTTCACTCCACCCCTAACAAAGCACACCTCATTCAACAGCTAGGCATCTCGTTGAGCTGCTAATTGGTAGAATCAGATGTGCCAAATCAGGGTTGAAATGAAAACCCACAGGATGGTAGGACTCCAGGGTTGAGCAGCCCTGTTTTAGAAGAAAGGAGTTTAGACAATGCAAGAACAATGTTATGCAAGACCAAGGCATCATGACTCCACTGTTCTGACCAATCAGAGCATTTTGATTGGTTATAAGAACTGACTCCTCCCAATTAAGGGACATACGAATCCTGAAAATAAATCAAGAAAAGCCATGAAATGAATGTGACTAATTAATGTTTTTTTTCTTCCTACAGTATAGTCCTCAGTCCTGAAAAAGACAGGGGCTGCTTGAATCGGCAGTGTTGACATGAAAATATTCCAATCAGGAATCTGAAAATGTGGGTTGCAGGACATTATTCTGGGTTTGGGGGAGATGTGGGGGGGGGGGGGGGGCGGGTGTTTTGGCTCAGCCCATTTGAATCCCACTCTGCAGCATATGGATTGGATAAAAAGTAGAATGATAACCCATTTTCTCAGCTTTAGTTATGAAGTGAATCTCATTTAATTTCCAGGAGGTTGCTGTGCGTTTGCCGATTCTGTCGAGGGCTCCTTTGAAAACCGCTCAGTGGCGGGTCAGCGCAGACCCTCTGGGGTCATTTCTTATGTATTTATTTTCCATTACGTCCCAGTTAATTTGTTTAATCGTATAAACTGGGGAAACTGCAACGCAAACAAAGAGCCTTTTTTTACATCGCTGCTCTACTATGGGGGGGCGGGGGGGGGGGGGGTTGCGAGGGCAGACAATGATTGCAAACCAGAGCAGGATGGAGGGGGGGGGGGGGGGGGGGGGGTCGGGGATACCAAGATAGGCTTGATAGCATGCGGGATAATAGTGACTCCTGACCAGGGGAAATACTGTAATACTGTGACTGTATTTTGGAGGGGGTGGGGGGTGTATGAGTATCATGGATGCGACGCATGCATTTTATACCCGCCCCCCACCCAGACAGATGGCACTTCAGGTGACCGCCCTTGTTGCCCTGCAGCTAGAACCATCCCTGCTGACACGATCAAGCTGTAGCAACAGAACTCCAGGAAGAGCTTTTACTTCAGCTTTACATCCGATCGCACTCAGGAGCCTTCCACCCGGGGCGCATCAAACATCAGAATCTTCTTTTCATACTTGCCATTTTTCATAAAAAAATATTTTTTAAAAGTACCATTTTTATTGCAAAGCTATCCGTTAACTGTCAGAACCCCCCACAAATAGTTGGCGCATCAATACACTAATATCTTCTTGGATTTTCAAAAACTTTTTAATTTTCTAACTTTGGCCATCATATCCAAGCAGTGTTGTGGCTTTTGAATGAGCAAGCTAATGCAAAAATGTTTTTTTATTACTAGTCTTTTGTTTATAAATGCATTTCTTTTTCGTGTTCAATTGTATCTGAGGCATTCTGTACAGACCTTGAAATCTCTGCTAAATTGCATACACATACATACAGTCTGTGCACACTATGCACATGTACAGTGCATGCATTGAATCACACACGCACATAGACACGCAAGCACACAGGAACGATGGGAAAATGAATCTTTTGGCAGCTGAGGCTCAGGTAGTTAGCATGCAGTAGTTCTGTTCCAGTTGCCAGTTGCCAGTGAGCTCATTTCGGTGACGTGAGTAAAGTCAGAACCAGGACGCTGGGAGCCTGTGATGCCCAGGATTTGTGCTCTTTACAATCCCAGATGACCCTTTCCCACCTGCCCAAGTCGGAACACTGCCCAACGCAGCTGTAATTGCTTTTTTCATTGTCCTGGTGGAACAAGAGGCACACACCAGTACAACAGGACAAATGTATGCATATTTTAAATTATGCATTAAAAGTTAGCCGAGTGACAGGAAATGGAGCAGAAGTCCATTGGAGAGGGTTTTAAGTGAAGAACGTAAGCTCAGCTCCTTCATAAGGGGATTACCCTCACATTCATCATTCAAAACAAATGATCACGAAGGTTTAAAAAAAAAAATTAAAAAAAAAAAAGCGATTAATTTTTAAATTATTTTTTCCCCCTTTTATTGGTTAGATGGTGTTCCAGGAACATAAAATGGGAGGTTATCAAGAGACACATTCTTGCCTGGGTAACACTTTATTTTCACAATCCTCTAAGTCCCAGGTAAATACGTAGTAAAAATATCAAATTCTTGGGTAATTAGATGAACACTTTCTGGGAAACTCCGATATTAAAAAAGTAAGTATTGTCTGATTTCCTAGGAAGTGCTCTCTTAGCACTCCAGCGTTAGCCAAACAAACCCTTTGATAATGGCAAGGAAGTCACTTAACAGATAATGGAAGAGATGTTTGAGTATTTCAGTTTGAGTTTCTTAGTATACTTCTTAGTATTATTTAAAAACATTTTTTAATTTTTTTAACCAGTAGTAATTACTAGGACTGTTGCTAATGGGGTGAAAGCTGGTGACAATTCTAGGAGCTCACAGCTCGGTGGGTGGGTGGGTGGGGGGGGGCACACAAAATGAAAAAAAAAAAAAAAAAAAAAAAGGACGGGGGGGCGGAGAAATGTTTTGAGGGGGTCTGAATTCCTGTCTACACCCCAGGTAATTACCCAAATTGTGCGCTGTTCTTACCACATATTTGGTGGGTAAATACCCTTGTACTTGGGGGGGGGGGGGGGACTGTAAAGGGAAGCATTAGCGTTGGCCAGATACATGCGATACAGGGTCTGTTGCCCGCGGCGAGCGAGTCCGGCCAATCAGAGCGCAGCGGCACATTCCTGACCCGCACGCCGTGCCAGCGGGCACAGAAAGGGGCCTTTGTTCCACCACGGAAGCCACCAGGTAAGGCCACGAAAAGGTGCGGGCAAGCGGCCTTGGTCCCGCCCTCATCTCCTGCGTTAAGAGCTCATCCAATCCCGACTCGACCAACCCGGGCCGCCTTTAGTGTCACTTCACGCCACGGCATTGGCGCATATGAATGCTGAATGTCAGGGGCAAACCGTTTTTCGTGTGGCAATGCGCCAAGTTTAGGTGATATTGTTACTGTTCATGAGTGTTTAAAAAAAATACAACGGGCTGCCTAAAAATCCCGTACAGGTTCCTCAGTGTATTGCAGTACAACTTGCGCTGTGGCAGGAAGTGGGGGGGGGGGGGGCACCATCACATACTTTGGAGGACAGTGCGAGCTTTTCTGAGTGGAGATAGCGGGTGCTGATAAATACGACTGGACGTTTCCAAATCGGGGGTGGGGAGGGAGTGGAGGAGGGTTAGAGAAATACACTCACTCATCTGGGACGAGGGACACGGAGGAGTCTGAGCTTTGTCGGGAGCCGGCGGGAGTCGGGGTGGGGGGGGGAAGCATCGGGGGGGGGCGGACGACAGAGAGAGGGCCGCGGCTGTCAGCGCGCGTATCTTTTTCGGGCGACAGGCGGAGGAGATGGCAGACGCGGGTCGGAAGCTTCCGGAAGGGCACCCGGCTCGACTGTCAGCGGTGGCTCTGACGGACCTGGCAGGCCGGGGGCCGGGGGGGCTGGGGGGCCAGGAGGGCCGGGGGGGCCGGGGGGCTGGGAATCAGCAAACAGGCTTGTCAGCACGCCAGCCTCCTCGCGACCGGAGGAGCCCATCAGTCACGAAACGCAGCACATCTGCGAGCAAATGATTTCATTTAGCCAGCGCGCGTGGCTCATATTGAGGGGAGATGTCGGCCCAGGAATTTTGATATCCGTGTAAACGAGACGGAATTAGGAGGAGGAGGAGGAGGAGGAGGAGGAGACCTTGGCGTTCTCCAAACGGCGCAGAGGAGATGCAGAGGGGAACGAGCACCTGTGAGTGACCCCAGTGGCGTAGAGTAACACGGGTAAATGAGGTGAGGACTGCATCGCGTGCTGCAGCCATTAAGGCGAGTGGAAGTGGAGACGGAAACGGAACTGCCTCTGGCATCGTGACAGGCCCCCACGTCAGCACGGGCAGCTGTATTCATAAGCATGGATTTATCACCAATCAAAGCGGACTTCTTCCTTCCCTTCCCTTCCCCCCCGACCCCAACCCCCACCCCACCCCCAACAGTTCAGTGACCAGCTCAGAAGCCAAACTAGTCAGGCACATTGCCTAGCAACTGTTGCCGTACAAACTTTGTGTCCATGAACTTTCCATTACTAATATATAATTTTGACTCGCTCGCTTTCGCACACACACACACACACACACGCACAAACCGTTTTATGAATATACTTCATAGAACTTGATATAACACCATTTAGGTGCAATTCAATAAACTATTTTTCAACCACAGCTGCTTGCATTGTTCCCATGAAATGTGTGAAGAGACAGTGCGTAAAAGAAACTTGTGCACAGAAGATTTGTCATTCATAATTATATTGATGATTCAAAAATCCCAGTTTCCTGTGCCTTTAACAGAAGGTTTTCTTCCGCCCCTCCCCCCCCCACAAAATTCAAAGTGTTCTAAAATTCTGTTGCTTTCAATCAGCAGTAGGGATTGTTACATCAGCATTAGAATGTTCAGTCAAAAATATTCTAATCCCATATTTTTGTCATATCTTCTGTCAGCAATATTACTTATAATATTAGCTAGTGGGGTAAAAAAATAAAAATAAATAAACAATGCTCCCAGATTAAGCAAATCAATTGCACAGCTGATGATGTTTTTCAAAGAGATTTTTTAAGAGAACCATTGTGCAATTCCCTTTGTGTAAAACATACTGAGCATTTGAAAACAACAGCCCTTATATGCCTACCAGCTGAGACCCTGCTACCACAGCTGGGCAACCTATAAACACAGAGCAAGACCCTCCAAGCCATGAGGAAAAAAAACTATAATATTTCAATAAATATTAATCATACTGCGCACACTCTGGCATTTATAGTCCCCTTTTTTTAGTCGCTTTCAATCAGTTACGTTTGCCTGCTGAAAGTATTGTATCATAATTCTTTAAACATTGGGCAAGTGTCTGATTTTTCCAGACTGGCAAAAAAGAAATTAATTAATTAATTTAAAAAAATTAAATCCAACTGTCATTTCACGTTGGGAATTTGTGTCAAATAATTGCTCGCAGCACTTAGTCAGGTTCCCATTTTACCAGGGCATTTAAAATCCTTGCCCCTGAGAAGAGCACAACATCTGGCTGCATTTCTCTAATATCCAGTGGCCTGCGATGGCAAGCTTTTTATTTCCTATGCATCGATGAGCAGCTTTGCATTCGGAAGAATTACATCAACTGCTATTGACAAATCGACATCAGTCCTGAGCTTTCACTTATAAATAAATTCCCATTACCCCTCTCAATGCTAACAAAATGTCTTTTTGTCCCCCCCTCTTAAGGTGCATCACAGCTAGGGCATTTCAAACAGCATTTAGAACCACCATTTAATTGAGAGTCAAACTTAAGGACAAACATTGATTAAATTCGCAGCAGAACAGCATTTGCTAATGCAAAGCAATTACCATCTTTTTTTTTTTTGTTTTTTTCCCCCCCTGGCAGTGAGGATGAAATACTCCATTTTGAGATGCCGTGGCTTGTGGGTGGATAAGGACCACAATAAAAAGCGTGTGTTACCTTGACTTTCCGATAGTACACAGAAAATGATTTAATTTAATCTCGGCCATGAATGCCAAGACTCTTCTGCCATTTCTGCCTTTCAGAAATAGTGCATCGCATCACAGAGTCTCAGGTGTTCACAGATCTCTCAGTAGTAATGTCAGGCACATTCAGACACACAAAGGCCGCAGTGTGAACGTTTCAAGGATTTTTTTATGTGCACCTCAAATTGCAGCAGCGTGCACCCATGCAACATAAACCCCCTTCACTCCTGGTTACTGAAAAACAAGCTGTGCTTTGGCCAAGACCGCAGTTGTTAGGGCTATCATTGATGAAACATCGATCGTGTTCATTGTGGCAATCCTCATAGCCATTATGAAACACATTCTGAATGTGCTGTATTTCAAAAGACAATGTCATTTATTTATTCATTCATTCATTCATTCATTTATTTTGTGGAAGTATGGAAAGCATGAATAGTGGCTTGGAAAAATATAACGCACATTGCTGTCATGTCACAAACATGATTTCTACTCTAAACTAATGGTTTCTTATACTATTGTTGAGTGTTAAAGAAGTAAAAAAAATAAATAAAAAAAAAAAACATTTAAAAGCTTGGTTAGTGTGAGCATGAATTTGAAATTAACAAAACTGGTTATCAAAGGAAGCTACAGGTTTATGTCCATCTATATGCAGAACCTGATCAATTCTAACCACAAAATTAAATACAGGCTAGATAATTAGCAGGTTAAATATAGTCAAAGAGTTGATTTACCTGGGGAAAGGAAACTAATTTTCATGGCTTCAGTTTATTTGGTTTTGACTTTTATGCAGCTGACAAACCAGTGTTAGGCTTGTCCATCAAGCAAAATAATGGCAGTCTATTGATTTAAACCTGTTTTACTCCAAATGCCTAGTTGTTCTTTAAAATATTGGTATTTATTTGTGTTTTGGCATATGCATATCACACAATCGGCCTGCTATGAATGTTTTTAAAATCAAAACTGGAATCTGAACTTTATTCACAGAGTATCTCTGGACTGACAAATATATATTTTTTTATGGTTTGCCATCATAGATTAGCAGAATTTTTATCTTTATTTCTAAAATGGAGGGAGTCATTCTAGGCTTTGCCATTTTTTAGATTTCTTAATGACAACAGTAAAGAAAGCATATATCTAATGCCATGGGCCTTGTGAGAACGCCTCCGTTTTAACTGTCAAATACACAATGATGTCGTCTGTCTGTTTGCAGAGCAGAAATAATTACACTGAAGGGTAATATGAGGAAGCATATGTAAAAAGATGATATTTACCCAGCTGAAGTGCGCCATTAAGCATGGTCTTAGACTTGTTAATGAGAGAAACGGCGATAGTACTTTCTGGAAAATACCTTCCTTCCCCCCTCCCCCTCATTTATCGTGGAAAGCCGGTTCTATGGGAAAGTGCATTTCACTTAAACAAGTGTGAAAACCAAGTGTTCGGTTAGAAATGCCGCATTGGCTCGGTTAATTTGTCCTGTCAGAGGCAAAACGAATGCACTTTGGGGCCTCACTTTATTTGGGGAGAGGATGCTCATTAAAACCTTTTACGGTTTTTCAAAGAGCAAGCAATTAACTGCTCAGGATTCCGTGACTTTTAATTAGCCTGTTCCTAAGAGACCCCACCAGAGAAATCTTTCTGTGACTGTCCCCAGGACAAAACACTTTTGGGAGCTTAAAATGCACTGAAAATAAATGCCTAGATAAATTAATATATCATCGAGTTAGAGTTCAGAATATGGACACTGACAAATATACTCACACTGAGGTCCCAATGGTGGGACATGACATGGATGGCAAACTTAATCACTCAGGTGAGGTCATAAAATTGTTTAACTGTCATGTACCTGGGGTACAAAAGTGATGCACTTGCAAGGAGAATCCTTGTTGGAAAAGTTGGAGAAGTCCAAATACCACATTTTCAAAATGTGCTATCCTTTTAAAATATATTACCTTATCTGCCCTGTTTGCACCTACTATGCGTACCATCCCAGTCCCAGAACATTTTATGCTGCAAAGTTTCCCATATGTTTCACTACCACTTTTATTTGTTTCCCGTTTCCATAAAGTGAAGCGAAATCAAAAATGCGTGTTTTTCGTGTTTTTTGGATATTTATCCATTTTGAACATACTGCTGTTGTCACCTTGAGAAACACAGACAGACAACAATACACAAATCCTCAGGAACAAACAAAGTAATAATAAAATATAAAATTCAAAAATAAAAATAAAATAAAATCTATGGTAAGCTTGTAAATTTAAGGATGGCACTTAAGGTTGAGCCGGAACTCAGTATTAGCAATAGTGAGAGACTCTTACGGCCTCAAGTGCTTTAATTCATCCACAGTTTGCCCCTGACAGTAGTTCACTAAAAGAATCAGAGAGGCTCTTGGGTAAAGCGAAGAGGCATCAGCATCATATTTCCAGGAATCTTGTTTGAAATTACACCGGAATTGGTGGCGGGCGGTGGGGGGGGGTTAAACCTTCCACGTGACATGATCTCCCTACGCATGCCACATTGGGTGTACTTTTCCAAATTTCTTTTTAATTGTCTCGTTTTTAAGCTAATTATGCAGCTGTATCTTTATTAACGCTGCGGTATCCCTGAGCACTGTCCTCCCAACGCACATGGATCAGCTGTGATTTCCATTCCACTGGAAAGGCGGTTGAGAGAGGGGGATGCTGGGATTGGAAGGGGGGGGGGGGGGCGTTGTTATTGCACCGAGCTGTGGACCTTGGGGGGTTATGTGAATGAGCTCCATTTGTGACACTGCTGTTCTTCTCTCAAGCAAACCACTCGACAGCAAGAACTGGGCTGCACAAACGCTGCAGTAAATACATATTAAGTATAACGATGCACAGAGGCATCGGCTAAGTTTATTAGCAATATAAATCTCATTGAGCCAAGTTAATCACACAAACAATGCTTACAGAATTCATATCTTAATAATAATAATAATAATAATAATAATAATAATAATAATAATTTTTGGTCTGCACAGCAAATTATTTATTTCCAATATTTGTCATGATTCCAAGTTACAACTACATTTTAAACAACAAGTTTCTCAAGCAATGTTTCTCCCCCCATATATATATAGAAAACGCTGAGTCGCGTTCTTTTCCCTTGCAGTTCTGCCTTTGGCTTCAAGTGGGAGTTGGAGGTTTTTGTTGTGGGACTCAGAATCGCACAAGCCTGCAGGGCATAACCGAAAGGGCAAAGACTGAAAGCACGCGCAGGGAGCAGAGTCCAAATGAGCTAAAGTACTGGGAAAAAAATGAAAATGGCCTCGTGTGTAAAGCGAACGCGTATTTATTAAGAATCGGCTGCCATGAGGCCTTTCGGCCCACAATCGCTGGCAGCAAACAAAAACGGGCAGAGAAAGATTCTGGCGGGCCCTTAATATTTTTCCTGGCAAGTTTAAGATACACTCATGCACTTAGAAGGTGAGATTGACGTCAATTATCTGTCAACGATGATTATATTTATTTCCCGCTGTGAGACATGGTGTTCAAGATGACAATGCCCCCCCACCCACAGAGAGTCGTAGTTCAAAGGTCAGAGGTGACATTGAGATGTCGTGATCACCTTAAATCAGCAGACTTGAACCCTATTAAGCATTTCTGGAATATACTGGACATCTGATCCAAGGCCCAGCAGAGGCCTTTGAGAAAGGGACACATCCAGGAAACATTGTTATACCATACCCAAATATTGTACCGGATATTTTTTTTAACCAAATTTATTGAATGAAAAGACAGCAACAATAATATGAAGTCTTTTTAAAAATCAAATCAAAAGGTAGAGCTAAGAGTTTTTAATTTAAGAGTTAAATTTTGCAGCAATTATTACAGAAAATAAGCTACTCAAGAGAGAGCAAATGCTTCTCAGAAGAAAAAAAACATTTCCCAGAAAGAGACATTTCTCCAGAGCAGGAAGGCACTCCAGACAGGGGGGGGGGGGGGGGGGGGGAATAATAAATGTTTTTTAAAATCCGGATCCAGATTTATCCAGTCTTCAGAGAACTCCGCAAACTGTGTTCTCTGGAGAAGAAGTGCGGGAGGGGAACGGGGGTGGCGTATCGCACAAACAGCTCAAATCTGTTTTCACACAACACCACCGTTTGACTCCCACATCCAGACGACAGCGCCATTGACTAATGCTTTATTTTCTCTCCAAAACACACAGGCGCAACAACCCTTTACATAATTTTCCCAAGGAGACAACATCAAGTTGATGGAGTTGTTCTTACCAGAAGTTATGCATGTTATTAGAAATGGATGGAGCTAGATTAGAGTTGTGATAGATTGGCAGGGTGTATTCCTGCCTCTCACCCAATGCATGCTGGGATAGGCTCCAACACCCCCCCATGACTCTGCTCAAGATAAGTGAGTATAGATAATGGATGGATTGATGGATGGAAATGGACCAGGATGACATTGGGTCTGTAATTAACACAAATGCATCATCATCGGCAGCAAAATGGATGCAGCAGGAAGTGGATGAGCCCTTATAAATTGTTGCAGGATAATTCAGGCCGGTCCACAGCCGAAATCCCAGCGCACCTTCGCAAGTCCCGTGGGCACAGAAGGTCGGCTCGTATCACACGTTTTCGTTGCTTGAGAAACTTGGCGGAGCTCTAGGGAGTTGCCCGGCGACGGTCTCCGCGGAGTTTCCGTGGCGAGGCGAGGTGCCGTACGATGCTCTGATCCCACGGCGATGGTTTCTTAAAGCCATCGTCCCCGGTGATTAAGCGGAGAAAGAGAGTCCATTTGTAACCGTTCTATGCAGAGGATCTCTCTGCTGGGATGGATGGGAATCGTAGTCCATCTCCTGCTCTGAGGTGCTATGCAATAAAGCGACACAAAGTATATTTTAGATTTGAGTTTGTAGTTCTCTTAAACAGAGCTGTAAGTAGCCTTAAGTCTGACGAGGTGTAATTCACAGAAATATTCATTCAGGTCTACTGCCATTTCACATCTTCAAAAAAAGTGCATAGTACAAATGGTGCCAATGAGGAAATGCCCCCACTGGCAGTTCTCAATGTGTGGTGCAATAATTAAATAATGTTATTGGGGCAAGGGTGTAAACTGCAAATGTTCTGAATTGGGTTGGTAAACAGTGATGTTACATCAACACCCTTAATCACTTAACTCTCCTTGTGCAGTTGTGTGAGGGACTACCTGTTTTGACAGGAATATTGTTCTTGATACATTTGGCAATATAACCTTAGGTACGGATTATCCAAGAGTGATTTTCACGATTGCCCATTAACAAGGAAAAACTCAAGACAATACAGTACATAAGGCACAGTACTGTTCTGAATTTCACAGATTTGTTTTCCAAGGGTCTGTGGACTCAAACCACACATTAAAATGTGATCTCACAAGATTTTCTATGGGAATACTTTTTTTTTTTGCTGGGCATTAAGCATTCATAGAATAAACATTCTACTTCGAGCCAACTCGGTCTGGAAATACTTATCATGTGACCTAGTTGCATTTCCTGTGAAGTTGTCTGGGCGATGTTGAAACGGAGGGGGAAAAATAATTTACATTCTCGTTTCTAGGCCAAAACGTCCGAAGTTCTAAAGTTATCCTCACAGCCTTTACAGGGACGCAACCATCAAATCAAGACTTAATTGATGGTCTCTGCACTGAGAGTAACCACAATACACCAATTTTCACATTAAAAAAAAAAAAAAAAATCTAAATATGGCGAGGAAGACTGTCTGTTTGCACATTCAACCTAGTTTCAAAAGCGATACCATGTTCACAAATGAGAGAAACTCTAGCATGTGATAGTATTCATATGAGAATACTGTTTCATATCTCTGGGGAAGTCAACCGAAACAGCAGTGGAACTCCTGGAAGAATACATTAGGAACAGCTGCTTTCTAAGCAGGGATGCAAGTTTCAACATTCAGGCCTGTGTTCAATCATCTGAACATTTATCCTCAACTTTTACTTACAACTGATTTATTTACATCAATTGCCAAACTTTCCAAACAGTGTTTTTGAAGAGAGAGATGGGGAAAGAGAGAGACAATTCTTGCTATTAATTGTTGTTCTAAATTCAGGGCAAATGTTGATTTAATCTCAGCTTTAATCTGAACTGGGAGAGAAAGACGCTTTTGTTTACACAAAAGAAAAACTCGAACTTGGTTTGATTGCTTTAAACAAAGAGACAGAAATAAAGCTTACAGAAATGTGAGTAAAGAGTTTCGCAGCTTTTTCCTTCTGAAATGCCTGTATTATTGAGATTGCAATATTATTTATCATTTTGGACTGAAGCCCAGCAGAAATTAATCTTTAGCTTTTGAAAGAAAGCGGTGCAGCAGTCTCTTTTTTTGGGTCTAATTATAGACATAATATCATAAACAGGCCTGATTAAATGGCCCTTTCCATTGACAAACAAACAGTCGGAATTGTCAGCCATGGATTAAACTCAAATCATTGAGCATGTCAGGGGATATCAAACAGTAAGACCAGAGGGATGCTCAAAAAGCTGTTTTTAGTGGTGGGCAATGTGTAGAGGGCTAGCCCTTTTATACAGTGCATTCCTAAGTCCTTCTGGGCTACAGTAACTGATGTGTTATATGCAGTACATTATTATACACAACATTGTATATGTTTTTATTTTCCTTGACTGAGCGCACATACTCTTTTGCTGTAATGCCTCCAAGCAGCCTGTATATATATAACTGTATGGTTTTGAATCACGAGACCGGAGTACTCGGTCGAAACCCACGTGCACGGGTCCGGGGGGGTAACATGCAAACTCCACACAGAAAGGCCCTTGGACCTTCTCGCTGTGAAGAGGCGGTGCTCTCCACTGCAACACCGTGCCAACCTACGGTATCTGTAAATAACAGTAATGAGGCCTTGACACCGCAGGAGCAGAGTTCAGTGACCAAACTGAATATGAAGATTACACAAACAACAAAAACAATAATTAACAGCAAGAAAAGAACAAAAGCTTCCATAAATACAGATGTAGGCTGCAGAACAGGGTTCGAACAGGTCAGTGAGCCGGCAGAGTACTGTTAGCCTATACCCTGAAATGAGAGATATATTCTCTCTCAGGAGAAGAGGAAAATGTGACCCTTCCACACAAAATCCCTACCCTGAGCAAGCCTGGCAAACCATAATGTGGAAAAAAGGAAATAAGGAAAAAAAATGGAAGGAACACTGGATTAAAAGCAGTTGATATAAATACCATCTAATAGCTTCAGTATAGGTACTCCCACTTCTCCCAACCCCCTCCACCCCCCAACCCCCCGCCCCCTGCAGGGGAGCTGCTGGGAAAATTGTTTTATCATACTCGACTGCGTCTTCTCTTCCACCTGCATGGAATTCTCAAAAAAAAAGAAAAAAAAAAAAGAAAGAACAACCAGGGATGATTGGGGAAGTGAACAGCACCTGCTACCGCACAGGTGTGTGGGGGGGTGGGGTGGGGGGGGGGCGTGTGTGTGTGAGAAACGACTGGCTCTCGGCAAAGCTGGTGGGTGGTCCCCCAGTTTTTCTGTCCTCCTTGAATGATCAAACTCTTCCCGCTGGGGCCTCGGGTGGGGGGGGGGGGGGTATGGGGGGGGGGGGGGGTACGGAGGGTCTGAGAACTTAATTGAGCACGCTCATTAATCCTCAAGCAGGGGAGAAAGATGAGGAGGAGGAGGAGGAGGATGGGTTCTCTGGGAAACGTCTGTGAATCGTAAGAGCTCGTGCTCTTCCTGTCTTCCTCTGCTTCATTAACGGAGGGGCCCGTTGGGCACATTCGAATCCGGGTTCGGTAATTAGAAACGGAAAAACGCCTTAAACTGCGCACTTCACAAGGTTTGCCGTGGTTGTATTCTCTGTGATTCTGCCTCGTTACTGTACAGCTTATAAATCAGCCAGTTTCATTGGCTGCCTTTAGGCCCAGAGCTGTGACAGGGTACGCATGTTTCTGGTCATCATTAAGAATTAACTATTCATATTTATCAATGCGGTTGCAGGTTAAATGAAACTCGTTGTAATGGCCATTTGCAATCCTTATGTTTCCACAAAAAGCTCAAGTTTGAGCGGAAGAGAGAGAGATTTGTGAATAATGAATAATTAGTTTTTTTTTTTTGTTACAGAAAGGAAAGACGGGAGCCCGCACTCTTAATGAATAGATATAGATTATAAATGTCTACGCAACAAAATCATTTTCATTTTTATTCCTATTTGGACAAAGAGGCAGACATGTTTCGGCCTAAGCCGTCCTCAGTGTTTTTTTGTTTTTTTTGTTACCTCATCTGGTAACACAATGTACAGGTGACTATTGCATGATGAAATATCATTGATATTTATTTCCTATATATTAAATCAACTTATAATAATATAAAAATAATTTATACGCTGGGTAAAAAAAATGAATAAAAATAATTAAATTCCCTATTTGATGTTGGACAGCATCCCCCACCTGTCATTTTGATCAAAGGTTCACCATGGTAACGATGAGATTTACGTTATTTGCTTCATGTCACGCAATTAAAGGCAGATGAAAGGCAATTAGCGAAGATGGAATGCAACTTCGATTTCATGCTCTACCCAGAGACGTCGGCCATCTTACCTTGCGCTGAATAATCTGAAGATTTTTTCAAAAGATTTGTACCAGGGAGGCAAAGCTTCATTTTAAAGTTACATGTCCTAAATGATGCATACTTCTACAATGCCTGATAAGAGGGAGAAATCTTCACACGCTGCAACGTTTTAAACATTCCCCTCTGCTCTGCAAATGAAGACGCTTTGTTCTTTGGACACATCCTTGACATTTATGTAAATTAATTTACAGGTGAATTTAACTGTAGTCCAAAATCCGTGAAAGCTAAACTAAACAACCATATACACATTGAAACAATATTAACAATAATAAACAATAACAATAATGATAATAGCTGAATTTGGGCTCATTTGTATGTGAAAGATAAACCGATACACACTCCAATGAACTGGCAGCTTTCATCATGAGACACAATACAGAATACATAATCCACTGCACCCGCACTCATCCGCACGGAGGAGATATGAGCCACAGCGATCAATGTAATTTAATCTGCTCCGGCTGATTGGATATACTGTGAATAAATGAGCCACAGCCACAGGATACCACCTACACACTCATCATGTGAAAGACTCCTGCTCCACAGAAAGGGCGTTATGTACACCTGTTTAAGAACCACATCAGAAGTACCCAGCCAGGTAATTTGAGTGGGACATGGTCGCTGGTTAATAACGCAGACACGATTGCGAAATGTGGTTGTTTTTCCCCCTCTAATATTTATCGGATGTAAAATTGATTAGAACAGAACATTGAATACAATGTTCATGCTAGTTGATGTTTCAAATTGAAGACAATATGCACCCTCAAAAAAAAAAACAGGACATTTGGTTTGAATGAATTTGGATCAAACTAATAAATGCTGAGCAAAATAAGCAGGGGGAAAAACAAGTGAGCTCCACCATGGGAGTGTAGGGAATCTGAATAGGCAGTCATGCAGTGCATAACTGGCACTCCCCATGGAAGCTTGGCCCTGTTTCTGATTGGCTGGGACTTCCAGGAGGAAATTCCTAATTGGCTATGGCCAAGGAAGGGAGGAGCTTAGTTAGGGAATAATCCCCACCCCGATCACTGAATAGGGGAGGGCCTTGACTCGAGAGTCACCCCAAAGTCGCCTTTCTGCTGTCTGCACCCCTGTATGTACCATGCTCCAAGACCAGCCAACCCAGGACCACCCAAATTGAAAAAATCTCCAAAACAAATTTACGTTGTATTTGTGAACCCACACCCTGGGCCAGCTGGATATATACTGAAGCAACGCAGGTTAAGTACCTTGCTAAAGGGTACAACGGCCTTTAGGTTACAAATCCAGCACCTTACCCATTATATTGCACTGCCACTGCCACCCCCTCTAGGTGTGCTGGGTTCCAGTTGTTTCTAGGCACTCAATTACTACGGAGTATATGCAAATATTATTCAAGGCCTCCAACCTGGAACTACTGCTTAATTTTAAGCCTGTTCATATGCAAACAGTAGGCCTGTATTCAATCAATATTTGTCATGAACTATGACTTACTGTATAAATAAATGTGTGCTCCTTCCCACAAGCACAGTTTGGGAAGTTAATTTTGGTGAACGTTGTAGACAGAGCAATTTAGGCCATCGTCAAATTGCACTGGGGGAGCTTTCAAACATCGCACTTCCTGTAGATAGTCTGGAGAATGTTTAAATGCTTATATACTTAAATGGACCGTGGCTACACTTCAAACTGAACTTCATGTGTAAAGAGGTTGGGTTTTCCATTGTTGTTGTCATTTTAATGATCTGCTTGTGAAGTGTCATTAACAACAAAAGCACAGGCACCATCATATTGTTTGATTGTGAAATTAGTCCATTTAGAATATGAACTGAATAAGTTTAGTTTCTCACCATAGACATCGGTGTGGTTTACATTAGTCAATCATAATTGATCGATGGATTGAAGTGCACTTTCAAAGTGCATGGCCAGGCTGTCAAGTAATACTTAGTGTTCAAGAGTTTCAACAATATAAAATAATATTGTGTTGCTGAAATGAAGAATATTGCAGTAAAAATGAAACCCCTGTGGTAAAAAAAAAATGTGAATGGATTCACAAAGAGACCATAGAACTAGTGACCAACATAGACTCACTCTTGCAGTGAAAGCTTATTCTTCCCGTGAAAACAGGCAAAGATTTAGGGAATCGGTCTCAAGCTGAGATCATGTGTCCATGCCAAACAGCTGTCGGCTGTTTGTCTACAATTTCATTTGGATGTCTTGCAAAATGTGCGAACGAAGTCAACAAGGAAAGCAAATTTGTAAACCGAAACTGCATGGAAAGAAGCCTGTGTGTCTGCGTGTGTTGAGATCAGATAAAAACAGGGAGCAAGAACAGTAGTAAAAAAAAAAAAAAAAAAAAAAAAAACAGCATTTGCTGTGAAGTCACAACCTTGGAAAGCCGAGCCAAGCAGATTAGTGTCACAAAAATAAAAAAAAATCACTGAGTTTAATACAGAAACCACCAATAGAAAAAAAAAAAAAAAAAAAGGATGTAGAGAGGACCGCATCGGACCATAAAATATTTGACAACCAGCTGTCTGGTGTGTAAAAATTAGACAGGAAGAAAAACTGAAATGCAAGCCCAGCATATACTCGGTGCTGGAGCTGTATCACGCGTCCAGAATTATACATTTGGACTTTTTCCCCCCTTTGGTACTTTGGCAAGCTCTCTTTTGTTAGTGGAATTAGACATAAATATTTTGCAAGCAGACTGACCTAGATGCACCCTGACCTCATCCCTCTCACCTGGCACTAAATGCATTGTATTGTACAGGAAGGAATACAAGTTCCTCCTCCACAAGTATGTCAATAGTGCAACCTGAAAGAGTATCAGTCAAGAGTCTGCACTTCATGTATTTAAAGACCATTCAGTACTGAAATGTCCGTGTGTGACCTCTAGCAAGATTAAAGGTTTACCACAACAGGCTATGGGTTTCATGCATTTATTTATTATATTTAAAGTTTCAGATGGGTTGCATTAGTGTCATTCCTTTAATATTGTCAGTCTACAGATAATTATATAAATACATAAATTAATAAATAAATGTGTATAAATTCACTCAGTAAATTCAGTTCTGCCTGTTACAGCCCAAATGTGACCTTATATTCAAGTACGTAGATCTCATTTCAACTTTTGGTGTGGCAACAAACTGGAAATTTTCAATAAAATGTATTATTTTTTTTGGTGGGGGGTTGGGGGTGTAATACAAAACAGACTATCCTCCCTAATATTGGCAGGGGTACATTCTGCACCCAAAACTTCACAGCCCAGAAACAGTCACAAAGTCAAAGTAGGACAGAAGCCTTTGTTCTTAATTTTCCCCACATCAAATCTGTGCAGAGCTTCTTATGGAAGCCACACAACCTTTTGCTATCGCATTTCATGGCCGAGAGAGTCACATCATTGGCCAAGGAGTTTTTATTTTAATTTAAATTTTTATTATTAAAATGTTTGTTCGGATCCATGCAATGTACTACACGGTTCAGACAGTATGCCGTAAAGTTTAGCTTTTACATTAAATAAGAAACATACGGGCCCCTGAGGCTCTTGGGAGAGTAGATTTTTATCTGAAGGTCAGTGCCTTGATCTTCATCAGCAGAATTCCTACCGCCATGTTCTTAGATTGTGTTCATTCCCTGAGACACACACACACGCACACACACACACACACCTCCCTCGGTACCGCTTCATTATCTTTGTTTTCATCCTCAGGATCTTTATATCAGTCCTTTTTATCTCTTTATCCTTCCTGTATATTGCCACCATAGCTCCAACATCCCATGAATATATTTTAAAAATGAGACCGGTACAGTGTTGGAATATCCAAAAACAAACGGAATCAAACTCCAGCCCAACGATGAAAGAATTAATCTGAAAAGTATATTGACCATGCATGCCATGCTGTCTGACTGTTTCTTAAGATGGGTGCTTACTAAGTTGACTGACGGTAAGCAAAGTTGACTTTCAACTCCATGAAATTTTGTGTGGTGCAACCTCAGTTTACCACTAGTGTTCCCAGAGGAGATTTCCAGTGGGGAAATTAGCGGGAATATCTTGCCCAGTTTCATGCTCACATGTGGCTTGTGTAGTATGCCCCATGAGGCTGAAATTTGGCTGTTAAATTGTACTTCGTCTTGTGTGGCATGTCAGCAAAATTTAATGGATTGTGTTCAGACCTGAAAAACTTAGCGTGCCTATGGTAATTGTGTGCCTAGAGCATATATTCTCTATACTGCAGGCTAGACACCGATTGGCTCATTTGCACATGCAGTATAGTAGAGATGGACTGGCTTGTGGTGCTCATGTTGTAAAATGAAAAATCTATCAATAAAAAAAAATCTTAAAATCAATTTGGTAAATTCAATGACCTCAATAAACATTCCAAATTTCAAAAGTTTTTAAGAGAAACCATAGAACCTGTGGCCTCTCTTTTCAAAAGTGGTGGAAGAAAAAGGAGAAAAAAAGAAATCTGAACAAAATGTCCACACATTACACCTAGCTACTTATTTGTCTCCTTCTGCATGCGTGAGGAAAGTCCCATACACAAGCCAACACAATCCTGCAGTCACATTACGTCTTTGCCACCAACAGGAGTCTGCATACTGAGCACAGACGTTCTATTCTGTTGCCAGAGAGGGGGGAAAAAAAAGAAGCTAATTTACACAGCAATATAGCCTTCAAAATGTGTTTCTTTCTCCCGCCCACAGCCCTCTCCACCCCCCCCCCCCCCACACACGAGCCAGGGGTGGGCTTGTTAGACTATAACCCAGCTGTATAATAAAAACATTTGAAATGAAAGCATCTTTTTTTAAAGCGAAGGTGACATCTCCACTCGCTGATGCACGTCAGAGGGGAACGGAGGCTTCTCAGTCAAGGTAGTGGAGTTAAAGAACGCCCTGTCGGTATTACCCCCCCCCCCCCCCCCCAGCTCATTTGCCCTCGCATTCACCCCCGCAGAAAACAGACCCAGCGCAACTTCCTTACAAGCCCACAATATATTTGCGCATTAACCTTTGTTCGCCGGAGAGTTCCTGGGTAATTCTGGTAAAAGACGGGATGCAGTTTGTTTCTTGGGGGGGGGGGGGGGGCGAAGGTGTTCAGCGGTGCTGTAGGTATCCGTGTCGCACCAGGAGACCCATTAAGGCTCGTCCAGCAGCATCCTGCCAAAGGAGTTGTCATGGCAACAGGAACTTAATAAATCCCGTAGGGAATAAGAGTGGGGTTTTTAATAAAATATAAATAAAAAAAACAAAGCCATACGAGTAAAACCAGTGATCATAAAACTGGACTTGTTCTCAAGACACAAAAGGGGGAAAAAATGATCCACCATAATATTTTATACATATACAATTGTGCATGGGTGTTCATTGGAAAGCCTACACAGGGCTCAATTATTGGAGGATTTCACGGTACAAACTATACGGATTCCCACATGAATCATTGGTTTTGGCAATAAAATGCAATTAATTGGGCTTGTTTATTCCATACAGCTCAAAAATAGCGTAAATCCAACAAAGGAAATAAGCATTATGTGCCTTATATTTAGACGGTCAAATTCATCACAAAATTATGAATAAATACAGGGAAACTGGAAATTTCTTAAAGATGACATAATATTTGTTATGAACCTGTTAAAGTGGACACTCAAATGGAAATACTTATGATTTATTGTATATTATTATTAACATTGCATCTGCTTGCTATAGTATGACTTATACTAAACCTGTCAACAATAGCTCTCTTGCTTTTGCAAACACACACACACACAAACACACACACACAACGGCAATTCCTGGCATTTGCAGTCTGAGTCAGCTCGCGCTGGTCTGGAAAGCACTTTTCTATAAAGTGCGTTATTCACTGCGGCCCCCGTTAATGATTTATTTATTTGAGTAATACACTCTTTCAGAGGACAGCGCGCTGCTTGCTTTTCCAGGTGTTGGCAATGACTCCGGCCCAAATGGAGAAATAACAGTCTTGCTGCGGGAGTGAGTCATTCCGTGGCCGTGTAGTGCTCCCGAGGGACATCATCGCCTTTCTGAATGATGAGCAGGACTGCTCGGCCTGCCGAAGCTTCCCCCCCCCAGTCTAGGAACCCGCAGACTGACTGTTCGAGCCCACTTCCTCGTCTTAACTGAGCGGTGTTTAGCTCTTAACTGATGCGCACTTGACAGTCGAGCTCGGTCTGCCGCCGTCACTTTTGGGAAGAATGTGCAAATGCAAAACAAAAAGTGAGAAGACGTGAGAAAAGTGAGGATTGCTTTTTCGGTCTCCCTGTGAAAGGTGGCACTGCTGAATGTGAGGAGCTGAGAACTTGATGTTTTCTACCTGTTCTGGAAACTGAGTTAGCAACGCGCACATGTGACATACTGTACTACTGTAATGCACTTTACGTTACTGCATGCCATAGTATACTATAGCATACAGAAAATCGTGGACGTATGGGAATGAAAATATGCCATATGTCATAAGTAGGCAGAGCCTTTGATTCATGGTTTTATTTATTTATTTATTTATTTATTTATTTATTTAAGAAAACAAAGAACATGCTCTGAAAACCACTGAAGTGTGTGTAATATCCCAGTGAGCATAAGATCCGGAATCAAGATGTCTAGAAGAGTGGAAATCTAGGTTGAGAAATAAACAGGCTAGGTTAATCCCAATACAGCTCAGGATATAATTCGGATATAGCCAGGCTGTGTCCTAGTTGGCTAAAAAACTTTCACTTGAACACCTTTCACTCCCTTTTCAAGAGAAAAAAAAAAAAAAAAAAAAAAAAAAAAGTCTGAACAAAATTGTATACGTACCCATAATAAAAGAATGAGCCTATGCCCCAGAGAACTTCAATATACGATTCCAGTTCTCCATTAGTGGATATATTGGCAAAGGTTTTTGAGGAATTACAGTATATTAGTACATATACTGGACTGGAAATTTATACATTAGAAGGATAAGAAGGAAAGCTTTGTCGTGCGGGAAGTATCGCTCCTGAAGGTGGATAATTCCCATTTTGCCAATCAACCACAAACCCCCTTCCGTAGGAATTCTAGCTCAGAATGAGCTGCTTTCATGTAGAGAAAAACCTGCCGCACCGACATCCTCAACTCCCACTGGCAATTACTCCTGCAAGAAAATATATCTCTTTATATCCACAAGAATGTTAAAAAAAAAAAAAAAGATTCATCATCAGTGCGACTTGGAACAAAACCAGGACTACCCTGAAGGTAATTTGTAGTCTCATCAATATCTGGAGAACAGATCGTACAGCTGTATGGTAAAATAAATTTCATGTTAGATCTACTTTTGAATTATTATTTCTTTTACCTTTCTACATTAATTTTATTTCTTTAAAGAGCAAGTCCGGAATGTGCATTCAAACATTTGCTTAACACATGCATCGATTAATTTTTTTTTTTTTAAAACTAGTTTATTTACCCCATAATAGAATTTGAGCTCAATAACTCTGTTTATGCTCCTGCATATAAGAAAAGTGTGGTGTGACTTTGTCCAAAGGAAGTCAAAACAGTAACAATGCACTCCTTATTTATCGGTGAACCAGTTTCCCAAATTCCCAACCCCGCCCCCGCCCCCCTCCCCCTCCCAAAAGCCCCCCAGAAAGGACCTCAAAGAGAACTGCAAAAGACCGGTGATGGTAGGAGATACGTCAGACCAGAATTCTTTTTTGCAAATGCAAACATTTCACTTAAAAACACGGTGTGCTGTGATTAATGGAGTGCATGTGTGTGAGCAATTAAGGCATTTCAGTTGACTGAAGATACTGTAAGTGATCACGCCTGTCTGTGTTGCTGCATGTAATCCACAAGGGCAAACATAACCAACATGCCTTCTTACATCAGCATGCTTAGCACACACACTCCCCCCCCCCCCCCCCCTTAGAATCATTCCAGTAACTACCAAGGTCATAACATTTAGCAACAAAATATACATTTAGCACCACCCCCATAAACATTTAAACATTGCTGAATTCATTACTAACTTCGCAAGGGTATAGGGTTGACAAAAAAAAAAATAAATAAAAAATAAAAATAAAATACAAATAAAAATAAGAGGCTTCAGAAATTCATATTTTAATATGCGGCACACAAGACCCAGCTGATAAATAATACAGCTGAGGCGTAAAAAGGTTGAATGTTTTGCACCTGCTTTGCACCTGTAAAAATGGGAATTAGGAAAAAGCAATTTGGTTAAAAAGTCATTTTACAGCTACCGCATCCAGAATTGTTAAAAAGCGGAAGAATTGACCTTTGATCCTCGTTAATTACCCCAGGCACAGAGCCCCACGGTGGTGTCGAAGAGCGTATGAATTATAACGTGAAGCAGAATACAAATTCATGTAATCTAATATTACCCTGTAATATTCAATCCCGCAAATTCGGCGGTGGGGGGTGTGGGGGGGGTGGGGGCGGGGAAATCAGACTACAAATGTACATTAATAATCAGACACAATTGCGAAATACGCGGAATAATAATAATGAATCTAATTGGAAAAAAAAGAGGGGACAAGTCAGAAGATTAGCCAGTAATTATTTAATACTAACACCCAAGCCAACTCTTCAGAGCATAAAAGGTTTCCCGTAAAGATCTATACAGCAGATTGGCAGCTCAGAAAGGTTATTTCACGGTTCATTTTATTTATTTATATTTTTTTTTCGGCACTTCCCCTTGGACAGCCCTAGTCCGTCATTACAGACCGGTTGAGATGATCCTGATGCAATTTCTGGAGTAACAACTTCTTTGCTCTCTGCAGTGTTCTGAGAAATCAATCAGGCCAGAAAGCTAAAGAAACCGTCTGCTTTCTGTTTGACTGAGGTGAAAGGGGGGGAGGGGGAGGGGGCGTCATTCACTGGTAGCAATTCGTGTTTGCAGGATACCTTTATACCGTAAGTGGTTTGTTCATTTGGATCCATTCTCTCGGTAATAGCCGTAGAAAAAGCTTTTCACTTGAGCCCAGTGACAGGTACGCTCAAATCCTTTAGCAGGCCGTGTACTATAAGCTTGTCTCCTGCAGCCTTAAATATTTCATCCACCATTACACAGAACACCTACTGTAGTGGGATTAAAGAAAAAAAAAGGGCTCTCTTTAATCTAAGGAGCAAACATAAAAAATGCAAAAACATTTTTCATATTTAAAAAAAATGATGTTTTCACTCTAGAACAGTGAGCTCAATGGACTGCCTGACATTTCTGCATTAAAGATATTATTTGTGTTATGATGGAACATCACAGCTATTGTTCAGTAGAGGGGAGCAGTCGTGATGTTGGATGATTATATAGGAGGGAGAATTCACATTCTTAGCCTAACTGACTAGTTAGGTGGTATATTAACCCTCAGAAACTGTAAAGCAGCTGGATATGGGAAAATACTTTTTATATAAATAAACTAGCATCCTTAGCATACTTCCTGAAGTATATGTTTTTATCTCTTTTGCATATGGGAAAGTCTAGTGGAGGAAGCTGGGAGTTTAGTTGGAAGATCTGATAAAAATGGGTGTGGCATATGAGAAACACTGGTGTCATCCACAATATGCACACTTGTCTTTTGTAATTAAATAACAATTGCTACTCTATTAACACTATACCAAATGGTCACTTGAAAAATATCAGATTTATGCTCAATTCCATTCCTTATTGTCTGTGTTTAGTACAGTATCCTTTACTTCTCAGTGTTGTAATTTTATCCAGTTATTCCATTGAAATTGGTTTTTTTAACTATCTCTCCTGTCTCACTTCGTGTTCTTCATTTGATGCTGCAAAGTGTGGAAATTAGCAATGTCAGGGCTGCCATGGAAACGTAGCCAGAGGTAACAAATCCAGGTATAATTCAGGTGGTGTGATTTACACTTTTTTCTCCCAGTGTCTCCATCCTCTTGGTTAGAGTGTAAAGCACTATAATTGCTTCTTTAATTACATGCTTACTTTTCTCACTAAGTGTTCATAATTCCTCGCATATCTCTGATTATCCTGGGGAAAAAAAACGATGCTTAATTGTTCAGGTGTTGGTGGTGGAAACCAATGGATTCCAGGCTGTGAGATGGTCCAATTCTGCCCTTTCTTGATTTTGTAAGTAAAAGTAAAAAA
This sequence comes from Anguilla pacifica, assembly GCA_039654925.1. Lineage (NCBI taxonomy): Eukaryota > Metazoa > Chordata > Actinopteri > Anguilliformes > Anguillidae > Anguilla > Anguilla pacifica. The sequence goes on from CM077288.1 coordinate 2,735,793, forward strand.
AAAAAAAAAAAAAAAAACTTGCTGAATTTGTAAAATGGTATTTCTCTGAAAAAATGAGCAGGACCTGAACATCGTCGATGTGAACATAACCTCAGACAGACGGAAGGTGGAAGACGTGTTTGCAAACAGATGCAAGTGTTCCTTCGCTCCAAGTCTATGGGGGAGTCAAAAGAAGGTAACGCCGCGGAGCTTGGCAGCGAAATCATGGGCTCCTCTGCGGCATGTTCAGGAGCTGGGCTGGAGTCTGCTGTACAGGAGCACGGGGGGAGAGGGAGGGACGGATGAATCGTCGTCGACGAGCCGGCCTGCTAGAGCACCTCAGAGGAGATGTGACCGTAGGGGATTTTGCCAGTAGGAGATTTTGCCAATGTCACACAGCCAGCGGCCTGGGAACCGATCAGATTTGGTTCCATAGCTGGGGAGGGGGGGGGGGGGGGGGGGGGGGGGGGGTGTAATCTCCCGATAGTGCCAGCTTGCTCCAAATAACCTTACTGGGGCAGGAAAGGAGAGATGGAGGAGAGAGAAGAGAAGGAGAGAGCGAGGAAGAGAGCGAGCAGGAGAGCACGCTGGACAAACAGTCTAATCTCCCATCCATATCTTTTGTTCACATTAAGGGGATTAAATCAGATAATGGGATCTCTCGGTCCTCTCTCCCACTATAACACTCATCAAATGGATTGTTTACCTTTCCGTCTTCTTGCATTTCCTGCCACTTTCTCCTCCGCACCCCCTACACTTCCTCTCCCCACTCCCCAAGCCCCACCCCACCCCCCCACCACACCACCCCACCCCCCACACACGCCCATTCCCATTCTCCAACCTCTGTGATTTAGCAATTGCTCGATACGCCGTTATGCTGTGAGGACAATCACTCGAGTCAGTGCAAAAGGGCAGGAGTCAGTTTGAAGCTCCACCCCCCACCCACCCACCCCCTCCAAGTAGAGCTTTGTCTGTAACTTCAAGCTACAAATTGTAAGCTCCCATTACAACTTCTCATTGATCTCAAACACCTCACCACATACCAGAAAGAAGAAAAAAAGAAAAGTTTTAAATGAAGTGCTTGAAGGAAAATGTTGAAAGACCGATAAACAATTATTAGAACCCTGCCAAACCAATTTGCCTTGCAGCCCACCTGCAGTACCTTCAATCTCCTGAGGAAAACAGTTCTGAACACGTTCACTAGACTCCAAGCTGCACTAAGCCTTGTGCGTTTCAATAAGCCCATATGGGTTCTGTGAGAGAAACAGACTCCTGGTAGCCTTGCCACACAAATCCACGTGCACTTCAACACAAGTTCAAAAAGAATTTGACTGGGGCTCTGCAACATCGCATGACCTGTCTCTGTCATTACGCAGGGATTTTTAAGTTACTGAGAGCACACTCATTTGTCATTTTAACTGCCTTAACAGAGATTAATTGTTCACAACTTTGTTGCTCAGCATTTATGGGTCCAGCAGGTGTTTAGTGTTTAGGCTACATAATGCAAAGGCTGAATTACACTCAACACCTTTGAAATCTGGTGAGTGTAAAGCATACAATGCTCGTTTTACAGCTACACAACTTACAAAATGCATTCAGGCACAGTGAGAACACATTTCACGGTGTGACGTTTCATTTTTGTAAGAGCCAACATTACGACAAATCATGCGGTAAAGTGGGAGGGCCGGTCCCTCTGTGCCACAGATGGGGGGCGGGGGGGGGGGGGGGTCGCAGAAGAGTTTTTTATCTGAAATGGAGGTTTTTTAAGGGAACACTTTAGCACGTGCTCAATGATGTGCGAGCGCCAAGAGGATTCTCCAGAGGGAGGGAGGGTTTGGCCAAACAGAATGCTCAGCGCCCGAGAGGGAGCCCGACGCTGGCACATGCAGAATCGGGAGAACGGAGTGGTCAAGGGTGAAATTGGATCACAGCACAGAATCCCGCAGAATTTAATAAAGTGTCCAATTTGAGAAATCACTGCCCAGAAGCCGCTTGCCACACAGGGAAACAATCCAAAAAAGGAAAAGAAAAGATTGGGAAAAACCTCCTAGAGTTTTTTTTATTTTATTTTTTTTATTGACAGACACCCAGGAGAACTGAAGCGGTGTGCATTGGGTTCAAAGTGTATAAGCTGCTATTGTGAGAACGGATTGACAAACAGGCAAAATCTGAAGGCTGTTTCTCACATGAATCTTTTTTTTTGTCCTCCCCCAGACACACTTTAAAATGAAAAGTACACACGCTTACTGATACCACTGAGACAGTCATGTTTAAATTCATATTTCAAACAGCCTGCCACCAGTTATATCCCCTAAAACAATACAGCTGGTGTGTTAATGACATCATAAATTCTCTTTCTTTATACCATGGCATGGACAAAAGGGAGACTCAATTCTGATTTTATTTAAGAGGTTTGGGGTCACAGTGCATCAATTTCCAGTGATGAGAGCACAGGCAAGCCATGGTCTCTTCCACTGTTAGGCTATGACCACTGCTTCTCGTCACCACAGCTCACAGCTTGCACAGACACGAGTGGGAGGACTACCCTTTTTGCGTAGTTCAATTGGCGAGACTAGTCAGGACCAAATGAAACCCTACAGTCTCTGGGTGCTGCAAGAGCCAACTGCACATTGCCCTGGGTGGTTTACCAGCGACAGTCGCCATTGACACATGAAATTCCGAGGATATCGCCATGGCGAGTGATTTTTTCCAAGCGACCGACCGTGTCGAGTAAATGCTTGGATAAACACACCTGGTGCACAATAACCGCCATTTCTTCAGCCACTCTGGCCAGATCCTGCCAGAAGGCCACAAAGTGTTCTTTTAAAACACAGCGAAGAAAGGCGAGGGCTCGTTTTTTTAAATTTTATTTTAATTTATTTTTTTATTCCGTAAAGGGCTCCGTTGGCAACGGGAAGCCCGGGACGAAGCCCGCGAGCGAGTTTTCCCGCAAAGACGCTCAGCAAAGTGCCTTTTCCCGTCTGCAGGATTAAACGACGGAGGCACTTTGGATCAGCGGGCCTGTCTGCCGGGGGCCTGGCGTTCGGCGATAAAAACCGCTAAGTGATCTCCGCGTTCAGAAACGTTACGAGAGAACTGCAGGCCAGTAAGCTCAGTCCCCCCACACTCGTTCTCACCGATACAAATACTTACGACTTTTATTTTATTTAATAAAATCTCCCAGTTTCACAAATGTAATTATTTATTGTAGTACTGTAAAATACCTTGATAACATGTAATTATATTGTTCTGCTAAAGTTCTGCTAAAAAAATAAAGCCTTGTGAATTCAGTTTTTTTTTTTTGAACACGATGAGCTCTCTTTTCCATCTTAATTCTTGTTTTTTTTCCCCCAATGCAAACATTTTTATAAAAACACTACTATAGTTTGTATTATACAAATAGAGTCCTTTGTTTAGAATCCTAAGCACTTGCTTATTCATGCCTATGCTTCTGTAGTGAGGAGCAGTATGCAATTATTTAACAATTTAATGTTATATTTATTTCTATGAAGGATGCAAATGTATGCGATAATTCATATGGCAGCAGTTGTTTAGGAAGATTGTAAATTTGTACTTGCAAACCCATTCCCATTGGGGAGTGCAATACGCTTCCTATTCTGTGAATAACAAGCCCCCACAGGAGGAGACCTCTCACACTACAGAGTTTATTTTGGTTTGAAAGCAAAGGGCTTAATAGATAATGAGGGAGTTCAGTATTTATCAGTGTGAATTTGAACACAGGATGTGTACCAGGATTCCCCCTGCGTGGGGTTGAAAGGTCAAGGTCAAAGCGTCATCCCAGCTGGTGAACTCACTTTACAGGGACCTACCCAGTGCTAAAAATCTTAAGAATGTTGTCTTGAAAGGAAGCTTGTCTTTAGTGAAAAGGGGGGGGGGTGGTTCACTGTAGGGTCAAAATCTGAGCAGTTCAGGCATAATTTTAATATGCAGAATAAATATGTCATCCTCGGACAGCCAGACTATACCACCTGAAGGCCATGCCAGCTCGATTGTTATTGTGTTGTGAGCAGTTCTGGGCCAAAAAAAAAAAAAAAAAAAAACCTACATTTGGAATTGTTCTTGGAAACAATTTCAACTTTTCCAAATAGCAGATGAATTTAAATTAATATGCTTAGCTACATTGCACACACACACACCCACAAAAAACATATTTTAAGTGTACACTAAGCAAATATGATTACATTTATTTTTTAATGTAAATACATTCAGTGTTTCCCAAACTATCGGGTCAGTGAGAATGGTTTTTCAAAAATATCTGCCTTCTGTTTCTATGAGGTTGACCAACTGATTTTTACAAAGAGAAATGTATATTAGCCTATTGGCCAAAACACCAGTGAACAAGTGTTGGTCTCCCCTATAATTAAACAGTGCACTGTTAAGCAGCACCATTATAACTTTAAAAGCAGTAAATGAGAGGGATCTGTTGCAGGGGAATTCTACAGGGACAATTTGTTCTGTTTAACAAAATTAAACTTGAATTGGATTGGATTGGATTAACGGAGGCCAAATTGGCACTGTAACCTTTTTAAAACCGATTTTAGCAAGCACCAGTTCTGTAAATGTCTTCTGACTAAATTAGAAAAAAGTTACAAATAAAGATCAGTCATAAATGGTGAGTTTGTTTTAAATTAGCCTGAGGCCTAATGGTTTATTATGATCCATAGAAACCTAAAGCCCATGATTATCAGATTCCTTAGGGTTGTAAATGTCAGCATCAATGATGATGGACGTAATAGACATCTACGTTTATCCCAGTGCCAGACCCCTAAAACTAAAACACTTCTGATCCTGTGGTGTAGGCCAATTGGTAGATATGGGAGCTTACAAGTAGAAATTCCATCCGTCAATCTGTTATCTAACCCGATTATTCCTGGTCAGGATCGCGGATGGGGCCAGATCCTATCCCAGCATGCATTGGGTGAAGGGCAGGAATGTACTTTGGACAGGTTGGCAAACCATCACCGGACACACGCACCGTTCTCTCACACATTCATATCTATAGGGGTAATTTTGCCTCTCCACGTAACCTAAACTGCATGTCTTTGGACTGTGGGAGGAAACCAGAGCAGCCGGAGGAAACCCACACGGACACAGGGAGAACGAGCAAACTCCACACAGAAAGGCCCTGAGCCGAGATTCGAACCCAGGACAACCTTACCCGTCTGCTATGTTCACATATTCATACATCTGCACTGGCGGAAGTACAAGGGGTTTAGAGGGTACCTCCCTCCCCAACAGACGGACTTCTCAGCTGATTGGAGGAGTGGATTCATGCTGGGTATACAGCCTTGTTCCATGACATTTTTACAATAGGCATTTTTCAAAATATTAGCAGTGGAAATATGGCAAAATATTTCTGGAATTACAGAAGGAATTGTGATCACACCCCAATAACACCCCCCTTCCCCCCCAACTGTTCAACACATATCACACACCTCATCGGAAATGAGAAATATGCATAACCGAGGTAGACGTTGAGTTGTAACTGTTACGAATGCGTCTACGTCCTTGCAAGAGAGAAATGAGTTCTGATTTCAGAAGTAATAATTGTGTTATTATTCACAGAAAGAAAAACCAATAACTGTGCTGCAAGCTATTGGCATTACAGTATAAATGTTAGAGCTGCTCTCTAACATTAATACTACGATAAAATGGCTGTCAATGAAAATAGGGGCTAAACAGTTTTTAATTAAGGAATGTCTGGTTTATTTTTAGCAGGTGGTGCTGTATTTTAGGGTTTTGCTCTGATGATAGCACCTTAACTAACAAATTAATTGAATAACTAGTAATGTAAATCACACACAGACTGAGGTGTAGAAAAGGAATGTTCTTATGAAAGGTTATACAAGGACAAGAGTAACACATTACTAACAAATGCAGTATAATTAAATGTCTAAGTGCCCAAATATTAAATTTTTCTCCCCTACAGGAGTAGAAGCAGTCATGACAAAGCAATCATATTTTGAATATTTTATAACCCTTTATACACTAGTAGACATATTTTGTCACTAATATTCAAAACAAAAATCCTGTGGTCGAATAATCATTTTTTTAAAAAGCACTTTGCTTTATGTTAACGCATATTGAGTGCAGTTTGTTAATTGATTTCAAAAGTCATGCGAATTATATTCCACGTTGTTGTGAAATCACAGCTTTAGCCTTGATCCAATTAATATTTTCTTAAATTTGCAGATAATGAAATCCAAATGTTAGTTATAAAGAAATGCTGATTGAAACAGGACTTTTTTTCTCCATTTTCTGTGTTATGAACTCAGGGCAAATAAATAAATAAAAGGAAAACAGGGAAAATGTGCAAACCCTGTCTAACCTATTCACCAACTGGGAAGGCTGCACTACACATGCAGTAATAAGGACTTTAGCTTCAAAACTTCAAACTTCAAACAATACCAGCAGACAACAGTGTCCTTTGAAGCAAAATAAAGGATAATTAGGAAAAACAAACCTTGAATTATAATGAGGAGCATTAACAGAAATAGAAAAAGGTATATAGCCCAATAAACAAATAGCAATGACTCTGTGTGTGTGTATATATATATAATGTCAAATAAAATATGGTGATTTAGTATAGATCACCTCCAAGCTGTTAAGTTTGCAGATTATGGATATTTAAAAAATATTGGACCTGCAAGCTGACTGAAGATGGATGCTAATTAATTTGATGACCACAGCGTCATTATACAATCACCTCCGACGACAAGATAAATGAAAAAGAAAGGGGTGAAATAAGACCTAAATTATCCAGGAAACACCCTTGTTTTTGAAGGGCTAGACCATTTCCCCATTTACTTTCTTTTCTCCTTTTTTCTTCTTCCTCTTACATGTCCAGGAAGTGGCAGGGACCCTTGAGGAACAAGGGGGGGGGAGGGGGGGGGGGGGGGGCAGGCACCGGGAGCAGCCGAAGCGGAGTGACGGTTATAAGAACAAACAGCGCTCTCCAGAGCTTTGGATGATGCATTCGGCAAAGTGACAAGGACTAGAGGGGAGGGGGGGGGCCCTCGACCAACCGTGAGAGGCCCCAGAGAGAAGGCAAAAAAAACTGAATTTATGGGTCTCGCGGACAGCGACATCAAGTACATTAAACTCAGCATCCAGCCTGTCAGCCATACCAAAGCCGGGCTGAGATTTGGCCACGGGGGCCATGGATCCACAGGGGCCTCTGGCCCTGGTTTCTTAAGCCATGCAGAGACTGGTGTGAATGCACCAGTATATATAAGTTACAGTAAATACTGTACGCTGCAGACCTGTGCCATCACACACTACTGCTGCAGCAGCCAGCCAGCCAGCGATGCGGAACGCTGTTGCCGTGGTTACATAAAGAAAAGTCGTTTGACCACAGTAGGGCTCGTGTAGCAAAGTAATATTTTGCCCCTCAAATTAAAAACGTTCAATTAAATTTCATAAGAGATTCAAAGCCCTAAAAACAAATGAAGGACCAAAAAAACAATAAGGAGGCAAAATAAAGTAAATAAAAATAAAAAAAAACATGAAAGACCTTATATTATATGCCAGAGAACATGGATTAAGAATAAGAACATTTGGGATGTGTCGTTTTGAAAAAGTGAAATTTCATGGTGAATGTACATTTACAAGCCATCCTTATCCCACTTCCAGGCCATTAAAAGAAAGATTGTTTTTTGTTAAGTACAGGGGTAGAAACGGAGCTCGCGTTTCAAGCAGCCATTGAGATGAAAAGCGTTTTTGAAATGCAATTTGCCATTCCCCACACGAATGTGCCGACCAGGATAAACTGATTGCGATTTAATTGTCTGCGTGAAGCTACACTTCAATGAGCAACGTGACAGTTTGTCTCAGTAATGGAGGAACATTTCCTGGATCAGTAGCTCCAGGTTATTTTTGCTTTGACACAAAAATTTAATCTCCGGGTGTTTTTGAGTCACTGTGTTAACTGTGCAGAGATTTCAATAAAGCAGAGGCAGAACTGAGATAAATATGGCTCCTTTAAAAATTCAATAAGTATATTCACAATAATTAAATGCTACCGAAAAAGTCTGAATACCGATTTCAGAACACGGCATAATTTAAGTACATGGTGCTTACTCTTGTTATTTGTTAATGTTAAACTATTTTTATGGCCATTTTAAACAAACATTGTGTGCCGCTTGACACACTCAGATGCCCCAGTTTTGGTTGGGGCTGGTAATAACCAATGGGATGAAGGTTTTTAATAAAACCACGATTATGCCCCCAGCCAATCTAAATGCTTTCTACATTTTCTGTAGACGAGCACAGCCGCAAGTGTGCAGGTTTTGTAGGCGCAACACCAGTTTTCTGCCAAAAAAAAAGCTGGCTGATTAGCTGTTATGACCTTGGCTGCACTTTAGAGGCTGAACATGTGAGGAACAGGAACCCCAGGGATGTGACTAAAAGTTAGTTTGTTAATATAATAAATAAAAATAACCAACAGAAAAAACATGAGGCAAGAGGTCTGGCCAAAAAGAACAAAAGACGAGGTACACTGGACCAGCCACGCAATGGGCCGTCGGATCCAGAGGCACCTCCCAAACACCAAAATACTACAACTAACAAATAAAACTGCGATAACGGGACTACCAGACCTCCTGCCTCAAAAAGAAAAATAACAACTTAAGAGAACCCAAAGGGGCGCACCGAAAGCCATGCTTGCTGTGAGGTTGGGCTAAATTTCTGCTCTTCCTTCTGGGTAGAGGTATATATAGATTCCCACCTGCACCTGTTGCCAATTTACCAATTAGGCGTACCTGCATCAGGAGAGACCGAGAGAGAAAGGGGGAGGGAAGGGAAACTATGCCCTTATAGCAGTGGTAACCAACCCTGTTTCCGGAGGTCTGCTGTCCTGTAGGTTTTCATTGCAACCATAATTTGGCACACCTGGTTCTACTAATTAGCAGATCAAGGAGATTTCTAGTAGTTAAATGAGGCGTGCTTTGTTAGGGCTGGAGTAAAAAAACCTACAGGACGGTAGCTCTCCAGGAACAGGCTTAGTTACCACTGCCTTATAATAGAGCTCACTGCTAGTGAATTTGTATTTCTAGTAACAGGTTTCTATAACCCTGGTCCTGGAGAGCCACAGGCTGGTTTTAATTGTTACTCTGCACTTAACCAATTAGAACAAGTGATTGCAGCGTTAGCTCACTTCACCTGATTAATTGGGTCTGAATTGTGTGCTGATTTCACGGTGAAAACAAAAACCAGGAGAACTTGTGGTTCTCCAGGACCAGGGTTTCTAGACCCCTACTTTAAAATCTAGAGATACGCTGTTCACCGAGCTTTTTAACGAGGGTTGCTGAAGTGTGCAACTGCTATTGTAAAGAAACTTTTTTTAAAACTAAAAGGTAAACCTTTGTTAACGTCATTGCTAAGCGCACATTTGAATTTAAATTCAGTCATCGCAATTTTACAGCATTCTACCTTAGGCGCACGTGGTTCTTCATCACACGAAGGACTCGTTCAGCTTCACACAGTAAAACCTGTCCAGATGTCTGAAGTAAAACTCAAGCATTTAAAAACATTCACAAAGCGCCATCGACAATTCAAATGTTTTGCCAGGCACATCTCGCACTTCTTACTGAGCAGTAACATGTCCCACAGTCTTACGTCCAAATAAAATAAATGGCAGTCTCTCCTGGCCGGTAGCCTAAATTAAATAAGTAGCAGTGTCTGTCATAGTAGCCCATTAGGCCAATGTAGAATTGGCCATAGCATTGCCCAGGAAAGCATGGTGCTTTGTTTTGGGTTGTAGTGAAAACCTACAGGGTGGTAGATCTCCAGGAAAAAAAACCTGGGCATCTCTGTGCTACACCCACTTGCACAGGGCATCTCAAATAGGGCACTGAGTCGCTCTTTTAGTAAATGGGGTAAAAAAAAAATGGGATCCATTGTTTTATTAAGGCCTGGGGGTTTGGCCTTGTAAATTACTTGTTCTGTGGAGTATTAACCAACGACAGAGGGAGTGGGGGGGGGGGGGTGGGGGGCAGGAGACTGAAATTCATGGTCGGTTTAATCACATTAGAAAATGCTCTGTCTGCAGGCAACACAGGAAAATTATTTCATTTTACCAGCCCTGTATTTGTCACACATATTTCAGTCTGGCAGTGGTAAAAACTCTCCATTCAGTAGATTCATTAACCTCAATCTAGCAGTTTCCAGGATATTCTCCAGCATATGAATATTTGATCTCAGTCAAGCTGACTTAATATATATGCTGCAATGTTAAGGCAGCCATTTAGAGTGGTGCAATCTTGCATTAACCACACAGGGAAAATTCTGTGCTATTTGTGAGACACACAATTTGCATTTTAGTGCAGTTCATAGTGATTTTTATTTTTTTTCCTTTTCTTGAATAGTTTGGAATTGACTGCACGATTATACTTTATGGATGCGGCTCTTAAAAGTTTTTCCCCATGGCAGTGATGAGGCGGTTAGAATTGCAGGAAGGAGCTACGGTGAATGTGTTAATAAGTGCCCCCCCCCCCATCCCCCCATCACCCCCACCCCTCCCCCACCGACCCTACAGAACCTACATGAGGAGCATTTAACTGGTTGGAATTGGAATTCCTCAATGATGGTGTGCCTCAATCGATTTCCCGGTCAGTCAAGGACCTCTGAGACAAGAAGGCGAATAAAATAAGCGATTGGAATGCACCCACATTGACAACACGTGATTCCAGGCATCAATTTCACATATTTTTATTTTAACCCGTTTCGCCTTAAGAAAAAGGAAGCAAGAAGGTAAAAACATAATAATAAGCGGTACAAGCACACCCATAGTTTCTACTGATCCTTTATAGTTCCCTTTGAAACATCCTCAGCTTCTCTAAGACGAATGTCAACGTTTGATTTCTGTTTGCAATTAGGCTTATGTTTTGTTTTCCTTTTCTACAGGTCATTGTATAGTTTAGTCAGACTTTCTTAAAATCAATGCACATGTGTTATGCCTTTTGCAACAGATACAAATCTTCTGCATACATAATCAATCAAAAAATATTTGCATTTGTGTCTTACCTGCAAGCATTTTTGTTTGATAATACTGATATACAGTCTATGAAATAATATCATTTGCTCTGAGTGTATTCTGCAGACAAACAGAAGTACAGCATTTGATACAGGTGATTCGAGAATAAAGCGAATACATAAACATTTATTTGATGAATTCCGAAGAATGGACACTCTCACTCGATTCTTAAAGCAGGTATTATACCCCAGTTAAAAAATAAATAAATAATAAAATCTGATTGTTTGTAAATTATAAAATCTGATTGTTTGTATGCACGAGCTTGACGAACACTGAAATGATTCACAATCTTGCAGCATTGCTTAATTTTACAGAGACAGGTAAAGGACAATAAAAAGGTAAGTGATTTTCATTGATGAAAAATACTAAGCATTGGCACAAATGTTTTCTTTTTTTCTTGCTTGCACCATCCCAAAATATGAATGGGTACAAGTGCACACAGCATCAAGAGATAAATGCATAGCAGCATTGTCAAATGCATTCAAATCTGCGAGTTCATGCAGCCACCCACAGCAAAAGTACACATTTAATTGTGTTTACAACCTTCTGTTCTTTTTTCTATTCTTGTCATCCATTCACCTTTGCTGTTTCCACCCACTGCCATTTTTTTTCTTCCTTTTTACGTTTGACAGTTGGAAATCCAAATTAATTTTCAAAAGGCACAAAATGGAAGGCTGGATTCACCCACGACCACAGGGGCCTAACAGGTAATAATTACAGACCGACACATAGCCTTCTGCCCATCTGCTTTTATCCCAAGCTTTCTCAAACTCATCTGCAGTCCAGCAGGGGAGGGAGAAAGTTAGTAACTAAAATACGTTCTTTCCTTGTCATTATATAACCCCCTCCAACCACATTTACTTGTATGTTTTTTCTTTTCATATATTTAAATTCTTTCTCAGCTACCTTAAATGTGGTTATCTTTACTTACAGAGAAACATAACTGGATCAAATAAGTAATATATAAGGAAGAAAAACAAATAACTCGAGATTGGCAATTGTTTGTGTGGCTGCTTGAAGGTGTTGCCTCTGGGTGTTTGTACAATCTAAGTTCAGAGGGTACTGACCTTTATGCTCCAAAGTACAGCCCTGGGCCATCCTGGCCCTTTTCAGGGAAAACCCTGAAAAATTCAGAAGTTCTGCGCAGCATAGGGTATGGCCTGTCAACCCGTAGCTTGTCATGTGACATATTTATTCTTCGAATAACACAGATTATTTTGCAATATTCTCTGTCATCTCTTCTCGCGGAGAAGGGGCTTTGCTCTCTCCTTTGACAGGAAAGCACGGGTGTATCTCGAGCCATCAGCGCCTCTCTCATTTTTTTTTTGGTCGAGATTGACATCGGTTTTTCTTTTTTCCTGGGCGATGTTTCACAATGCAACTGAAATCACTCACACAGATTGTGTCTCCAGTGTAGCTGACATACCAATTCGAATACTGAAAGGTGTATTTTCCCAGCAATCTCCCAACTCCATGTCAGTTGAGTAAAGAGCTCACGCGCAGAAAATCTATCTATGGTTTCAACGAGGCAGATTCCTTTTTTTAAAGTGCCCAAACTCGCTCATAACATTTACATGTTTAACGGGTCTCTGCAAGAAAAGTACAAACATTCTTTCATTTAAATATTTTTTTTATTTTATGTTAATGACCAGCAACAGCAAGCAAAAATCTGAGCTTTCATCGGGTGAACACGCAGACTAAATATAACATAACAAAGGGAAAAAAAAGCTAACCAACAAAGCCTAACCACCATCAGATGCTTCGCAACAGCACTAAAACTGAAAAACACAGCATACACAGCGTATGGTGACAGTGTTGTGTAACTGTTAGGGAACTGGACTTTTAATCTAAAGGTAGCCGGGTCAATTACAAGGTAGGGAACTGACATTGTACCCTTGAGCAAAGTACTCAACTTGAACTGCTTCAGAATGTATCCAACTATATAAATGTATACTTTGTAAAAAAAATAATAAAAAATCTAAATTGCATGGCTAAATGGCAGTAATGTAATAGTATACTTTAGTTCAAGTTGCTGCTGTACAAAGGAGTTATTGTTATTTTTCTTTTTAAATGTGTTCTTTCTAAATACAACATACAGTATACACATCAAACCAAATTAATGAAACCCCCCCCCCAGGTTCTATGGGAAATACAATCCTAGTTCCTCTGCAAAACAAATACAATCACAGCACATTTGAACCCAGGTGCAACCCAAGGTTAAAAGTGTGTGTGTGTGTGTGTGTGTGTGTGTAGATGCACACAGATGCATCTGTGTGTGTGTGTGTGTGTGCACATATGGTTTGGATGACTGCAGGACATTTGATTTCCAAACGCGAGCCATTCCACCTTGTATGCATAACGGAATAACCCGACCGCTTCGATCTTCCAGGTTTTTCCGAGTTCAGGGCGCCGCCGCGGACAATGGCCCGTTCATCATCCGATATCCCTCAAAACATTCCCTGCGGTTCCGCGGCGAGATCTCCGGGTTTGGAGGGTGGGCAGAGGCTCCGGTGCCGAGTCTCCTAGCGCCTCCGCAGCCAATGAGAACGCTCCGCAGAAAACAGCTCCGTCGGCACCCCGCTAACTTCCACTTCCTGGATGACACACCAGAGATGTCCGAGTATATTTCACATTCTTCATACTGCAGCGTTTGTTCCAGACAGACACAACAATAAAATTGTAGGCCGTATCATTTTGGATTTTAGTTCTATATTATTGGCGAGACGCTGAGTTTGATGCCCTAGGCTGCTGTTGGAATGTTGTACGTGACACTGACTGTTCCTCTTTTATTACTTTGAAGGAAACCTCAATACCCTTGCTATATATCCACACAGCATAACACCTTCCATTTTGTTTTTCTACTTAAAGCAGCAGATATCATTTACGTGATGATTTACATGAAAGATCATTATACCCTACTCTGAGGATTGCTACTGTGTGCATGTATTACCCCAATTAAATCTCCCAGATAACACATACACGCTTATTTTGATTTTCTGCAAAGAAAGCAATTCATTAGGCACACACATACCTCATACATCAACATGAGACAGAGGAAGAGGCTTCCTCAACAAAGGAGGACTTGCAGGACCCCAATCAGCCAGCAGGGGGCAGTGGTGCAAAATGAGATGATGTCATTGCGGCTGACTGAATCACTCCCATTCCTAGGCCATGCTAGGCCTGGCTGTGCGTGGGCCCTGTGGGCCTGCCAGCCTCGGTCAACTCTGGCACAGCCTGGGTTTCATAGCACACTGAGAAGCCAATCAACCTCTGACATTTACGAGATGGGCAAGGTATGAGCCCTTCAGTTAAACCACTGACAGATGGCTAACAAGAGCTGGATATGATAGCGTCACACAGATATGGAGCAAAACTGTGGGGCTGCAACCATTAGTTACCGCACGCTCATGCTCAATGTTTCCAAATACAGTTTCATATGAACGCAAGTTAAAAATTTCAATTAAAAGTTGCCTATAAATTTGGTAAATGAAAGCACAAAGAGAGGACTGAAATAAATATATATTCACACATTTTTAATTTAACAATGCAATATTCTACAGAAGAAGAAAAAAAACGCATTTTGGAAAAAGCTGCGGTTTAATACTGCTCATCTTGTTTACGCCATCATTCTACCCAAAGCAAATAATGTTCGCCAGAAGAAATCCGCTCAATTGTTGAGTAATCTCAAGGCCTTTCATCCTTTTCTTCGTCGTTATTCAAAGATGTAACTGCCGCTCTCTCGTTCCAAGGGTGCAACAAACTCTGTTACATCTCAATCAGCTCGACTTAAAACGCAATTTCGCATGAAAGGTCTCTGTCCCCGAGATTATATTTATTCGTCGATAATACCGCTGAAAAAATGACTCAGTGATACAGAGGCACATCCCGATTCCTACATTTATCGCGCTGCTCTGCCAAAAGCTCCGCTTTTCGGATTGTTTGTGGAGGTCTGTTTTAGGGCGCGTTGTAAAAAAAAAAAAATGCGGCTTGACATTTTTATGCGGGACGATCGAGCAAACGTCGGAGGAGGAGGGGAGCGTGCCGTTGCTGTGGGAATGATGAATCATGGGAAATTAAAGGAGATTACCAAGATCTTCGCCGAGTCGGAAATCGAATATTGGCCGCTGTGTCACCATCGCGTTCTTTCGCTTCCAGTGAATGAAATCCCTGGTTTCCATTCAGCAGACACGGCCCCAGCGAACAAACGGCTGGAATCTAGATGGTTCAGGTTTCCACCTGAAGGCCTCGACGGTGTTTCATCGACTTTTTCACCACACAAATGTGCACTGAGAACTGAATTTTTTCGGTCATTTCTGCAGTGACGGACATTTTTGAAGTACAGGTATTTCGATTCCCTGTTAGCTCAACCGCACAATTTACGAAAACTACATGCATGCTTACCTAAATTCCAGGGCTACCAAATGCACTTAAGCAATGTACTCCAACTCCCAAGTATCATTGCAATACAGAACTCCGGGCTTGCCTTAGGCTCAGGCTAATATGAATTACTCTTGGGCAGCAATTTAAAAAAATGCAGATATTACCCATTCTTGGTTAGCAGCTGTGACAGCAATATTCATGCACATGCACACACACGCGCACACTCACACAAACATACACAAATATTTACAAATCAGTTATTGCAGATATCACTCTTCATGGTTAGCAGCTGTGACAGCAATACACACACACACACACACACACATATTTACAAATCAGTTAAATTTACTGGAACAAAATCACGAATGAAATTGTGAGTATGCCTGTCCTTATGAAATTCCACAGATCAGCTCTCGGTGGAACAACACCGATCCCATTGGCCCAAAACGGTCATGTGATCTCTTCCACGAGAGCAGCCAACGTTAAACGGAATGGTCTGTGACAGCAGCCTCACGTTCGATTGAAGGAAAGTAATTTCCATCTGTAATGTCCAGTAATGTCCTACATAACCTACCTAGAGCACACACACACACACAAGGCCACCTGCACACTCCAAACACCGTAACCATCGCTGAAACACGCCGCATGCAATGCAGGCCTATATGAGAACACACACTGTGCGGTCTATCGTCTCTTTATTCATTCCAGCGCATTCCAGATCCTGCCAGTTCGTTTTTCCATTAGCCTCCGCTTCTTTCGAGCATTCTGCTCTCAGCCTCCATCGTTTAAGCTACACTGTATAGGGTAGGGTGGTGGGGGTGGTGGGGGTGGTGGGGGTGGTGCGGGTGGGGTTGAGGGGGGGAATATCCCGGTGAGTTTGCCAGTAGCCCCGGGCATAGAGAATGAAGGAGGACATATCCAATATCTGGAGACTGACAGAACTGAATGTTTTTTGTCGGGCCAGAGGGGGAATGAAAGGTTCATTTACAGCTGTGGTGGGATTCTGTGTGAGACACAGACCAAGGCCAGGGCTAAACTGGGGAAATTTCTAATGGTTTTACGCTCCACCCAGCCTATGGGATACATTAAAATGAATAAATACATAATAATAATCATAATAATAAATAGTCATCATGATCATAATAAGAATCAAGCTGAGGTCATTTTTAGAGGACATCAATATTTCATGAATGCCTATCAGCTGAAAAAAAAAAAAAACATGGTTGACAGGAATACATTACCTAAAACTAAATGTAATGTAAAAGCAAGGCTGAATCATATTTTTATCCGCATGTCCATGCATTGCAATAGCAGCCCTCTGTTACATCGTTTAAAATGTAACAGCAAAAAAGGACACGCATCAACTCAGCAGCGAATAACTTGCGGTGACCAAACTGGCACGATGTAGGAGCACATTTAAAAAATAAAAAAACACATTCTCTGGGATTTGAATCATCAGCTGGTGTGTGCTGCTTCGGCAGCCCAATGTATATTTTTTTCTGTGTTTAGTTATTCACCGGCTCAGCCAGGCGTCCTGTCTCCTGAGCACGGCTGGTTGACGCTCACGCGGAGAGTCAGTCTGTCCGTCCGCCTGCGATAAACAGGCCGCAGGGTGGCCTGGGCACCTCCGCGCTCAGGCTTGCCGTCTGAAGCCCTCGGACCGTTTCAGAAACACCGCCGATGAAACATCGCGCTCGCTTCTTCTCTGACTAATTCTGATGAGTCAGCGCCCGCCCCTCTGCAATAACTCCGAGCTCCAGTAACTGTAGCTTCTCCACAAGACCCGCTGATAGAAGAAGAAAACATTGTCATGGAGGAAAACGGGAACAAAAACACAACCCCCCCCCCCCCCCACCACCACAAAATGAACAGGGAGATCTTTTGTCCTCTGCACTGAATTTTAAATTAAGTCCAACATTTAGTTTGGCTTTTCACACACACATAGTTCAGCAATCAGCAAATCTAAGAGGCATTTTTGCATGAAAATAAATGCTATTTAAACATTAAGCCTCTACTGCTGGGATGATGAGTTTAGTTTGCTATGACGCTGTTTAGCCAGCAATCATTATTTCTTGTGAAGTTTAATGCAGCATTAACATATTTCCATCTGAAAAGTACTGAAATGTCTTCAGCATAAGACTCTATGCATAGGTCCCCATCCCCAGAACGTCTGTGATGTCATTTCCACCTGAACTCCAACTCTCAGGGGAAATGACATCACAGACGTTCTGTTTCTCACAGTTGTATAAGCCGCTCTACTGCGGCACACACTCTCTCTCTCCTGCACAGGTCAGAGGTCACAGGCCCACAGGAGCGATCTGCACCTCACAGAAATCTGGAATCACATTCAAAATCAGCAGCCTAATAGCACCCCACAAATAAAATAACTGACTACCTTCACTTCCACAAACAGTTAGTGTTGCAGTCTCTACACACGTACATTTGTGTAGCACAGTGGGTAAGGAACTGGGCTCGTAACCGAAAGGTCGCAGGTTCGATTCCCGGGTAAGGACACTACCGTTGTACCCTTGAGCAAGGTACTTAACCGGAATTGCTTCAGTATATATCCAGCTGTATAAATGGATACAATGTAAAATGCTATGTAAAAAGTTGTGTAAGTCGCTTTGGATAAGAGCGCCTGCTAAATGCCTGTAATGTAATGTAATTTGTAATTCATGCGCTTTGTAAATTTATATAGGAATTCAAACTTCTCAGGCTGCGCTGTCATATATTCACTAATTTCTCATTCGACAACCTGCAAGCGTCTCAAAACCCCATCTGAAGCATTCCCACAGCCATTAGGCTGGTTAAACATATGGTCAGCCCTCTTTGGTCTTCTGCTTTGGCTTCAGGCATGCATGCAAATTGATTTATATATCGCTCAGTACTTGTTATCTTGTTATTCCAAGACACTCCGGTCTCCCGGCTCGGTGCGGTCCAAACCTCAACTGGAGGCTGGCACCGTAAACCGACTGGCCGGAATGTGTTTGTAGCGCAGTTCTGGTGTCTTGTGAAAAATAAAAGAAAAAGATTTATGAAAACAATAAGATCTTTTGAAATATTAGACATTGTTTTACCCACAAATCTAACGACGCCAGCAGAGGCATGGGAGAAGACGAAGCGTGTTCTCCAGAAGCATTCTGGGACACGGAGTCACGGGTGCATCGTCCAATTGTTGATCACACACACACGCACACACACACACACACACACACACACACACACACACACACACACAAAAAATCACACAGTTCTCTGAAGCCTACATCTCACGCCAGGTCCCCGCTGAAGCCACTTCCTGGAAGCGCTGTCCCGCTCGGAATGATTTTGTTTTTATTCGTGGGGGGATTCTCTACGAGTAAACATGCTGCTTTCGGGACGGCTGGAGGAGACTGAGGAATCTCCAGGCCTGGCTTCCGCGATATCTCCGCGTGTTCACACGCGTGGCTCCCTTCATGCTCTGTTTACCTGCTAAAGACAGATAATGAGTCTGTCGGCGTGAAACGCCGATGTGGGACGTCTCTGTTCCTGCGCAGAAACTGTGTCTTATAAAAGATGTGTACATTCAGTAGTTTAGCATCCACTCGGTCTCTTTATGATGCTTCATGCAGGGCCGAAACTCCTCTGAGGGACGGGAAGGACAGTTACCTCGCAGGTCTGCGTCTGCCGGCTGTTAGTTTTTTTTTTTTTTTAAAGAGAACGTTATTTTCATTTTCAAATGGAGAAAGGTCGCTGGTTAATAAAGAGGAAAATGTGCACTTTTCATCAAGCTCAGTCAGCCAGAAAACTGCCACTTTTTGAATCATCACACCACACATTGATAAGCGAAACAGTATGTAGAATGGCTTTTGTCTTAAAAAGGAGGTCATTTAAATACTCAAAGAATGGTATGTGCAGGGTGCTGGTTTTTTTCACGGTCTGGCAATTCCGCGGCACTTTCGGAAAAAAAAAATACGGAGCACGTGTACCTGAAGGTGCATGCTTTCCGTCTGCGAGACGCGGGATGACATTTTAAGTTTAAGCCAGCCATGATCCTCCATTTAAATGATCCATCTCTCTCTCCTCTTGGCAGTTGGTAATCTCTCCAGCATCTGCATTCCTGCGATTACATCTGTCCCGTCTGCGCTGGTGTGCGCTAATCGCTGCTAATGCCATCGCTTAATGATCATTGATGTTGTAATGCTTCTAATCACATCCACCGTTCCAACAGGTCATCAGAGATGACACAAAACGACGGCAGAGTTGCTTCGTCTCCTGATTATTAGAATGTATTGAATTATAATGGAGAACCTTGCTATCATCGCCTCTTTTTTTTTTTTTTTGCTTTTGTAACACTAGCCATTTTAAACGAACAAACAGACAGAAGGTGACCCTGAGAATGACAAGAAAATCTGAAAGAAGGAGGTATTTTTCTTTCCGATACTGTGGAAAAGTTCAGGAACTGCGTCACAAAAAGCCATTAGCAGTGACACAAGTCAAGTAGTTCTCTGGCCTTCTCTGTGCTAGCTAACAGGAATGTACAGGCCACTTCTAGAGAACATCTCAAAGCTAGCCGAGAGACAGCCACGTGCCTTAAATTAAACAATTACCTTGTGGCCTTGCGAATTCCCTCTTTTCACCAAAGTTTCACTGCTCTGGTTTTATACAATATATTTATAATTAAAGGCTCCCAATAATAAGCTTATGATGATGGAACCCTTTATGTACATAAAATTGGAGGGGGAAAAAAAAAAAATCATTCTCTTGAATCACAAATCACATAATTTACCCTCCGCTATAAAACGTACTTGCCTTACGCTAGTCGTTCCTTCCTATTTGTCGTTATTTCACGACAGCTTTCATTTATTTAGGTTTCAAGATGTAACAATTGCTTAAGTGCATTACCCTTAGGAACAAAATCACAGATCTTACTCTGAAACTGGGCCTCGGTTTCCAGAGAAAATAAGTACAAATTCCAACACCGACGTCTTTTAGGGACATGCTTGCACAATGATGCAAAGACATCCATGGACAAATCGTTATGTCACACATTTCACCAGCCTGATCATCCGTGGAGGTTTCTAAGATCCATCAAAACTGCGATGAAAATTCTCTTCAACCTGTTTTTGCTGCTTCATCCACCAAAAATGTCTTCAAATTTAATCTTCAATCTTTAATCCTTTAGTGGGAGGAGAAGAGAAGGCCCCTTGGGGGCATTTAGTATCTAGATGTGAATTTAAAGTCAGTCGATATGCTGTAAAAGTGAAGAATTGATATCTAAATACATAAATCACTAATCAATTCAATGCTGCTCTATCATGATATATATAGTTACACACACACACACACACACACACACACGCATACATACATACATACTTATATTGTCACAGTGACACTTTTTAATTTTTGTTGTTTTGGCTTTGCACTCCTGCACAAGCACACTGGATTTTTAAAATGAAGCAATGAATGTGAGGTTAAAGCGCGGACTGTCAGCTTTCATTTACGTCCACGTTGGGTGATCCGTGTAAGAATTACAGTCCTCTTTATACATCTGAGGGCAGCGTTCCACGTAGCTAATAAATCAGAGGAAATAGTAATGCTATTAACAGTGAAAGAGTGTCAGATTCATTTTGTGTCATCCAGAATCGGATACATGATTAATGTCCCACTACATACAACATGTTTAAATTCACCTTAAGCTGTGACAGCGGAGGTATTAAGAAGAAAAAAAAAAATCACTACACGGTCGAATATTGAGCAACTGCCCATATACCAGTTTTCCAGGTGCACAAATAAACAACCACAGAAATAAATAGATACATTTAAAAACCAATAAATAAATAAATAAATAAATAATGTCCTGCAATAGATTGGCGGCCTGTCCAGGGTGTATGCTTGCCTCTCTCCCAATGCACACTGGGATAGGCTCCAGCACCCCTGCAACCCCTTCTCAGGATATGCGGGTATAGATAATGGATGGGTGGATGGACTTCATATACTCAACATGTCTTTACAGTTGCCCTCAACTGTGCAAAACACTAGACTGCTACAGACAGGATAGTCAAATTATTCTAGGCATGAAACTCCAATGTGACTATGAGCTCTTTGTGTGTTAATGATAAATTATTATTCTAACACAGCGCCATTCACTACTCACTTTTGTATAACATTTTTCCCATTCATTTTGAAGGGAAAAAAGGGAATGGTTTATTTAAACTTGTCAATGTTCTGCAGAACCTGCTGCACATAAAGTGTTAAACCAGCAGTATCTACAGGCTTATTTTTAGTCGTTTAGTACTAGTATATAATATTCATTAATCACCCATCTGATTTGCTATGCATCCGAAAGATACCCATCTTCTTGAATCCATCAGCACGAATGACTGAATTTCACGAGAGCAATCAAGCATCCTTAAACAAACCGAGGCAGCAGATGATCTGTGTTAGTTGCTAATGACTGATTTTGTAAATTGTGGCGTTTGCAAATTGTGTTGTGTTGCTGTAATAAGTTATTGTAATAAGTTGGGTTGCACTGATTAGACTCCCATTGCAGGTGCTGTGAGTTTCCCTTCTCAGTTATCATTCATTGTAAATGTTATTTTAGAAACTGGTGCCCTGGGATTGGAGGAAATCGTTGATCTCATAGCTGGAAGACTATTAAGAGCTGAAACACATGACGCACAGTGATATCTTCTTCTGACTGACTGGACTGTAAGATAAGCTAACAGTCCTATAGCTCATTCATTTGAACTCTATACAATTTTTTTCACTAATGTACTTCCTTAAATAGATTGAGTCATCTGGGAACTCATTTGTTCTATTGATTCCTGTTTCCTGAGAGCCAAAACTTTAGGATGTACAAAATTTGATGTACGATTTTTCTGTGCGCTAGAATTAGATAATGGTGCACTGTGCAGCTCAATATCTGTCCAGTAACATTTCCAAGTAAAACATTTGCTCAGGCCACTTCAAAGAGAAACCCCACGCAAGATGAATTCGAGGGATCCAATCCAAGGCAATTCCTTGTGACAGCCTCAGCCACAGACCGATTTTTTTTTTTTTAGTTACGTGACTACTCACTGGAATCTTTACAGATATTTAAAGCTGGAACTGGAATAAATAAGGCAACCGTAATGGTCCAGTATGTACGGCAGAAGGTGTTTTGTGGACACGATGTTATTCCTTCAAAACATTCAAGAAGAATATGCAGCGAAAAGTAAATTTGTGAAGATGAAAGTACCTCTCGCGTCGGGTCCTTTTTTCAATGCACGGGCAAGAGACTTGATTTCGACAGTAAGGACAGGAAAACGTGTAGCACTGAGCTTGCAGCGAGGCAAACGGCAGGGACCGCTATGGCAACGGGGTTTTCTCTTTGGTCTCCAGCGATATCACATATCTTACACAGATTTGACAGTCTAGGAAGCAGAAAAAAAGAGAATTATTAAGCCTGCTTCTGAGCTCATTAAATATGATGTCCAATGCTGTCAGACCCCCAGAGATGAATGCCCCGTCTCTGACAGGATATCATCACAGGGAAAGATAATTCTGTGCCTTTAAAATATATGACATGACTATATGCGGGGACGGAAAATAATGAATTTGTATCAAGGCTTTCAGATGCCAGCAGGACATTCTGTCCAAACCACCAGCGCTGCTATGACACAATCTCATGAGTCAATCTAAAATATGTTGATTCCATCATTATAAAGAAAATTGTCCAGGTGCCTCCGTAAATTAATAATACAAAATGACTGCCTCTGAATCCATTTTATTGGCTCTCTTTTGATTAGATGATGTTATCTCCCCGTTTTGTCTTTATCTAGGTCAGGGATAAGTTCGTATACTTAATTAAAATAATGTTGGCAAACTAAGAACAGAACTTAACACTATTGAAATGTGTTCTTCATACAGTACCATGTGTGACCCCATTTGCCTCCAGGACAGCATGAATTTACCTGGAAACATTCCGTCACGATTTTAGCCCATGCCAATTCAATAGCATCTTTTTGGCTGTACATTAATGCTCCAAGCCTCCTGTACCACCCCAACCCAAAGGTGCTGTATTGGATTCACATTTGCGGACTGTGCGGTCCATTGGACTAAAATGAAGTCGCTGTCATGTTTGTGGAACCAGCGAGAGATGATGCGTGCTTTGTGACATGGCGCATTATCCTACTGGAAGTATCCATTTGAAAACGTGTAGACTGTGGCCATAAAGGGATGCACATGGTCAGCGACAATGCTTAGGTGTGCTTTGGCATTCAATTGATGCTCAATTGGTATTAAGGGGCCTAACATGTGCCAAGAAAACATTCACTGCACCATTACACCAGCATTACACAACCACCAGCCTGCACCGTTGACAAGAGGTAGGATGGATCCATGGATTCATGCTGTTTACATCAAATTCTGACGCTACCATCCGCACTTCACAGCAGAAATCGAGATTCGTCAGACCAGGCAATTTTTTTTTCCAATTCTTCATCCAGTTTTATGTTTTATATGAAGTCATTGCACAACATCAAACACTGCGTACCTACATTTTAAATAAAAATGCGGGTTAGATACAGACACTTAGAGAAACAGTTCCAGGCAGAATGAACTGGTGAGAGATAAAACATGTGGGGTTTTTTTTTTTAACACAATACATGTAGTAATGCTCACAGTAATGATATTCTAACCTAATCCCCAATGACAGATATAACTGCAGCAAGTTCACACTTCAGAATGCTAATTGTTTTTTCCCTTCCTCATTGACACAGATGCGACAACAGACACAGGTGTTTCAATAAAAGTGTCAGAACAACAATATGGCACACACCATCGGATGAGAAACTACACTGAGCAAAAAGAATTAGAAGACATAAACATGTACTCTGAATTCTGAAGACACTGAAGTCTTTTCTTCCCTCACACTCATTGTAATCGGACAAATGTGCAATTCTGCCACGAGACCCAAATTTAAAGCCTTTAAAATAATTTTATCACAATGAACTGTTCTGAAGAGAAGTGAATTTTCATAAAAGTTTAACATAAGAAAAAAACCGATTCCAACTGCGTGATAGTCATGCTATACAGTATATTACCAAGCGACCCCACCTGAACACGCACACGCACACACACGCAGATGTGTCCTGTAGTTGAATAATTTTGACTGATATTTGCATAAATATAGAAAGCAGATAGATCTCTTCCAAGCTGGCAGCCAATTTAGGCCTTGGAGCCAAGGTGGATGGATTCTTTAGCCAATCACCGACTAAACTTAATCAAACACCCTGAAAAGCTGCTGACACTGCGGCCCTCAATGACTAGTGCCAGACACGCCTGAACTAATTCCTTAACTACAGCACACTGACAAAATGATTTCAAAATACTAAAGGATAGCCAAAGATTTTCAGAAGCTAACATATATTTTGAAAAAAAAAATAATAATAATAACATATGGACTCATGCAAATAACTCAAAAAATAAATACCTGTTCTTCTGCTGATGCAGACAGTTCCCAGTATTATATGAAATGTTGTGTAAGTTTGTGATGCTCAAATGAACATCAAAGAGCTATAAGCACAGACTGTTATTTACACCAACTACTCAGGAACTTCTCTTCCCTCAAAGACTCCTCTGGCACTGTATTTGATGTAATGCATGAATTAGCACAGCAAGTAATCAAGCATCTCAAATATATAACTACTATCTTTAATCATCTGCCACTGCCGTACCAGAACTGAAAACACATCAATCTTCAGATTGCTCGATGCTCATTCTTCATGTCTCGGTTGTGAAACCTTTCGTGAAAAGATAACTATCAGGCAGTGAAACTCGCATTTTTCTCTCTTTTTTAAAGAAGCATTAAAAAAGATAAACTTTTTAAAAAAGATAAACTTTACATCAAATTGTATTATTGGCCAGATACTGTGTGCTGGATTTCCTTAATGCTTGTCCTCAATATTGCCTCAAAATTGAATGCTACTTTTCTTTTCTTTTCTCCTGCAGACGTAGTCCAGAAAACACCAAAACTTGACTCAACAAACTGTTTCTGAAGAGGGTAAGTCGAATTTGCATTGATTTCTATGTCAAAGTTAAGGAGGAATACTGGCCTGTAATTAACACAGAGCAAACCTATGCTTGGTGTGAACAGTGGAATGTCATAGATTTTGTTTCAGTTATTTGCTATGTTGTATGTGAAGGAAGGGTATGTCTTCTGACAGATAAGTCCAGTTACATGCACCAGGCTGTTTTATAAAGGTTTGTAACTTCCGATGGTGTTTGGGTACTTCAAGAAAAGAAAAAGAACACATGTCCAACTAGACACACTGTATGTGTTCATTCTTGCCCCTAAATTATACAAATATGCTTTCACTGCAATATATGGAAGATATTCAATCTCACTACTGCATGAACAAAATTTTAGCATGAACAAAACTTAAACTATAGAATAGTGGACCACGTCTGACACTAAAGTTGGGTGGCTGTGTGGGGAATAGCATGTAGCATACCAACAATGTAGCATGGTTAGTTTCACTGTGGGTTTATTTACAATAACCAACAAAAAAACCAGATGAACTGCCATGTGAAACTTTTGTGGGTTAAGTTATTCGAAAAGACACCATTAAAATTTACAAGGCAGATCCTGTAAAAAAAAGTTAACAAAAAAAAAAAAGATCCTGTAAAAAACGACAGCGCATTTAGCCGCGAACATTTTTTTATGCAGCGTAAGCAGGCTTGCAGCCTGACAGGCCTCACTGTACCGGCCTCCTGCAGTCAGTTATTAATAAAGCGGAGGTTGGCAGGAGTCACTCCTCAGCAGATTTCATTAACTCCCCTCAGTCTGCAAACACCAGCCAGAGTGACACGCAGGAAGCTGCAGCTCCTGCCAAAGCGGAGGCAGAACCCAGCCCGAGACCCTGCACGGCGAGTGACGGCTACCCAGAATGCACCTCTCTCTCACTTCCTGATATTTTCCATTTTTAAATGACCTCTCACTCATCCCCATTTTTCACACAGCCCGGCCCCTCTGTGTCGTTTGTCTTTTTATATGATGCCATGCGACACCCTTGGGAGGGAGATGCGGCAGTTTCGGGCTTGCACTGTAGTTTGCCACATGGAGAGAGGGAGAGAGAGAGAGAGAGAGAGAGAGCACACCCACACCCACACCCACCTTCACCCTTCCCCCTCAAAGGTTTCCGGGGCAAAAACAATAAACTAATGCAACAAACTAAAATAAAACAAAAAAAAGCGACAAAAAAAGCAAAACCCAGCGATAGCTCTTCAGCTCGCCGCTGGCCTCAGCTGGCTAACTTTTCAGTTGGCAGATCCATAGTTTTCTGGCGGCCATTTGCTTTCCCCTTTGAATAAAACCGCCAACTCAAACTCACCCTCTTGGCCCGCGCTTCTGGTCTTGGCCCCGCACCGTGGAGAGAAGCACACCTTTAAGCACCTGGGCTGATTGGTTAACACAACCCAGGTGCGCGCGCGCGTGTTCTCTCGACTGGTCGGCCTGGCCCAAGCAAATCCGCTTCTTCTTCTACATTCCATCTCCAAAAATTCCACGCACGACACATATGGAAATGATGTTTTAAACATAAGGAATCTGGTATAGATTGGATTTGTGCAAATGTCTCCCTTCTTTAATGCACGGGGGCTGGGAGTGATGTCCATGTTCATCGCCATCACCGCAAGCCTCGAATAAAACCAGGGGTGTTTGCAACGGCACTCTACAGCAGAACGCCAACTTCCTCATCTGGTGTTGCAAGGCTCAGGAGACAATCTTTTTCAGTAGAGAACAACCTTCTTGTGTGAACGTTCAATCTTAGACGTCCTGAATACTTTATTTTTCCTGACGAGATTTTAGCGTGAGTGTAGTAAAGTGTAGTATAATGGACAGGGGAACTGGGCTTCAAATGCGGTGTTGCTCAATCCAAATTGTTTCAGTGTACTATCTAACTGCATAAATGGATGCTGTCTTAAAAAAAGAAAAAAAAGAAAAAGTAGTGTCAGTCATTTTGGATCAGCACTTCTGTTAAATGCCTGTCTGCAGTATTCCCACAGACTAATCCCTCTGTTAGATCATAGCATCTCTTCCTGCTTTCTCTCCCCTTGGGATTACTGTGAGCCGTTTCGCTGAAACCAACGCCCACCTAAAAACTGCTGTCTTTTGTCTTTCGCCTCTTTTAAGTGCTGCTCTATTACAATTTCTGTCCGCTTGTCAGAAGATATGTAGCGAGATGTGCAAAATCAATTGAAACTGTCAGTAGGCAATGTAACCGGTATATCGTTTTTACTCCGTCGATGGCCGTGGTGTTGTTGTGTACGCTCACGCGTTCTATCCGTAACGGCGTCCTCTTATCGTTTGTTAGCGCCGGCGAAGACCTCATCATTAGCCGCACATTGTGCAATTAATTACGAGCCTTTGATGTTCACCGAGTGATTGCTCAGCTCAAGAGCGCCGACAGGGAGCCTTGGAGGTTAACTGAAATTCGGTTTGGGAGGCCGGATGGTCACGTGCTTGATGATATCGCTGAGCCCCTATGCGTGGTAAATTACGAGCCAGAAATTAATATTTTTACTGGAAGGTTCCAAGTTTGTTTCACACGTAGAGCATTGATACTCTACGTTTAGGAAAGGCAAACAACCCAGATTGCTTCATTAAATATGCAGCAGTGGAATTAGATACATGTAAGTGATAATAAACAAAAAAAGCATAGCAGGCTAAAAAAAATGCCCTAATGTGGTTCAGTTATGCTGTGCATTACATCGGACATATTTTTCCACCCAGAAATCAAGGTTAAAGGGCACCTTTATACTTTTATTTGTCTGATACAAATATACCAAAACAAACATTTACATATGTATTATTTGTAATAGTTTTAACAAATCATATTTAAAAATTACAACAAACCACCTCATTTTACCACCGAGTCTTCTTTGTCTTTAAAATCAAGTGAAAGGCGGAGTGTGAGTCCTTGACCCCCTCCCCCCCCCCCCCCCCATCCTCCGCCAACACGCACCTCAGTTTTCATGTCATAACGACAAAAAATGTATGAGTTCAATGGAATTCACCTTAGTGCCACACATTGCATTGTTTGGTTTCTTTACTTTTTTTCTTCTTTTTTCTTTATTTTTATATATTTTTTTTTTTTACGAAAGTGGTTTCATCTGGAAACTGTGTACAGCATGCTATTCAAATGGCCTCCCTTGATTATATTTATTCACTATATAATTTTTTTTTTTTTTTTTAATCTGAACAAAACCATGATTGAAATAAAGTGCAGTGAAATGCAGACCACTGTATTACACAGCATGGACAAAAACCGTTCTCCTCATCAAACATAAAGCCAGCTTCACTCCATGGACAATGTTGGATTAGCAATGTTATTTTGCATTCATTGTACTTCAGCATGATGGTTGCATCTTGTAGCCCAGGGTAAATGTGATGACATGCTAGAAAGAGTGCATATGACTGGACTGGACTGGACTCAATAAACATTCACCCTTAATTTTGACTTGCAATTCAACATTTTAAAGTGTTAAGTTATTTCAATACAAACACAATTTTTATTTTTTTTAAATAAAAATAGTCATTTTTTTGACTTTATCATTGAACACCAAGGTCACCGAAAATGTTCATGAAAAAAGGTAAGACTGGAAAAAATCTCTTGAATTTAACTGTCAAAGCTCAGGACTGACAGCCTCTGGAGCTGGGAGACGTACTGTAGGTCATCTCCTGTTTTTTTTAAACTGTTTTCAGCCCAACTAATTAGTTATCGCCAACTTCTGACTTGGAATCTAGATTTTCTTTTCTACAAGGACAAATGTTGACTGAATCCAGGCCAACGAGAAAAGGTAACTTTTACAAAACGAAGGGACGGAAGATATGTGAAGTATTTCCATCTTGTCAGTTGGTTATTCAGAAGATAAACAGACAATCCCAAAAACATGAGATACGGAACAGGGACGTTAGATAAACTATGAAAAAAATCCTTTTTGTTCTTATCATTGCAGGGCTGTGTTTTGTTTTGGTTGCTTTAATTTCTGACTCACACAAACAGAGACAGTTTTCCCATGAGAAAAACCAAGTTGGGACAAGATGTCTCAGATTAGCAAATCCACCTTCATTCATATGCTGAATCCTCTTGCCTTGACTCATCCAATGTTCATTCGTGACACTCAAAAAATAAAAAATAATTTTAAAAATCTTAGTGATTATTTTGTTGTAAATCTTAATCAGTAATTTATTTGTTGGCAAACAAGTTTCACTTTTACAACAAATATTAGTTATGAGGTCATTCAACTTGGAAACCATACAAAATGAATAAATAATTATTAAAAACAAAAATCTAATCTGTGCTGCTAATGTTTTCTTGATCACCAATAATTGAAATTCCCCCACATTTTCTTTTGACCTTTTTTTAAACAAATAAATAAATAATTTTTACACCAGGGGAGAAAAAACTAAATCAACCGTCTCCAGTTTACTAAGTTTAAAATGTAATATTTAAGGAGGAAAACCCTTCCGGTTTTTTTAAATTTTTTTTTTTACAAGTGCCAAATGCGTATCAACATGGTGTATGTTCTCATTCCCACAAGTATTAGCTCTACGACTATGCAAGAAGATCTCTATTTGTTAATAGAGAGGATTCCACAGTAAGTGTTTGGCTTGGATTACAGCTGATGCACATTTATTGTATTGTTGCTATTACTAGTTCTGCTTACTAAAATCGTTTTTACAGTCTATTACTGGGTGGTGCGGGTCTGTTTTTGGCCAAACATTAAAATTTCCTTCAGAAAGCCTAGGTTTCAGTCAAAAGTTCTACCTGGTGCCATGGTGCTCTTTCGAACATCACAAATGGCATAAACTATTGGTCTGCTATTGTTTCCATGGTGAAACTAAGTTTGAAACGTTGGTGGTAATGGTCTTTTAAAGTGTTATTCGTTGATTCGCTTTCTTGCTTCGACTGAATGAAGCAGCCCTAGAAACAATTTAGCATCCCTCACTATCTGACTGATTCGCTCACTCAGTGAGCGATTGGCTCCCTCGGCAGTCAATGGCAGTACCTCATTTTACCACAAGAGGGCGAAAAGGCCAGCCCAGAGCCAAGTGTTCACAGGTGTCAAACAGTGTCTGTTCAATTCTTGGTTGTTCAAAGGAAATATGAGGAGGGAAAAATAAAATAAAAAAAACAAACAAACAAACAGAAACATGGCCCCTACTGGTAGAATAAACCGGTAAGACCAGCACAACAAAAAGAAAACTGTTAATTAGTACATTTACAGAGACGAAGGCTTTGTAGAAACGGAAAAAAGCATACTATTATGTGCAATGCTAGTATCTGTACATTTACATAGAAATTCATTATAATTCTCTGTAATTAGTTTTCGTCCTTTAATAGTTTGAATTATTACAGCAAAAACAAAATATGCTCCGTCCAGCATATACGATAGTTCCTTCCACGTTTTTTTCTCTTTTTCCATTTTCCCAAAACAATGTCGCTGAACGCGCAGGAGTGACACAGCAAAATGTGCCACAGTACACCAGATAGGAAGAAAGTTTAAAAAGCAAGTATGGGTACAGAAGTATAATAAAAATAGTTTTTGATTGTTTCTGATTTTTTTTTTGTTGTCGTTACGTTCATTTTTGTTTTTGTTCATTTCTACACACTCGACTATTGGCAGACAAGTTTGTAATTCCTTTGGGATGTCCACAAAAAAAAGCATTTAACAGATGAGAGAAGAGCAGTTCCTTCTTTGAATGCTGCCCCCCTACCCCCTCTTTTTACCTGGGGGTGTCAAATAAAACAATGAACTGAGGATATCAGCTGCATCCTTGCAAGGTTCTGGAAAAGGCTTGAGACCACTTTGTTTGTTTTGTGGCAACCAGATGGGAGAAACACGGCAAGTAAGGTCAATAGGGTTAAGCAGGAACATCAAGTTTGTTCGAGCAACTGCTCTCCACCCCGGCACAAATCCACCACCAAGTCTCAAACCCAGAAGTCAGACGAGTCGCATTTCCTGTCTCGGTTTCGAATCCGAGTATCAATGGCATTAAACATTTTGAAAATACAGAGGAGGAACCAAAAAAAAAAAAATAAAAAACTAAAAAAAAATTAAAAATTCAAAAGTCCACCACTGCAAACGGTTGACCAGGGCTAGAAACCGCGGGAAACGGCCGAGCCTCTATAGGCTAGTGACCAGGTGGGACGGTTCAGGAGAAGGCTCCTCGGGAGACGAATCCTCTTCCTTGTTGGGAGGAACTATAAACCCGTCGCTGCTGCCCCTGCCCATCTGGTAGTAGGTGTGCAGCTC
This sequence comes from Anguilla pacifica, assembly GCA_039654925.1. Classification (NCBI taxonomy): domain Eukaryota; kingdom Metazoa; phylum Chordata; class Actinopteri; order Anguilliformes; family Anguillidae; genus Anguilla; species Anguilla pacifica. Next base: position 2,767,489 of record CM077288.1, read on the forward strand.
GTGGATGTGGTTCCGGGAGCCCAAGTTCGGCATGCTCTTGTAGTACACGTCGTCCGCGTCGCCGCTCTTGCCGGCGGGGAGCTCGCCCTCGTCCTTCGCGCTGCCGGAGTCGGCGTCGGGCGAGCCGGCCAGCACGGGCATGCTGGTGTAGAGCGAGTCCCGGTGGGGCGACTGCGACTGCGACCGCGCCTCCTCCGACTGCTCGCTGGTGAGCAGCGGGAAGAAGCTCTCGCTGTTCTCCTGCGGGATCCTCCGGCGGGAGAAGTGGTGGGGCGGGTGGTGGTTCTCGGCGGCCAGGCCCCGCGGCGGGAGCAGGGGGGCGTTGGACTCCTCCCGGATCAGCTCCAGCCCCAGGGCCTCCTCGCGGGTGAAGGTGGTGGTGGGGTTGTCGAGGACGACCGGCTCGTCGCCCTTGGCGCCGCCGCCGCTGCCGCCGACGCCAACGCCGCTGCCGCCAATTCCAACGCCGCCGCCACCACCACCGCCACCGATTCCGCCACCACCGCCGCCGCCGCTGCCGACGTTGACGTTGTTCACCAGCTTGTTCATCAGGTTCCGGTTCTGCTCGCTGGACCGCTGCTCGTGGTTGTTCAGGTAGGACGGGATGTAGTTGGAGGTGAGCTCCTTCAGGATCTTCTTCTCCAGCGTGGTCTCCTTGGGGTTGTAGCCGCGGTCGATGATCTGGACGCAGTCGCTCAGGTACTCCCCGCTGGCCACGCTGTAGCTGTTGCCGTGGTTACCATTCAGTGGTAGAGTATCCATGACACTTGAGTCCCTGGCATTGTTCAGAATTCCCTCTGGGGAAAAAAAAAAAACAGTGAGAAAGTGAGACTACATAGGTTGCACGTCAGTCATCATAAAAATATTAGCTAACTACTCTACTCATGAATGCCATACTTACGAAATACGAACGGTTTGAATGTATTGATGATGAATTACCTTAATTATCAGTTCATTTTTTATTATTAATGCACTGATTAACACAACTTGGACAAGGCAACAGCACTAAATCACTTAAATTAACTTTCACAATGAAAAGTGCCCAGTGCTATTATCATTAGCTTTCATTTGGCATTTACCAAAACATTTTTGGGTACAATATTATTTGGGTAAAACTTCAAGCACATTCATTAATTTCACAGAGTACCCTTACCTCATTACCAGATTATATCAATTTTTACTACATGCGCATTATAACTATTCACAGTACTGACATATAATGAAATAGAATGCCCATTGAAAATAAGCACGGCATAATCAAACCATTCTTGATTTTTATCATTTTGAAATGCTTTTGAAAATGACTATTAAATTAAATACATTTTTCACGTCAATTGGATAATCAGAGAATGGTTTAAAGTTTACAGGTTTGAAAACATCAGCAACGACAATATTTACGTATATTAACAGACTGAAAGAAAATGACAACAAAAGACAACATGAAATGAATGCAGTTGATAAAGCTTGACACACACACACACACACACACACACAAACCTAACAAACACACAAAAAGAATATGTGGTCATGCTATTGCATAGATGTGTAAGAAACAACTTAATTCAAGACCTCAGCCATGTAGGCCCTTATTTAACAAAGCTTCAATATTATCCAGAACTCTACTCAATTCAGTGTGCAAAAGAAAAGCAAAATCGCACAGTTTTTTTTATTTTTGTGATTTTGCTACACGCTTTACACTTGCTGTGATAAATATGGGCCATTGTTCAGATGGCAGAAAACTAAACCCAATTAAAAATAAATAAACAAACGCATAAAACATTCAGTTATACTTTCTGTTCTCTCCCATGCAGAGAAAGTGGAATCCCAATTGGAAAATACGACTGTTTCAAATCAATTATTCAAATAATGTATTTTCCCGGTCTTAAGGGGCAAGGCGCAATCATAAATGCAGCGTTTCTCACAAAAAATATTTACAAAACTACATAGAATATTCTTTATTTTTTCCAAGGCACCGAAGAACGATTTTAAACCATGTGCCATTTACATCAAAACAATCCATTAAAAAAATAACCTCAATCAAGCTTCGTGTTATTCAATGAAACTTCAAGCTTTTTTTTTTTTTGAGGCTTAAAAGTTCTAAAATATACAATATAGCAATTGAGATGTAATGCCGATGGTAAGATGCAAACTACCGATTGGTTGATGCATTTCAGGAATGGACTTACTGTGCTATAATATAGAAAGCAACGCACACTATGAATCTCAATGTTTTAATGTCAAATAATGAAAGCAGTTTTTTCAATTTCTTTAAAAAAATAGATAACAACTATGCATCATTTGGACAAATTTAATACTCAAATTTGGAATTTCGATGCATTTTTAACTGGAATGGAGGATGAGAAAAAGAATGGCAGTTCGGTTATTTGATCCCCTTTTTCAGCATAGAGTGAGAAGAAAGCAAGCTGAGGTCAATTACATTTGATATGCAATGTTTAGCTTTACTCCCATACTTGTCTCTCTGTAGGGTGCTGAACGACAGCGTGGAGGAAGAAGAGAAGAAAAAAGAAGAGGAATAAGCTTAGAAAAGACACATTGGAGAAACACAAGTTACTGCAAACATGTTGGAGATAAATATAATTTAGCAGTTTTTTTTTTGTTTTTGTTCTAGCTTCTATACTCTGAGGCCTGGTCTTTTTCCCCCCTGCAAGTTGTCCTCACAGTGAATGTTGTCCAATAGTCTGAATGAATGGGGCAAAAAAGGGACGTTTCCTCAAGGATCTTATGTACATTTCATTTTCCGTGACTTGAACTTATGAAGTTGTCAAAATGGGGCTTATTTGGTTTATGAGGACACATCATTATGCCTTTGAGTAAAAAAAAAGAAAAAAATTAAATGTTTTTTTTTTTTTTCTGGAACCATATTTTAAAACAAAAATAATTTGAGAAGTGCAACTCATTTTTCAATTACTTGTAGAAAGTGTTAAAAGGCAAATCGCCATAATGGAGTTTCGCCCGAACAAACATATTTTGTAAAAAGGCAATTTCAGACTGTTTGAAGACCTAAAGTAAGGTAACGTATGAGAGAAAAAAGGTTAGTTCCCAACTAGTCTGCACATTTGATGTTTACGTACTTTCCTTAAAATGTCTCATTTCCCCAAACTTGCAACTAATTTGGCTTTATGGAGCAAAACCATTACAAGAAACTAACCTCAAACTATTTAGCATCTAAAATAAAACAATCTGTGCACAACAAACATAGTCTTGAACCAATTTTCAGCCATAAAAACAGCAAATGGAAGAAACCAAGTTTCTCTCGGTTTAGCATTGCACATGTATTTGAGAAAAAAGTTCTCATTACACAATCAAGATTAGACCTTAACTTTGAATTACAAATGAATGCAAGCGTTACACTTTTTCTTTACAAACTCAGTTTAGTGAGTTAGTTTTAGTGTTGGCTTATGTTAACATAAAATAATAATTTGTGCTTTTAATAGTTTGTCAAATTTATTGGCAAACGTTGATTGAATCCTAACCAGTGACTGTAGCACAGACAATGGCCTGGATTAAATCTCCCTTTGTCCTTAACTCATAACTGAAAGCAAATTCTCTCTATGTATCTACGCAAGACAAAGCTAAGGATAAATGCTTGATTGAATCCAGGCCAATGTTTCTGATATTGCTATGGAAATCGTTTCTATTGATATTTATATCTTTCTGGCAGGGCTGTTCTTTAAATCCAAGGGAATGGGAAATAATCCACTTGAGTTTTTCCTTTGTACTGCAGGCTTGTTTGGAAATTGAGTCTGTGTATATATTTATCTGTATGTATATATAAACGTATATTGTTTTCACTGCTGCCATCTTGCTATAAAATATCTTTTTTTCCCCTAAAACTAGAGATTTAAATGACTGTATGAGATGACCATATAATACTGATCGATGAGGCCAAGAACAGTCACTTATGAAATGTATACATTTGTAAATAAACCAGACATTACAAAAACCATGTCAAACTAGCATGTCATAGAAAAACAGACTCTTGGACAACAACATTACCGAGAGGACTAACCATACGTGTGTGCTGACAAACCCCAGAAACAATGACTACAATGAACGTACACCAACGGACAAAGACAAAAAAAACACAGACAAAAAAAACACACAAGCACACAAGCTGTACAGTCCAGAATGACAGCTAAGCAGTCGAAGGAAACTGTGGATATATCTGGCTCCCAGAAGACTCTGTCAGATCATTGATTCAATTGACCGATTGTGGAATTTTGTAGCGATGTGCCACAAGTGAACACTGTTTCAGCACAGATTTCGACTAATGCTTGATAACAGTCAGATATCAAGGGCCTATTACAGTGTTAGGAAACAGTATTATACACTGAGCCATTGGTTAATTATGTATGACTTCATAGGTTGTATAACACTTTCTGAAGAACAGAGGATAAATGATGACTAATCATAATGAACTACTGATGCAAAGGGTTAGCCTTAACTAAAACAAAAAACTCCAGATTCACATGAAAAGTCCATTAGTAACAATAGGATCACAGGGTCAAGCTAATGATTTTCCAGTTCGTCATCCATTTGTTATTAGTGACTACTATTCAAAACCATCTCATACATAATCAGCAGGAAGTAATGTATTCAATAACAGTTTTCCAACACTGGGAAACGGGCCCTTGAACACGAGGTGAGATCTGAACAAACAACTTGGCTTTGAGGACAGTGCCTTAGCTGGGCAGCCATGATAATCCTGTTTCCAGACCACATCCTTTGAGAAACAGCTGTTCGGGCACCAATGCCTGTGAAAGGCCAGATCAAACACGGTTGTCAAAGGGATCGGGATGGGGAGTTTGGGGGGGGGCTGGGGCTGGGGTTGGGTTTGGGGTTGGGGTGGGGTGGGGTGGGGTGGGGGGGAAATAAAAGGCTAGCACACCTTGCGTGTTGTACATGCTCACAGTGGGGTTGTTAAAGACGCCAGGTTCCCCAAGCAATGTGTTATAGGGATTGTTAGTGCCATGGGGACGCAGGAGAGCATTAGTTATAAGATGGTTAGCCATGGCTCCTGCAGCAAGCCAGATAGAGACAGAGAAAAGATAAAAACACACACATGTCAATCAGGCGAATGCATCACTAAAAACGAAAATGCCAGAAATCAATCTCCCTTTTCAGGTGTGGCGGGAGCATACTGAAAAGACTTGAAGGATAAACGACTGTAATAGCTGTAATATATGGACGAGGTCAGGGAGCGATTTCAGTGATTTCTTGCTTTTCTGTCTTTTAGTTTATTTTTTTTGTTTTTTTTTGTGTTCATTCAATGGAAACACAATCACGATGCTCGCGTCTATGCCCTCACATTCACAGGGATAATGGAAGCCAGCTCGATGCAACAGTGTACACGTACGTACAACGTGACGTTGCAATACAGTCAAGACACACGAACGGGAATTAAAACTTTGGCGTTCACACGCCCAACCCCCCCCCCCCCCCCCCCTTCCTCTCCCCCAAAGCTAGCAATCTCCAATTCTCTTTCAAATGCCATGTCGGATTTTTCTGACACGGAGAGTGTGTTCTGAAGTCTGATTCAATCGTATAATTTTTTTTTCTGCTTTATTTTTTTTTTTTTTAATGAGAAAAGGTTTGTCCAATTTTAAATTCCATGTAGCGGGCTGTTCGGAAGACAACTTACCTTTTCGTCAATGCATCAGCACAATTCAAATACCCCCGCACCCCAAATTCCCCCACACTTACTGCACAATATATGGACCTCTGCCAATGGATAATTCTAAAAGGCACACTTTACGAGGGGTTGCATGAATAATTTTCTTACCTTTTCATGCTCAACCCGAGGGTGAACCGGGGTTCTTAACTGAACTTCCAATTTCACATTCGTTTGAGAAGGTGCGAAACACATTCCGCAGACTCTAAATCTCGAGCTCTTTTTGATGAATGTATATTCAAAGATGTGGCTTGGCATGATAAAGAAAGGTATTAATTTCATAGCTTTAAAGCAGCGCGTAGCTCTGTTGTAAATCAGGCGATTTCAGGCCAATTTTTGGACATCACCTGATCAACTGACATCTTTCCAGTGCTTCGGAAATGTACACCTATCAGTCTCACTAATGCTCTATTTGAGTGAGAGTTTAAATTTATGAGAAAAGAATGAAGCACATTAATTTATTTCATATGGACCAGTGCTGAATAAGCTTTGGAAAATGTTCTGAATGAATAGTTTTACTGCAGTCAAACCAGCCCAAAACGTCAATGCTTGATGTGGTGCTTAACAGTAAAATGTACAGTGTTAATTCAACTCTTCAAGCACATTCCAGAGTGGGATCAAATGTGATCTGTTAAGAGTTGAATTAACACCGTTAAGAGTTGAATTAACACTTCACATTTTACTGTGTAAGCTAAATGATTTTCTTGCATCTGACTGGCGGACAGCATGTTAAACCAGGATGATTTATACGGGGTGTCTCATCCTCATCTCTCTGGTTCCAAAAACGGAACAGGCAGAATACCTGCACATCTCCTGTTCTAACAGCTTGTGTGGTTACACAGTTCTAGTTCGGGATAATTAATAAATAGTTTTATTAGTTCTATGATGGTGGAAAGTCTGATGGTAGGCTGATTTTCTTAAGTGGGTTTTTTTTTTGCCTTTTGATTTTTTTCAAATGTTCCTCTATTGCCTGTTTTAGACTTCCTAATGACTGGCCAAGACAGCATATTCCCTTCCGTACTCTGACTTTGGCCTTCAGACTGTCCACTCTTTCTCTTGTTAGTATTCATTAGGGGAAGCATTGTCAGGCTCTTAAAAGTACTGGATTTTATTTTACTTTTTTACAAAGATGTTTTTTTTTCGGCTTGCAGGTCAGCTATGGGCCCACAGTTTTGAATCTCCCCTTGCAATTCTCAGCAAGTTGAGGTGCAGCTGTATGTGTGCACACAGACTGATGGCTGTTATATACATCCCCCCTCCACCCCCACCCCCCTGCAAACAGTGAGACAGCAATCTTAGGACTGCCTTGCTTAAGAGCATAATCATTGAGTTCCTGTTGCCTAATTTCTAAGAAGCTTCCATCTGTCAACCAAACAGCTTATTAGTGTCCATGAGTTTGTCTGTGGTGCGATCGGACTGACAGAGAGACTGAGGTATGCAGGGACACCTTCCGTCAGCCTACAGCAGCCTGCAGTCAGCTCCTAGCATGGAATTTCCGGAAAGTTCCTTTTGGAAATATTATCAAAAACGGGCCAACAAAAATGAGTCCAAATAACTGAGTGTTATTCTCACGTTTACGTATGCCAAAACGTTATCTGGAGTGATTGTTTTCTCTGTTTTTCTTTCTGCAGAAATGATGTCCGTGATCTATATATGACAAAAAGGTGCCTGAGTCATTGGTAGGGTGGTAAAGGTGTTGTAAGATTCCTATTAGTATCCATTCATTAAGCGCTGGATGATGTGTTTGGTCTCTCTTGTCAAGTTAAGCCTTCTTCTGGAAAAGATATTACTGCAAAAACAGACATTTCCAAGAGCTAATAACAGCAAATGTCTGGGGGAAAAAAAATCTCTGTCTAGAAATAACACAGACAAACCTTTGCATTTAATTTTGCATTACAGTGTGTGTTAGTACAACCTATCATAAAACCCAACACATTCCCTCAACAGATGATATGTATTTATAAAGATGAGCAGCTCAAGTGCATAGCATTTGTCCTGTTATCGCATGTTAAAATAACTGCATCGTTTAGTCTGAGTATATATTTAACAAAGGTTTACTGAAATGAGTCATTGCGATTTAGCAGCCGGGGACAAAGTGCCTTTCGGATGATACTGGAGCTAATGGACGTGAACCTGCTTTCTGTGGTCTGCAGACCATTTCTTTGAAATTCTGGTAACGGAAGCACCCCTTTCAAACAAATCTAATAAATCTGGCTGATACCATTTCCCTGGGGGTTCGGCTGCGTCTTTTAGCCTGTCTAAGCCACCGACAGCCATCTAGTATTTTTGCAGAAATTCGTAAGTGCCGGAGCCGGAGACGAGCCCTCTACCTGCACCCCAAACCCACGCGGGCTCTACCTGCACCCCAAACCCGCGCGGGCTCTACCTGCACCCCAAACCCGCGCGGGCTCTACCTGCACCCCAAACCCACGCGGGCTCTACCTGCACCCCAAACCCGCGCGGGCTCTACCTGCACCCCAAACCCGCGCGGGCTCTACCAGAACCCCAAACCCACGCGGGCTCTACCTGCACCCCAAACCCACGCGGGCTCTACCTGCACCCCAAACCCACGCGGGCTCTACCTGCACCCCAAACCCACGTGGGCTCTACCTGCACCCCAAACCCGCGCGGGCTCTACCTGCACCCCAAACCCGCGCGGGCTCTACCTGCACCCCAAACCCACGTGGGCTCTACCTGCACCCCAAACCCGCGCGGGCTCTACCTGCACCCCAAACCCACGAGGGCTCTACCTGCACCCCAAACCCGCGCGGGCTCTACCTGCACCCCAAACCCACGCGGGCTCTACCTGCACCCCAAACCCACGAGGGCTCTACCTGCACCCCAAACCCACGAGGGCTCTACCTGCACCCCAAACCCACGTGGGCTCTACCTGCACCCCAAACCCGCGCGGGCTCTACCTGCACCCCAAACCCACGCGGGCTCTACCTGCACCCCAAACCCACGAGGGCTCTACCTGCACCCCAAACCCACTCACGCTCTACCTGCACCCCAAACCCGCGCGGGCTCTACCTGCACCCCAAACCCACGCGGGCTCTACCTGCACCCCAAACCCGCGCGGGCTCTACCTGCACCCCAAACCCACGCGGGCTCTACCTGCACCCCAAACCCACGAGGGCTCTACCTGCACCCCAAACCCGCGCGGGCTCTACCTGCACCCCAAACCCACACGGGCTCTACCTGCACCCCAAACCCGCGCGGGCTCTACCTGCACCCCAAACCCACGCGGGCTCTACCTGCACCCCAAACCCACGCGGGCTCTACCTGCACCCCAAACCCGCGCGGGCTCTACCTGCACCCCAAACCCGCGCGGGCTCTGTCGCTCAACTCGTGCCGTCAATTCTGCCTTTGGGATCGCGTCATCTTAAAAACGCATCACCGGCACTCGGGCGTAAATAAACGCAATAAACGAAAAAATAAACGCAATAAACGAATAAATAAAGGTAATAAGTAGCGAGTACCAGGCAGCTGTCGGGGAAGTGCGAACAAGCGATGAGGCTACGAGCAGCAAGGCTCCGGGACTATCGCTGCCAAGCACCTTTTTTTTAAAACACTCATTAACGTGTCGGCGGGCGAAAGCAAACTCGTCAGCGCCCCGCTGCCCCGGCGCGCCGGAGAGACGCAGCGAGCGGCCGGCTCCACCGTTACCTCTGTTCAGCGACGCCGAGCTGTTTATGTCGCCCGTGATGAAGGACGACTCGGACTGCTTCCTCACCGTGTCATTCCACATCCGCCGGATCCGGCTCTGCAGAGAGGAGAGGGGGAGAGAGGGGAGCGGAGGGGAGAGAGGAGAGAGAGGAGAGGGGAGAGGAGAGCGGGGGGGGAGAGGAGAGGGGGAGAGGGTGAGGGTGAGGAGAGAGGAGAGGAGGGGAGAGGGTGAGGGTGAGGATGAAGGAGAGGAGAAGAGATGAGCCTCGCAGGATGGAACTGTTGACAGGGCAACAGCGGCCATGACAGGCGGCGGGACTCAGCGTACGCTAACGGCTCGCGGCTGTGGACGACGGGAGTCAGAGACCGCGACATACCGCCAGCGACGGACAGTCTATTAACCAACCCGCCACCATCCCATGATCTCCTGATGGGCTATCAAAGCTTCTGCTCATCAGACCACCGTGGGAAATGTTAATGACTTGTTATATAATTGTTACGTTATTTATTTATTCGTTTAGTTAGCCATTATCGTTTCACAAAGGCCAAACTGCTGTAGTGCCTCAAGGAATTCAAAATAACTGTCAGTAGAAATATATGCAACAATAATCAACCTACAATACCACCCAGTTTGTGTGATTAGGCAGTCTCAAGTGTTTTTTTTTTTTTACAACTTCCCTGCTTTGAACAATAACAATTTGAGTTGAGAAACCATTTATATAAATAGAGATATGAGTTTATTTATGATTTTGAGGGCATGATGCAATATGCACCAATATCACTGGTCCCAAATGGAAATAAATAACATTTTTAAAGTGCTCTGAAGGCATAACAATAGTGTTGACTTGCACAGTTTTACTCTGTGAGTGCACAGGTACGACTCAATGGAGCAGGTCTCGAAGGTGTCCGGTCCAGATTAGGCCTCCCCAGTCCCCAAACTGGCCCCACGCTCGGAGGAAGACTCACGAGGAAGACCCGCAGCGGTCCGGACCCAGTCACGGACCAGCGCCACGCGCTGATGGGCGAAGTTCTTCTGACAACGTGTCGGAGGCTGTTCCTCACTCTCTGACCTTCTCAGCTTTGACATTTTTGAGTCTTTTTTTTTTGATGTAACAGTGACAGGAACGGAAAAACATGTCATTCCCTGAATCTGAACGGATCAAACTGCCCACGCAGTCAGTGGCTACAGCCCTCCTGAAAACCCACCTCCACCCGACGGCATCCTCCGCAAGATCGCCGCGAAACGATTTACATAAATAAAATGTGTCGCCGTTGTCCGACTTATTTAAACGTGTCAAAATGACGTTCTTTTGAGCGTGAGCCATCACACATGGTTTGAATAACATGTCACGAAGAGACTTAATTCAGCATATATGGTATGTGCAAAAAAACAGAAAATGGCAGCTGAGAATAAGTCCTTTACAACGTACTTCAGTGATTGCAGGTTATTTAAAAAACCCAGTGATTTGACCATCAATTACCAACTTTCTACAGCCAGCACTTAACATCACCCCAAGCGTATATAAATAAGGATGATAGATGCTGTTACCTGGCAACAGATATATTGCAGATATATTTCTCCCCTTTAATTGCAGATATATTTCACCCATGAAGTACAGTAGGCGTGAGGTGCTGTTTTAAATATATTTTCAGGCTTCCACACCCCATGTATCAGTTACAGCTGAAACGAATGTGCTTTGGAGCACTGGCATGGTCCTGCTACTGAATCGATTCCAGAATGTTCCAGTGCTTTCTTTCTGTGGGAGGGAGATAAAAGCCTGACCATGGTGTCAATCATGGAAGGAGGCTTCCAGTGAAGAGAGGTTCCCTTCGACATTTTGGGCAAGATTAGGTAGACCGCGGAGGAAAGCAGCAGCGGGCAGAACAGTTTTGGAGGACACGCTAGCTCCCCTAGAGCAATGACTCGGGCCACTGAATAGAGTTGGACATTCTGAATTTCAGAAATCAGGGGGATAACAATTGGTTTTAAAAAAAAAGTAAAACACGTTAGCAGACATTCAGTTTCAGGCAATTCTGACGACCAATTTTTTTAAAAACATTCCCTTCCATTTAAGCTAGATACCTACAAATGCCCAGCCAAAGTGCAAAAGAAGGACAACTGAATTATGGTGCTTAAGAAGATAAGGTGTAAATTTTGACACGCAACACAGTTGATTAACAAATTTCCCATCGGTCCTTCCCAGACGAATCAATTTGTGAAAGAGAAAAAGGCCGGTAGCGGTTCAGAAACTGGCCGTGGACGGGAGGAACGACACCGTAAGCAACGGCAGAGAGAAAGAGAGAACGACAGCGGGTTTCAGAAAGAGCGCCCCCTACCTGCGAGCCTGTGGAATAGCGTCCAGGTGTACGGGAGGCAGTGCTTTTGCCTGACGTGATGGAGGTCTCCACGCTCTTTCCACTGCAGCAGTGCGTGCGCAGGCACTTCCCATATTCCTTACGCACCTACAAAGATATAAACAAGGACTTAAAGAGTACGCCTTCCCTCTACTTTCCCTCTACGTTGGACTTAGCTGGATGTGATTAGAATGTTGTTAACTGGACATTCCAATGCTGATGAAAAAATCACTGCTGGTAATTGAAAGCAAATGGAGTTCTAGAACACAGACTACTTAGAATAAAATAAAAAATAACCTACTCTTCAGAGGGTCAAGTCCTATGTGTGTACTTGTGAAAATAATGGGCGGTTTACACTATGGGAATAAAATCTCAACATAACCCCAAATGCCATAAATCAATTTTTGCCAGGGACTATTTTATTATTAGCATACTTGTTTTTATTTTTTTTATTTTTTTATTATTATTATTATTTATTTTTACAAGGCCACTGTAGATAGTGAACTGCGCTTTAGTTATATGCCAGCATTATGTACTTACAACATTATGGTCTCAGAGAATAGATTTTTTTACTGCACACTGCACATTTACAGTTTGATCGATGATGTTGTATATTCTGTACAGTATCAGAGGGGAGACTCGGTCTACGACCCCCCTCTGTTTTAATCAGCAAGACGTTAATGATACCAGAGACATACGGCTAACAAACATATCTTTCACGTTCCTTCATTAATATGTATGCCGTTCCTGTGCCCTGCATCTTTTAGACTATTCCAGCTGAACCCCACGATCATACACCGTGTGGAATCCAGTATAAGACACAAGGAATAGCTTGCTTCTGCTAATCATGCTCATTTAGTTGAAAATTATTGCGACCTGTTCCTGCTGACACAGCGAAGCTTTGTCTTATGGAATAATGTCAGTGGTGTATTTTCCTTAATGGAGTAAGAGGCAGGTCAGGGTCTCAGTGTTGGTTCCAATGTGCCCCCCCCCCCGTCCAATTCCCTGAAGACCAAAGACACAGCATGTGGCCTGGAAGAACCCAATAACCTGCTTTCCTTTTTAGCTTTTAGGTTCATCCCTGTCCCATAGGAGACATGTGTGAACATGTCTGCAACTGAAATGCATGTTAGGTCTAAAAACAAGACCCCACACCCTACCCCACCCCAGCCACGCACAGACCTTGAGGTTTACCTCCAGAATACTTTAAACACTACATGAAGCCACTACAGCAAAAAACTGTTCAATGTTCCACAAAGCGCACAGATACCTTTTATTCATAAGCTAATCCAACGCTGCGACTCACCTTCTTCTGCAGGATGCAGTGGAATATGAAAATGAACATCCCTTGTAGTGAATTGAATATGGTGAAGAGGTAAGCCATGATGACTGTGCTCTCGTTGATGTACATGAGCCCAAAGGCCCAGGTCAGGCCCAGGAGACACAGCAGTGCAATGGCACCAATCACCCACGATCTGAGAGACAAAAAAAGCAGGGGGTGAGCCAGACATCCCTACAGAGTCCAGATTGTTCCATCCATCCATCCATTATCTGCACCCGCTTACCCTGGGCAGGGTTGCGGGTGGTGCTGGAGCATATCCCAGCATGCACTGGGCAAGAGGTAGGAATACACCCTGGACAGGTCGCCTATCTATCGCAGGGCACACACACACCATTCACTCACACCTATGGGCAATTTAGAGTCTCCAATTAGCCTACAGTACCTGCATGTCTTTGGGCTGTAGGAGGAAACCGGAGTACCCGGAGGATGTGGACATGAGGAGAACATGCACAACTTCACACAGAAAGACCCAGGCCGGGATTCGAACCAAGGACCTTCTTGCTATGAGGCGACAATGCTACCCACCGCCACCCCGTCGAGACATTCTAATCTGGTAATTACATTTCCCTTTTCTCTATGCAGACTCTGATGCCAAAATAACTGTAGATAGATTCTTCATACCTTCATACTCAAGGTGATATTGTACTTCTTTTTATATAGATATCTACATTGTGTTTATTTTTTCCCAGTCAAAAGCGCAGTGGCTCTGATATTTTTATGCACCCCCTGCAGAGCAGAAACTTTATGAAAAAAAAAAACAGCAATTTGTCATTTCCCTCAAAAGGTCAGTCCTTCCTCCCTGTCTCCACCACAGCGAGACCAATTAATCTGATGAACTGACTTGGCAGCAATTGGAGAGAGAGAGAGAGAGAGAGAGAGACTATGAGAGAGAGAGAGAGAGAGAGAGAGAGAGAGAGAGACTGTGAGCAAAAGACAAAAATGGCAAGAAAAAGATGAGGGAGGGGGGAAGGAGATGGATTTGATAATCTTTGCCCACATTCAGTCACCTTAAAGGGATAGTTTGTATTTTTTTAGACCCAGGTCTGCTGAGTTCTCACCACAAATTATGTAATAATTTGGGGTATGTGTCGGGCTCGGAGCACTCCTTCATCAAAATCGTGTAGCTCGCGCTCTGTTAGCCCTTAGCATTGTTAGCCAAATAACACTGATTTAACGGTTGTCGAGAATCACCAGCAGACAGCTGTTTAACAAAGACATTATCAATAAACCAAAATTATATAAACACTTTGTCATATGTCTATTTGCTTGTATAAATACATACATATGCTGTAATCAAAATGTACCGATATAGCCAAAAAACCCCAGTATTTTTAAGTTTAGGTGTTGGACCGCTTGCCTTATCAACAGAAAAGATAAGGGGTGAGATTGACCCTTTGTAGAAAGTAAAGGTCAGAGTATCCCCCCCCCCAAACCCCTGTCCCCCGTTTGGAGATGAAGAGCCCCTCGTCTTCAGTCACCGCTCAGCGGGCAGCAGCGATATCCCCGATTACTTCGCTGCCCGGGGTTTGAGATTAGTGGAAAGATTTTTTTTATTTCTTTTTTTTCTTTTGGGCTGGCTTCCAGCTACAGGTAGGAAATTGCTTATTGATACAGTAGATGCAGCACAGGCCCGGGGAAACAGAGCAACTAAGGACACCTGGATGTGACAGAAAAACTGGCTTCATGACAAAAACTAGCAGAGTAACCTGATTGCACTCATAATACACATGTTTATGAAAATGAATACGTCCAGAAAATGTATAAAACCTGTACAGTTATGAGCACCCTTGAAGTAGTATTTATGCATGTTTTACTGACCAATGGAATAATTTTATCATTTGCATCATTTTATCAGTTTGATTGCTTATCCATTACTGTAGTTTCTACTCAAATGTCTTTACATTTCCACCCTGAGACTTCACACAGGGCCGTGGGGGGTGCTGGAGCCTATCCCAGCATGCATTGGGCGAGAGGCAGGAATACACCCTGGACAGGCCGCCAATCTATGCGCTGTGCAATTAAATCTCCATTTATATTTGCATTTCCTCTGCACTCGTCGGCAAAGGAGGGTTCCTGCTTTCTCCATTAAACACGATGCTTGAATATTCCTGAGCAAAAAGTGCGACCTTAACTCAGCTAAATGAGCAGGTCAGGCATGAACGCGGCCCTGTTGTGCTCATGCATAATTGTCAAGTGTCATAAGGACCCCTATTCAGGATTTTCTGTTTTCCTTTACTGCTGAATTACTTATACAACCCCCCCCCCCCCCCCCCCCCGGTTTGTGGAAGGGGAGCCCGCATTAAGTCTGTACAGTACACTCAGGTTCGCGAGTTCACCCCCCGATATCCTCCTGGAACTTTTCACTTACGCCACGTCAGCAAAAAAAATGCCACCATCCGGGCTGAGAAATCAGAGACGACACAGTAAAACAGATTAAAAAACAGGAGATCTACTTACTGTAACCAGAGGCAGCGATGCTCGTTATTATTTCTAAATCAGTATGAACTGAGCACAGCGAATATCTATATGTTCTACCTGGACCAGGACAGTGGACAGTCCCAGGACAGGGGCAGGGTACGGGCATACCATTTTCGGGACATTCTAATGTCCTCCTCCACACCTTCATCCTGAAAAGTCCTCTTTCTGTTCCCGATCTCTCATCCCTCCACCTGAGGCCCAGTCCTTCCTTCCTTCCTTCCCTCCCTCCCTCCGCTCTCTTACCTCTACCTCCTTTCTCCATCCCTCGCTTTTCCTGCTTTTCTCATCACTGTCCTTATTCCCCAAGGCGCTATATTCACCGGCCACAGCTTGGGTTGCCAAACCGTACGTGCAGCACTAATTTTTAGAAAATGTGAAATTGCTTTTTCTACACATTGCGATCCCACTCAACGGTGAACTGGCTAATGTGCAATACAGACTGCAACAGCGGAAAACGACGAGTTTGCTTCTCGAAAACAAACGGAGAAGCAGCGTTGCAAGAGAAAAATACCCCTACTCGAGAAACGGAAAATAAAATTTACAGAGTGGTGCACAGCTGTGCAAAAATATTGTCTAGCGACAATGGTACAGTTCGGACAAAAGAAGAAAAAGAAAAAAAACGCTAGAGTTTAGATCCAGTTTTGTGCAGGTGTGTAGGATTTACACTTCCTGTAATTAAGAATGGAAAACAATGAAGATCCAATGGGGAAACTCATTATTGTTTTAGCATAGGCTTATGAAAGCATATTACAACAGGCCCCGTTGAGTATGTCTCAAAATGAAAACAAATGCACGCATAAATATATATTTTATAAAAATGTGTCTCATTATGGCTTCCTCTCTGTAGCTGTTTCTGGTTTTCGTTCGATATACTGTATACACTGCGTTCTGTATGGCTTTGCTGAAACATTTAAGAAAATTAAATTAGGTGCGACGGAGAAGATGAGCTCTCATTAAATTGCAAATACTTTAATGCCTCAAACAAGGCACAACTACATCCAATCGCTCTTGTGTGCCTCGCCTCCTATTCGACGCGTTAGTCTCAGTACGTCCGTACGTCTGTCCGCCTCCATTAAAGACACTCAATAACCACACTTTAGCAGCTACTACGATGGATTTCTGATGGCTTTGCACGTCTCATCTCACACATGATATGCTCAGGTTCCCTGTCCCTGTATTCAGCCAATGAAAGCCCACAGACCTTCTCAAGGCCGACTGTCTATGGAAAACAGAAAAAAAGATTAACATTTAGATTGACATAAAATTCATATTTATGACACGTTTCAGCACGTTTCGAAGCTTCAATCATCCAATAATTTTGTGCCGGCGTAAGGGCAAATTGCTCTTAAGTGCACGTGCAGCGCTATCTGTATCCTGTCTTAGAGGCACAGAGGTGCACGCCGATGCAATTTAGGGGGGGTGGCACACGGAGTTTTGAGGAGTAAAAAAGCCAAAAAGCGGCGCTCGGTCACTCTAGCGTCATCGGTACGTTCTCCCGAGCAGGTACTTCCCTCGCTCAAACCTGCGATATTCTGAGTGAGGTGCAGGTGCTGGGGCGTAGGCGCCGTGCGCACATCCCAATAAACACCGACATGTCTGGGGCCGTCTCTTTAAAGCACGGGCTGGGCAGGTGCGCGGGAAGAAAGTGATTTATTGCGTTAATGACGAGAACGTGCAAACGATCCCGCATCAACCCAAATGGACCACTGAGGACGGCAATTAAACCGGTGCATTTGGCTCCAGTACGAATGAGGCTACATACGGGGGTGAAATAGGACAGCGCAGGCCTGAAGTGGGGGACGTTTTTCTCGCGGCCAGATCAGGGTTAATATAAATACATAACGAACGCTGAAACTTATGAGTCATTTGATAAGTCATCGCCCACCTTCCAAGACGCCCACCTGTTCAGACTGTACCTGGACTAACTATCACTACTCTACAGGGCACTCCCAATATAGGATCACCCTTATCACTTGTATCCTTCTACTTCCATGTTACACATGTACCTCTATCCAGCACTTATAATGCACTTGCATTGTTATCTTGATGTTGTAGCTCGCTGTCTTGCCTCCTAGTATGACTTACTGTAACATTACTCTCAGACCTAGCCTACGCTTACTGTGTGAAATAGACTTAATGTGTTCATGGCTATGGATAACTGTTACATAATGAGTATTGTGCCTTAATGGACCTGTGTTTTGTAGTTGTTCCAATGACCTTCGGTATGCACTTATTATACGTCGCTTTGGATGAAAGCGTAATGTAATGTAATGTAATGCAATGTAACCAGTGTTTTCAGCAGAAATAAACCACAATTAGTCCTTTCCGTTGCCATTGCTGTCAAGGTATGAATCGTTGCCATCTAAACAAAGATGATTAATTAAGCCTGTTTAACGTCTCACACGCAACGCTGTGCTCTCACCCAATTAAGGAATTCTGCTACTGCGAACCTCTAGACCCTGCCAAGAGAACTGGAACAGAACTGAAAAAGGAAAGAGAGAAAGAGTTTTTTTTTCTTTATTGTATCCCCTGTGGTATTTTTTTTTCTTTTTCTGAGGGAAGTAGTGACAGCAATACCAAGCCCCGAACAGTCAGATCTTTGAAGATCACCATCATTTTTTTTTCTTCTGTTTTCCTGTTACTGGGTGCCCGGTCACATTCCACAGCACTCACTGCTGAAACCTTCGCTATCGATTTGGGAGACCGAAGCACGTGATGCAAAAATGGCGACTTCTTATCACCCCACAGTCTACTAGTCTGGCTCACACAGACATGAGTCAGAGAAAGACCATTAGGGCCTGATTTACTAGGACCTTTAGCATGTTCAAATCCTTTCAGCACACACAAAACTACACAGACCGTGGGGCCCACCCACACACTGGAACAGAACCTTAACAGGATGAGCCACCCAGCAGCCCTCAACTCAATCTGTCCTATTAAAATGTATTAAAACATGCCCACTCTTTCTTGTATGTCCCAAAATAGAAAGAAAAATACCCGACAAAGCTAATGTCACAAAATAGCACTGAGGTAACAAAATAAACTGGGGGGGAAAAAAATAGAAAGAAATAAAGAAACAAAGCAAGACAACAAATTCTTAAGTTACTTTTGGGATTTTAGATCTCACATTGCCAGCTGCAAGAGACGGCCCCCATTAATTATTATGACAGCGTGGGGGTAAAGAAAGCAGAGAACACATCTCCAGGCAACAGGGCATCGGGAACACCTGCTGAGGACTGTCTGTCCTAATGACTTCAGCGATTCCCGTTTCGCTCGTCCAAAAAAGACCGCCCGAGAAAAACCAGCATCAATTATTAGCGCCTGTCCGTTTCAGCCGAGCTGTAGCCACAGCAGCAATGCTAACACGAGCGCCGAGCTTCATTAAATTCAGCAGCTAATCTGTCCTCGCCTATCACAGTCAAAATGGACGCTAGCATGACGTAGAGTGTTGCGCTGGCTAGTCATTCATAGGCACCTTTAACTGTTTATAAGCGTGCAACCAATAGCCACTTGTCATCTTCATACCTTGTTGGACTCTTCCAATTCTAGTGGCTCCTGCTATATAATCCTAATGCACAGAACAATATTATTCCATGGGAATGTGGATCATATTTATTTAAAATCTTTAACCTATATTTCTACTGTGAATTCATGAACAAGTGTTCTTACGACAAACAAATAATATTGCACCTTTAATTGGGAGTTCAAAGAAAAATAAATATCGAAAAAACGTTGAGAGAACCCAGGCAAATGTCTTGTCAAAGATTAGTTATTTTGATTTTTCACTAAGAGGCATCCATTCAATCTACCCAGAATGCCCTTGGCTCCCCCCCCCCCCCCCCCCCCCCGACTTACAGCACCACTGAGCAACTGAATTAAACAAGCCTCACATTTTTCTACACACGACAGATATTACATGAATTTGCATGCTGCTTCAACTCCCAGGAGAACGAAACGTCAATTTAAAAATAAAAATAAAAACACAAAAACACCCGTATTACTCAGAGTGCACCCGAGTTAGACCAGAGACCGGCTCAGGCCTCTCAGGAGCCTCAGCACCTCGGCGGCCTGGCAAGTCGTTTACGCTCTTATCCGACGCACCGGAGGCCCCTCAACGCTCGTTACGTGCGAGGCTTGACGCGGCGTTAAGTCGCTCACTTTCCCGCCATCTCAGTCACTTCACTTCGCTGGAGTGGTTCCCGTGGAGACGCCGAACGCGGGTGACACTCAAGGTGTGCTAACCAAACGCTAGCGACTCCTCGCAGCGTGCGGCCTCTGAATAAAGAAGACTTAAGTGCTCGGCGAGCAAAAGGCTTTGATCGCCCCGAGCGCTCGCTCACAAACCCCTCATTTCAGCAGCGACGGTGGGGTGACATACCGTGAGTACAAAAAAAATAAAATACGTTTTTTAATTTATTTAAAAAAAAAAAAAAAAAATTTATTCCCATCAAAACCCTTGAGTAAATGCGCTACAATTTCGGCTGAATAAAAAACGCAAGGAGTACTTTGCATGCGTTTGAAAGGCTGATGAAGGCTGCTGGAAGCGAACGGGAGCTATTCTGGGATTTTGTTTTCTATGTGGGGGAGGAGGGCACGGGGTGGGGGGGGGGGGCTACCATTTACACATATTATTTGACTGAGTACAGTGAGCTCCATCAATGTAAGAGTAGTGACACCTTTAAGCCATTTTAGCTCTATATTTTTTAGGAACTGTGCAAGTGAGCATGACAACGGCAAGCTGAAAGTCTGGACTTTGACTCCAGTGTTACTGTGTCACTTCACGCTCAGAGCAAAAAGGAGCTGGTTAATTAAACAGGGATGTCAAACGAGACAATTTTCCATTTCAAGAGATAACACCGTGCCATCTTATAATAGGCGGTGTTGACAGCTGCCACGTTCGGCGCAGCCGGAGCAAAAGAGCAAACTTAATGTGCGTCGTGTTCAGAACCCCGCCTCTCCTGGGAGAATCAACCTGTACAGGAAAGAGCTGTGCCCTCCCCCCCCAAAGGGAAAACGTGAGAGACAGGCATCGAACAAACTGTGAAATCTTGAAATTTTTCAAAGTCAGCCAATGAAGTGCTTTGAAGCGGTGAGTGACAGGCGAGGAGCACCAATCGAATTTCAGCTGGGCGTCAATGCCCACCCCCCTGACTGGCAAGAACATACCACAGGGCTTCATTCATTGGTCCTCATTCACAAAACTTTTCTTAAATTATTCTTGCTTTTGTTCTTCAAAATGTTCCTATGAAAATCCAATATGGGATTCATGACACATGCAGACTTTTGTTTTTGTGCATATCCCAGGTGTATGAGATAATGAATGCTCACTGTTTGTAAATTTTATGCGCAATCCTGTTCATGTGATTAGCATAAGGAAACAGCCACAAACAAATACAGATAAGAAAAAATAAATATGAGCACTGAAATGTTCGTGGAAGCTTTCTTACACACAGTTTACAATCAAACATGATCGTACGAACAGTTCGAGAATGAGGCCCATTGTGTCTGCAGCACCACTGCCCTTAATTTTGAGTCACACATCTCCGCGTCTTGATCACATTAAACAATGTTCTTAATTGAATTCAGTGAATGGAAACCTACTGATTAAACCTACATTAATATTCCTAAATTAAAGGCAAATCTAAGTAAAGGGCGATACTCCAGAAGTTAGAGTGAATCAGATTCCAAAAAAATCAGACATTTTTTCCCACAAACAACGCCACAAAAACAAACAAGGAAGCTAGTATAAAAAAATAAAAAAATAAGCAAACCAACACACAAACACAATCAAAATAATACTGGGTGGGGGGGACTAGATTTCCACAGCCAGATAGGAAGGTGAGGGAGAGACAGCACAAAGCAGCCAATCCGAATGTAATCATTACATTGCGATTGGAAAATTGGACCTTACCCGTGGCATTCAACGAAAAAGAAAAACCACAATAATGAAAGCTGAGAAGACAGGAAGGGGAAGCAGACAAAAGAAAAGATAAAAACAGACAGTTAAATAAGAAACGGAATAAGAACACAAACATGCAAGGATTGGGTCATAATTTAAGGTTCAATGCTACGCTGTATGTGTAAAATTCTTTAAACTGCTCCAGCAGGCATTCTTCGGGAATGGGAACATTTGCAATACACAGTAACCTTGAATCTTTGGTAGAAGCAACCTAGGTACAAGGATCTTCTGTTATCCTTTTGTAAAATATTTGGATTTCTCCAAAATGTGAATGTCTAACTGTTTCTGTAAGCCTACGCCATTTCTGAGAGAGAGAGAGAGAGAGAGAGGTGAAAAAGTGTGGGGGCTATCTTGAGTTTGCTTTTCCAGCCGACCTTTCACCTCTTTCTGTATTCTGTGAGCCTCGATCTGCGATCGCTACACCAGAGCGATACGTGCAGCCGATGGGCATCAGAATGACCCCGAGGTCAAGGGTCACCCATGAGGTCGCTGGTGTCTGAGGAGACGAGAACTTTTTTACGTCGCTGGGTAAACACTACGGGTGGTAGGCTGTGCTGGAAACGATTCCAGTCCGTGGGCAGCACCTCACGCTGAAGCCTGCTGTTTTAGCAGGAGGAAAGAGGGGCCCATTGCTAGGAGAAATCTGACGTGGATTTCAATGGCTGTGTCTGCTTGTGCTCCTGATTTCAGGACCTCATTTGGTTTGGGTCTTCAACGCATAAACCCTTTATTTCCAACTCCCCCCCCCCTCTACCCCGAAAAAAAAGTCTTCAACGTGAAGGGTGACATTTCTCTCATTTCAGCAGAATCCGTCATATGACAAGTCTATGACTCGCGGGTCACCCCTGTCTTCGGGCAGAGGGGTAACTATATATGTTCTACCCAGACAGATCCGTCCTTCTCCAGAACTACCGTCCTTGTTACCGCATGACATGTCACGACCAGCGAGGGCTGAAATCTCTCTCTCGGAGAGTGATACAGCAGACAGCTTCAACAGACCCCTCTGTAAACATTAGACAGTGGCAGGCCGTCTTTTTCAGACAGAAGCTTCCAGAATGTGGTGTGAGCTGACCTGAGGGGACGTTTTCTCCTGCAGAGAGGCACCAATAATGGTTTAAGGGGGCGCAACCCTTTTTCGACAAGGATCGTCGTTAGGGCTGCTCGCACTATCGACGGACATCATTTATTTATTTACAGTACGGGGAAAGCTCAAACTTGGCAACATGCATGGCAACAGCCGAGCATTTTGAAGGGGGGGGGGGGGGGGGGGGGTCAGAAAAAAAGTGTCGGAGCTGAAAATATTCAACTCCGGGTAAAACATCAAAGCTAATAAATAATTTAAAGACACTACGCTGGTGGTTATTTGTCATGTTTTATTCAGAGGTGTGGATTTATAAGCGTCGTTTTTAAGGAAAGAATCGGGAATATTCAACACGAAAAAATGTTGAGAGAATAATTCAGTCCCTTTCCTCTCCCCCTGAATTTTGAATGCACCCTCTGAGGCGCTACCACACACACCCAGAGAGAGCCGGTGGAGGAAGCTGATCTGCTCGAGAACTTGCGCAGATCAATGTGAGATCCAGTCGTCTTTTACTCCACACTCTCCTGACCCCCCCACCCCCCCTCCCCAACCCCCCAGATGGATGGGCCTCTCTAATCTAATGAATGATTCAGCTGCAGTATGTGGTTATTATATAGACTCTTCCATTTCGTATTGATTGCTGCATTCAAGCAATTTCTCCGGTAACTTTAAAGCACTTTTGAAAGGAAATGGTGTCAGTGCCTTTCCGGTAGACTGTGATGGCTGTGAAGCGGTCCACCAACCATTAAAGACGTTGCGAGACAGTTCACTGAAAACATATATTTGTTTTGTTTTTTAATTTTTACATCTTTGTTGCTACTGCTTGGTTTAGATTAATGGTTTTGTAAGTATTACACATCCTACACATTGCATTACCCTTTAATAATATATATGCAACCACAATATTATAGACAACTACTCCATGGAGCAATGTGCAACATTTAGATGTCATATAAATATAAATCTGAGACATCTAAGTTTAAAAGTAAATCATTACATTATCCAGATACTTACACAGAGATGTGTTCTCCTTGTTCCAGGGCTATTAAAAATAGCTACTATTTCTCATTGATAACTAAAAAATGAATTGGAATTACCTGAAGTGAAAAGAAGTCTATGGATATACTGGAAAACAAGTCCTGTAAACTATACTGAAGTAAAAGGGAAAATTACATGAGGAACAAACCATGCTTGTACTTTTCAATTAATAGACTGAATGGTGAATTGGCTTAGAGCACAGACCGGTATAGATTACTATTGACAATTGATTGTGGAGTTAACTGTGTGCTCTGTGCTTACTGATTGGTTGAGATCCATATAAAAAAACAGAAAATGTACTAAACTTAAGAGACTAAATGTCACTGCCGCATGCCTTAACCAAACTGAGCATCACTTCCTAATTAAAAGGCTGACCTACAATACTGCCAGAGGCTAAGAAGGCTATTAGAATCTACATTACCATAAACACCACACTATTTATCCAGCAGACCCTGAAAATAGATGCTACAGAATAAGACTTCTTAATACTGAGACTGGCATGCCCACATTCAGTCCATCATTAACGGTGAAGTCAAGGTCAAAGTGAAGGTCAAGGTCATCTTCAAACTAAGCCTGGCTCTGAAGTCTTCCAGAACATCTCTGCCATCTTCGTGACATCACATGACCTCTGCTACTGTTATAATGAGCGAGGATGTGGGAGTGCAGCGTGAAGATGAATGTACCTGTGCAGCATCATAGTACCTGTGCAGCATTATTAAAAGGCTTTGGAGGGCTGTGTGCGCTAGAAGAGAATGCTGGTAAAGGCTAGATCAGTGGTAACCAACCCTATTCCTGGAGATCTACCATCCTGTAGGTTTTCATTTCAGCCCTAATTTGGTACACCTGACTCATCAAATTAGCAGCTGAACAAGATCTCTGGCTGTTGAATGAGGTGCGCTTTGTTAGAGTTAGAAAACATACAGGACGGTAGATTTCCAGGAATGGGGTTGGTAACCACTTGGCTTGATGGACAGCCCTCATCCATTACCAAGGAAAGGACTGTCTGAATGCACTCTAAATGAATGTGAACTAATGATGACTTACACATCCCAAACAACAGTGGATGCACAACAATGGATGCCACTGAGTGAATGTCTTCAATATAGGTCAGGGCCAGACCATCCATACAAGCCACATACAGTACATACGTTTACAATGCAACTATACAATACATACACAGAAATATTCATCATCGGTACTATACCATCTGTATCTCTGAATGTTCTGAACCAATAAAGTAACCAGGGAAACAAATATAGGAAACGATGACAATTTTCTAGGCTATACCGACTGTGTCTTCGCAAAACAAGATGTAATCTTTCACTTAACTTTTATTGGCTTAACTGTTTTCAGTTCTTCATCTTTTTTTCTCAGATTAAAAAAAAATTTTTTTTTTTTTTAGTATTTTGCGTGTCAGCGCTGATATGATGATGAGCGCCACCTGCTGCCACAGAGGTTACGGAATCTTCGAGATGCCGGAATTCTGTTAAGAATTCTGTCCCTATAAGCCTAAACCAGCCAAAG
>CM077288.1:2797623-2875123 GCA_039654925.1 Anguilla pacifica
ACAGGAGAGCAGACTATCATGGTTTAATATACTGAAACCAGACCTGGGACAATTACGTATTTGTTTTGGATTCAAATACTTTTCTGCGCTCTGTTGATCTTGCCTGGTGTAATTGAACCTGCCAATATGCTCAGAAGGCGGGGTTTGCACTTTTTGAGAGTATTTCATTGGTTCCCATACACCAGACAAGATCAGTAAAGCGCAGAAAAGTATTTGAATCCAAAACAAATACGTATTTGGTACGGGTCGGACCGGAACGCGATCCGGTACGCCGGCGCGTGGAAGCAGGGGGGGGGGGGGGGGGGTGGCACACGGGCACGGGGTACTCACACGCGGTCCGTCCCGTAGCTCTGGTAGTCCACGGCAGCGGACACGCCCACGATGAGGGCGGGGACGCCGTAGCCCACCAGGTAGAAGTACTTCCTGCGGGAGTGCTCGCTCTCGAACACCTCCACCAGCATGATGTAGAGCTGCACCCCCTCCAGGAACATCCAGGTGAACGCCGCCAGGAAGAAGAAGTGGAGGAGCGCGGCGAAGACGGCGCAGGCGATCTGCGGGACGACAGCGAGCGTCACTTTTTCCCGCCGCCCTGTTTCCCCCCCCGGCCCTCGTCCCCAGCACCGGGGGGGGGGGGGGGGGGGGGGGGGGGATTGGGAACGGTGGGGCGGGGTGGGGGGGCTGATCTGGCCGACGTCCAGCAGCACACGGTAAACGGACGCGGTTTGTTCTCATTACAAAGCCTCATGGGAGTTCTGTCACCTCACCTGCATAATCCAGCTCATTTGTATCTCTAAGCTATTTAAAAATATATATATTTATATGTATATTTAAAAATATACACACTATATATTCAACTGTAGAAATCAAATGAAATCAGTTAAATCGTGTAAATTACAGCAATGAAAAAGTCTCACTTCAGACGAATCTCGATTTCCCTGTGGATATGTAGGCTGAAGCCAGGGATGCAGTGGTGGTGTTTTGAGCATTTTTGTTAGAGTCGGTGTTGGTGTCACAGGCTTTGACTCGAAATGAAAGGCTTCTGGGAAAGAAATCCTTGTTGTGCGCAGACGCTGAATAAGTCCCATCGCATTTAGCGCCGTGATAAACCTTCATTCATATACGCCATGATGCTTCCATGACACGCCGCGAACGTAAACCAGTGTTTACCTAACAATGCTAACAGACCGAATGCGTTTCTTTCCCCTTCACTGAATTAAACGGGGGAAAAAATCACATATTCATCACAGAGAATGAAGGTGAAAATATGTCTAAAAACGCAAACACACATAAACAACGATCTACGCTCCACAAAGCAGGGCCGCCTTTGACTCGGTGAAATCTCCAGCGCACCGATGCTGAATCGCTGATCCTTCAAAGACCTTCTTTCTGTTTTTTCAATAGCAGGAAAGTAAATACTGCTCTATGGAAGACATTTCTGTGATACTGTGTGGATGTACTCCACTCCTTTGACATTTGCCCTTGGGATAAAGTGCAAGTGAAATAATATACGTTATATGTTCAGCCTGGGGGTCACATATGTGACATCCCACTCACGCTTTTTCCCTGTGCTATACCAGACAGACAAATCCCATAGTATGAAGAAGGACGGATTTCTATTGAAGGACGGGCAAAGCTGAACATAACAAAAGTATTATATACATGCAGCAAAGATCTCGCTCCAAGCACACAGAAATCTGACCCACACTCTGCAAAGATGCACATGACAATGATGTTATTCTGCATTAATATACAAACATTTTTTTAAAAGGTCTAAATGGTAATGGTAAATGGACTGCATTTATATAGCGCTTTTATCCAAAGCGCTTTACAATTGATGCCTCACATTCGCCAGAGCAGTTAGGGGTTAGGGGTTAGGTGTCTTGCTCAAGGACACTTCGACACGCCCAGGGCGGGGTTTGAACCGGCAACCCTCCGACTGCCAGACAATCGGTCTTACCTCCTGAGCTATGTCGCCCCGTCTAAGGTCTAAGTAGTGATGGAACTGAAGCACGTGCACCCCTGAAGCATGCTTAGGCCAGAGACTGTTTTTCTCCCCACAATAAAGGGTGTGTGCTACTGCCAGGGACCTAGAAGCTATGCCGAGAGAGCTGTATCTATCTCTGCACACAGACCACAGGCCTCTGTCTCATGCCTGGGAAGAGCCGGTGCGGCAGTAATTCAGGGAATTCTCCAGTGCTGGACATAAACCCGCAACCCCCCCCCCCCCCCCCCCCCATGGGACAAAGCCAGCTGTGTGAAAAAAATGTTTAAATCGCTTTTTCTTTTTCTTTGGAGTTACTTTTTGTGCATAAGTAAGTGTAAGAGTGAGAGTTTTTTTTTTTTTTTGTGGATTTGTCACTGTTAACTGCAAGTGATGGCCAGAAAAATGGCATACAGCAGGCCTCAATCCACTCACCATTTCTCTCTAAATCTGACTCACAGGTCACTGAATTTACCAGAGGGAAAAAAAAAAAAAAAACAACACTTGCATTAATCTGGAATCAAAGCTAACTGACGTTTTTAGCGGAATCCGAGCCATAGGCCGGTGTTGACCCCCCCCACGTCGGGCTCCACGGCCCAGACTCACCGGCTGATCTGCGCGGTTTATGCCCAGGAGGAAGAGCGACTCGGCGACGAAGAGGCTGATGCACAGGTTCTTGTGGATGGTGTTGCGGTCGCTCTGGAGACCGCGGAAGAAGCAGAAGGTGAAGATGCAGATGAGCAGGCAGACCAGCGACAGCAGGATGCCCACGTAGGTGATCACGTCCAGGAGCAGGTTGTGAACGGGGTCGGCGTTCTGCGAGAGAGAGGAAGAGGAAGAGGAAGTGCTCGATCACATTCGCTGGGAAGGGTGGGGGGGGGGGGGGGAGCAGGGGGAAGAGCGGTGGGATTAGCGATCGATAGCCCGGATGGTTACCTCGTAAAAACGACCAAGGGGGGCAGAAGTCCTTTCTGTCCGCCGATTGACGTGACAAAAATAAAGTCGGCGAAATAAATTTAGCGAAGCCGGCTAACGACGCCTTCAATACCGCCAACACGGCCGCTCGCTGCCTGTTGCGTCCTCTGAGAGACGCGAAACACGGACAGTAAACATCGGCGCGCTTACAGGAGCCTGCCGTGCCGTAAGTTCTTTTTTTTCTTTTTTTTCCTTCTTTTTTAACGGCGGTAATTAAAGCAGATTTACGGCTAACCTTAATGAACAGCGCAGTCGGCTCCATTAAATCAGACACGTAAAAAATAATTAAATCCCGTCCCGCTCCGAGCTCGTGATCCACGCGGCACGGAAACAGGCGCACAAAGGGAGATTCCGCCAACCGCAATACCGCCATTGCACATCATAAAGACGGAAAACATCATAAAACACCGTCCGGTGCCGTCAGCTCCCATGATGCTAAATGACCAAGGATATTAAATCCAGCCCCCATTGTGGGTTGTTGTGAACTGTGACAGAAAAAAAAAAAACAAGACTGATAATTATTTTTAAAATAATTTCTGAGCCGCATTTTTTTCTTTTTTCTTTGGCATAGAATTGTGAGCATGGCAAAGAGGCCTTTAAATCTTGGCGACAAAACATTTAAGCCACCACAATGAGCACAAGAATGAGCGCCCCAAATACATGCATTGTTGTATGGACACTTCGTAAAAGAAAAGAAAAACAATACATATGTTTGCACGCATGTCTGTATGTGTGTGTTTGCATGTGTGTGCGTGTACTATACCGTATGTAAGAATGTCTCCGACTACTTACCTGCATTATATGTGCATTATGTTAGTACATTACATTATCTTTGAAAGCAACAGAAAGCACACAAGATAACCCCATACTTACCGCTTAAACAAAGAACACCAAGAAGAAGAACCGGATAATCTCAGTGAAAACAGACATCCAGATATCTAGTCATCACTTTTCTTTGAGTGGATTTCTGGGCCACTTTCATGTAATGGCTGCCTTTTTTCCCTGCCAAACCATCTATCGCTGCAAAATCTTACTGTGTTTCTCTGAACCCTTGGAAGAGCACGTTAAAATCACAAAGATATATCGCATATCCCTTTACAGACAAAAAACGCACTTCTCTCTACCCGCTAAATAACTTCAACAAAGCAAATTCCATCAGACTGAGAGAACATACATTGTAGATTTAATTTTGCAGACCTGTTGCTCTATAGCAGAGACTGTAATTACAGCTCTGTTTAGTCTTTTCTGTATTTCTGTTTCTGCATCAGCACATTCCCCAGTGGCACCACACATCATATTTATGCACTTTCAAGCCACCAGTCATGAATAACCTCTAAAGAACCTTTTTTCTCACAGGCTTTAAATCAGACTTTTAAAGGCAGGCAACAGTCCCCTTCATATGCAGAGCAGGAAGTTAAACTGCTGGGCTGCTGAGGGCAGTATGAGGCTGTGTGGCATAGCGGAGTAAGAGGTTGCAGGTCTGAATCCACCCTTGAGTGATCTGACCGATAGGCATCAGTGAATGTATTTGGACATTGCTACACACTAAATGTGGAGTACAGCATGAGGCTGTGTGGCATAGCGGCGTAACAGATTGCTGGTTTGAATCCACCCTCGAGAAAAGCGATTTGCCTGAGTGGCATCAGTGAGTACATTTGGACTGCGCTGTACCACACTGCTCATGAAACTGGGCTGTAGATTTAATTCCCCGGTGGGGCACTGCTGTTGTATCCTGGAGCAAGGCACTTCATCTTCCTTCAGCAAAAAAAGAGAGTAAATAAATAAAAAAAATCCCTTGATGAGGTCACGGGCTCAGGCAGAATAAAGCCGTTCCGCAGCAGCTGCCCCAATGAGCTGGAGGTTCACTGAGCAAAGAACTCATATCGCTGTACAAGATGCTCCACTCACCGCAGGAGGCAATAAAGCAGGCGAGCTGATAAATCACCTATGCTAACGTCCATTGATGATTTTGGCATTGCGTACAGACGCAGTAGGACACGCCAAGGCGCCCCCCCTCCCGCGCGCGGGCCGTCCTCCGGATGAAGGCAGCGCACGTCGGCCGCCGTGTGCCACGTCATACCGCGCTGAGCACCGTCACCGGCTCCATCCATCAACTCTCCCGCCCCCCCCCCCCCCCCCCCGTTCCCCCGTTCCCCCACCCCCTGGCCGGGGGAGCACTTCCGCACCTGTGATGGATTTACTGCCGTCCCACTCCAGTGTTCCTCCTCCGGGGGCAAGATGATCAACGTGACACCACCGTCTGTGACCTATCCAAACCCAACAAACCCCCCCCCCCCCCCCCCCCACCTCAAAGCCCGCTGCTGCAGACCAAACGGCTTTTGTGTCTCGTCTAAATTCCTCCTTTTTATTTCAAGATCATTTAAAAAGTTCCACGCTGCTTTTATGTTGCAATAGGTGCTAAACTCATACGGCAACATTTTACTTCTACAAAAAGAGGAAAAATATAATACTCAGGAACCATGTTTAAATATTCTTCTTCTTCTTCTTCTTCTTCTTCTTTCTTCTTATTATTATTATTATTATGTACTTTCTTAGCTGCCACTCTTGCACTGTGCTATGTTAAACATTAAAAACATTTCAGCAATAAGTTTTAAATATTCGACCAGGCTAATAATACGCTACAAAGCAGCTATTACAGAACACAATCACATAATTCAAAGTTTGATTTAAAGGACATGTGGAAAGCTTCCTGATTGGCTCGTGTAGTCAACAGCTCTGCCAGCATCCTGCTTGCCCATTGTGCTGCTAGCTCTTCCACTGATTGTTCAGACATTGACTTGGAAAAGTTTAAAAAATGTTTTTATTTGAGTGTCTGAGTTTGTGTCCTTAAAACAGGGTCTGCAGCCCATCTCTCTCAGTGATGAGATGTGTCGGGGTAATTCAATCACGTAGCTTAATCCATACTTTCGGTCGTCTCCCGGCATTACTGACAAAAATATGACACCTGATGTCGCTTTGAGGGATACACTGAGTCCTTTCTAAGCCTCACCTGTTCCAACCAAACTTGCCTCATGTAAAATATCACATTTAGTGCTGTTTTGTGTCACAAATAAAACCTCTTATCTGCAAAAAAAATGAACAAAAAAAAAAACTTCTATTTTCAATTCACCTTTGAGCATTATGGGTTTTTCATCTGGGCTTTTGAACCAACTTTATTACTTGTCAAGATATGAAACTCTGACAGTACACATAATCTGAGTAGGAACTTTCGATATGCGTCAGACAAAAAAACAAAAACAAAATGACCAAAATACACGACACTGACAATGTACGATACGTGTAATAATACAGGCTAGGTTGAGGAGGAATAAATGCAGAAATAAATAAATAAAAAAGGATCAAATGGAATCAGAAACACTGTCTGTTTTTCTCGAAGAAAATAAAGTTGCTTATAGCAGATTAAATGAAGCCACCTACTGTTTATGAAAATGGTTTGGCCGCATAGAGGCTGTACTTTAGGGTTCATATATGATCTACTGGAAAATATGTATCTCACAAGATTGCATAAATCTGAACGGATTCATTTCACATTCGTTTCTGAGGAATTATTCTGATCAAATCTTTGTTTCCACGGCACATGCTCACAGTGTCTGACGTTCCAGTAGCACCTTTTCTCCCGAGTCTAGCATAGGCCCGAGAGCAACTGAGGAACTAAATGAAGTCACCGATTACGCAGCAAACCGAACAGCGTTCATTCAGCTTAAACAGAGCTTACACAAGTCCAAAAGGAATGAAACGTATTTTATCAGACTAAAATATACTCCATCAGTTTGACAATTTGAGCAAATTTTTATGGATGCTGAAAGAAGTGTTACACAGTCGACTGACGCTGTACGATGGGTCCTGGAACAAGACGTGAATGTGAACATCAGGCCTTGTTATTTTCACAGTTCATAAAGCCAGTACTAGAATAAATACAGCTGGTTTTTGGTACCGCGTAGCTGCCAAAGTGTTTTCACCGAGTGTAAAATGTTTTCATCGAGTGAAAAATGTCCTTCGTGGAGGACGGCAGCTTTCACCCCTCTTTCCACCCCTCTCTTCTCTGTGTTCCCCTACGCGACTCTACGGATGACCGTTTCCCTCCCTGCAGGGCTCCCAAAAAAAAAACTGACTGCAGTGGAATCGTGAGTCTTCCATTCCAAGACAGAGAGACCGGGGGGAGGGGGGGGGAGAGAGAGAGAGAGTGAGAGAGGGGGAAGAGGGAGAGAGAGAGGGAGAGAGACAAAGAGAGAGTGAGACAGAGACAGAGAGAGAGTGAGAGAGAGATAGAGAGAGATGGAGTTATTTTCACTGACATACAGTAGAGCAGAGAGAGAGATCTGTTTTTCCGGGTTTTTGTTTCCAGGAGAGTCCCTTTGGAAACCTTAACATCATAAAGGCTGAAGCTCTCTGACATACCAGACTGCACATCCTCCTGTGCTACCCGGAGGAGCACACATTTCATACACACGTACACAGTGAGTCTGAACCTCACGTCTGAACTCCTGAACATCTGAATGTATTAAACTGGCAGCACGTTAAACTTTACAGCAGGATTACCTCAGAACTTGGACCCCCCCACCCCTCCCCTCTGCAAAGAGAACGTGCTAATCTACCCCGACAGGCGCTCTCTGCAGGCCGGGGGGAAGGGGGGGCGACAGGGCTAGCTGTGCGCTGCAAATCCTTCGCTGAACACGCTCCAGGTAACGACACCTTCCACACTGTAGCCCCCATAACACCCCCCCCCCACCCCCCCCGGAGGAGGCCCAGCGAGCACAGGCCAACGGCACGCGCCCCGATTCCAGTCAGCCAATTAACCTGCCTGGTTCCGGAACATTCCCCACTTCCAACAGGACCGCTGCCGGAAAATCTTGAGAGGAAGTAGGAAGCTGTAACACGGGCCGTCTGGAAAACCGGTACAAAAACAAAAAAAAAGCAAGTTTGTACACCTACTGTTTAAACGATAGACTCCATAGAGCGAATTTTGGAGAGCAGTTCTTCAAAGTTTGAATATTTAAATTTGTAGGGGGTTGGGGGGGGGGGGGGGGGGGGAAGCAAAGAAATAAATAAATTAAAAATGTGAAAAAGGGACACAAGGAGGAAAAGAAGGAGTGTTACATATGTACAAGTTTAAAAGTAATAAACACATTTTATCAGAAAATCCAAACTCCCTACTACGATATGCGAAACCATGTCTCTTCACAAAAATGATTGTATGCACCTCCGGATTTGCTCAGGGCCCTGGCTAGTAGGGTGAAAGGTGGTGATGATTCTAGCAGCCCACAGCTTGTTGGGGGGGTCACAGATAGAGAGGGCTCATTATAATTCCAGAAGGATGCGCAGAGCAACATTCTATCAGGGGGCCCAGAATTCCTAGCTACACTCCTGGGTCTGCTTTTCCCAATTTTCACAAATACTTCAATCCTGGATAAACAAAGCAGTGGTTTTTTAAAAATTATTATTAGATATAGTGAAGACTGAAGGACATTATTGAAAATATTTCTAAGAAATAAATAAAATAGCGAAACAGTCGTCACTCTGCTGCACGACCTCGACAGAGAAGCTTCCAGCTGTACCGGCCCGGTTCAAAGACAGCACCCCGATGTTAAAAAACAGGCTCCCGGTGGGACAGGAGGAAGAGTCTGTCATATTCACATTCTGCTCAGCAGGGCTTCTGCGACCTCTCGCCCAATCAGGAGGCAGGTTTCACAGACGCCAGCTGGCCACGGCTGTCGAGCGAAAAGCGCTAATCTGTAAGCGGAGATTCCTCGGCGATTTGGTTCGGCGGCGGCAGGGGATTCTGGGGGGGGGGGCCTCTTGGTTCTGCCCCTCCCAGCCGAAGGTCACCTTAAGGCCGGAGAGACGGGACCTACGTGGGAGCAGGCGAAACCCAGGAAGCGGGAGGAAGCGTTCCGCCCCGTCTCGATCCAGATGTTCCGGGGAACGCACGCGGAGAAGAAGGCTCTCACCCTGCCGCCCGGGGGGGCCCACGTCAAAGCGCCCGGGTAGCCGCGCGGCGCTTACGCACGTGTTCGCGGAAATGCACACGCACAGCGCAGACAATGCGCAGATTACAGCTTCCTGCTGTTAAAAGAGAACACTCTCCCTCCAACCTTCCTCTCACGCTCTGCCACACACACACACTTTCTCCCCTTTCAAGTTCAGACTCCAAATATGATTTCGGAGATAATGATCAGTTTCCTGTGCATCGGTTCGGTTATCAACTGAGGATGCCTGGAAGGTTCCTTTACAGTTTGATGCCTCTTCAACAAGGCGCTATTCAAACCATCTGAACTGCATGCTATTCTGATCTCCTCAACTGCCGCTCAAGTACCATTCCTTTACCCGAGATAAAATTCTGGTTCGGTGAAACGGGTGTAGAAAGGTTTCACTTTATATCAAATCATAAAAACCATATTAAATATTTAGCTATAAAATATTAAAACAATTAAATATTAATATAATGAAAGTGTATTCTGTATACCTAAAAAGAATTGTTAATATTGTTTATGAGCTCTTGATTTTATCTGCTATATAACTTTATACAGAATCCCTAAAGATTTGTCACACAAATTACAGTTCTTTTAAAATATGTATTATGACATCATAATTACAATCACATGTTCCACACTGAATTATGGGAAAGTGGGGAGAATGTGGAGACCAAAGTGTGGAGCGTTAGAAACACAGGATTCCATTTTTCTCGGTGAACTGTGGTTGGTGAAGATTGAAATGGAATTTCCATATGTGCCAAGTTTTTTTTTTTTTTTTTTAACGATGTCAAGCTTCGCATTTTCTTCAGGTTCAAGGGAATGCCTCCACTCAAAGATGAATGGGAAAGGGAAAAGGTGACAATTAAGGCAAAGAATAATGAATTCCTGCGATAAAAGCTATGCCTTTAGGTGGAAAATCAGTGCCTACAGCAGTGTAAAAAGACTGCATTTTCACCCCGCGCTTTTTATTTGTTTGGGCACAGACTAAATTCATGTCCTCATTTCTATGATTGATGAAGGAATTGAGAGCGAACTGAAATAACACTTCCTGCAATCTCATTGTTCTTTTAGAAAATAGCAGACTGAATGATTACAATAATGCCTACTATAATTTCCCCTGCAATGTAATTGAACGCTCTTCAATTAGGGCTACACACATGCATTAGAGCCATATGCAAATCTTTTGTGTTTCCATCTTTAGACAAACGCATAATTGCTTTTTCATTCATATTCACACATCACTTCATCCAATGTATGCCTTTTCACAGCAACAAGAACATTTCATTTTGACTCATTCTCACTGTGTTTTAACACAAGCTTTCTTAGCCTATGAATATAATTCCACTCCTATAAAAAGGTAGGTCTGAGGTGGTGGTGTAGCGTAGTGGTTAGCGTAGCTAACCGGGCTTGCAACTTCAAGACTGTAGGTTTTGATTCCCAGGTGGGGCTCTATCACTGAAACGTTTGTACAAAGCACTTAACCTGAATTACTTCACCAAATATCCAGCTGTACAAACGGTTTGTATGTTTAAAAAAAAAAGTAATCTGTGTAGGTTGCTTTGTGTAAGAGTGTGTCTGCTGAATGAATACGTTTTTAAAAAACGACTCTTATTCTAATCAAAATGCCAAAGAGAAGTCCTTAACCCCAAGGTAATTTATCACCATTCCATGACATATTATTGGAAAAAAGGGAACGTAAGTGCATTAGTGCATATTGTGTTTCATTCATGGGAACGAGGGAGGTGATGGTGAATACCAGTGTGCCGAAGTGCAGTGTGGGTAATTTTTTATAACCACAGAAACCCATGCAGTTACTGGATCCTAGGAACTTGGAAACTGTCCCATTTTTTCTTCTTCCCCCAATCTTTTCTCATATGTTGTGTTGACAAACGACAAACAAAGGGCTTAACATACTGCGTATGTGTGTACTGTATTTGTCATCCAAATAAATGTGTGCAAAAAAAGAAAGAGTTATTAATTACACGTTTTTTTAAACGTGATTTGGAAGCACATAAACTGCCGCCGTGCACCGCGTAGCGCCTTAGCAACAAACGCCCTATTCGTCCCCGTGGCGACAGTGTGAGAACACCAACCATCCAATTGGGACAGGCATTATAGACTACCTCTACGCTGCTGGGACTAAATGCCGGTGGGGGAAGAGGGGGACAGGGGGGACTGAGAATGGGGGATGGGGGGGGGGGGCTGGGCGTCAAACAGTCCCACGGCAGAGCGATTTAACAGGCCTCAGCCGTCCCAAGAGAGGCTGCCGTGACAACGGGCCTCCCAGCATCGCTCGACAGGAAGCGAGCCCTGCCCTGCTCTGCTCTGCTCTGCGCGGAGTTCCCACATCCTTCAGTCCATCACCATGCATCCTTTATTCCATCCATCACCACACATCCTTTATTACACACACACATAATTCCATCCCCACACATCCTTTATTCCATCGCCACACATTCTTTATTCCATCCATCGCCACACACCCTTCATTCCATCCATTCCCACACATCCTTCATTCCATCCATCCCCACACATCTTTTATTCCATCACCACGCATTCTTTATTCCATCCATTGCCACACACCCTTTATTCCATCCATCCCCACACATCCTTCATTCCATCCATCACCATGCATCCTTTATTCCATTGCCACACATGTCAAGCCGTCTCGGACACAGCGGAGGCAACAGAGAGAGACTGAGCCGCACAAATCCAACTCCCTCTGCGGTCTGCGGAACGAACGCGGAGCAGTGTTAATGCTTTTTTTAATGGCTGCGCCCTTTTTCACCTCGCTTGAGATAAATTCCGTGACAACTCCGGACCCGTGGGATATTATAAAATGGTGATATAATCAAATGCGGATGTTTTAACATCCTGACACACAATGCAGGACTGGCAATTAGCTGTCAGTCTGATAATTTTGTGAAACAACAAAGAAGACTCGATAATAGGTAAAGGTGAGAATGTGATTAAAAATGATTTAGATCCAGATCACCAACATGCCAGCAAAATTAACTGTCTCTGCCAATCATCATTTTAGGAGGCAAGGATTCTGAATTCATTATCATTCCATCTAAATTAATATTTATGAATTCATCTTCTTTGAAATTAGAAACTGTCAAAGTAGCTACCCGGATAACGCTCCTTTGGTTTTGAACTGTTCTCGGTTGATTCTCCGGTCTTGGTCAAAAGGCCTTGCGGGCCCGGTGCAGTCTTAGGTCGGTTTTTTTCTTTTTTTCAACGCTTAGTATGCAGATCGCCGTGGTTACGCAGATAAAACGTCTCTCCTCCTGGCGGGGCGGAGAGCTGGAGCCGTTGTTTCATCCCCAGTCGCTCTTTTCGGCTGTGAATGAAAAACAGCCGGCCGGCCGCCCGGGAAGAGCGTCCGGGGAATTTCGGGCGCGATGAGAGCGCGCCCGAGATCCAAAGCAAATCTTCTCTTTGAAAAACACCTCCGCTTTTTTTTTTTCTTTTTTTTTTTTTTCTCCTCTCCGAGATTCTCATCAATGTTCTGTAATGCGTGTGATACCCATCTGGGAAACCGTTTTCTTTTTTCTTTTCTTTTTTTTTTGTGTGAAATCTGCCAAACAACAGCATCAATCTCACTCCGCTGAGAATTGTACAAAAACGGAAAGGTTGCAGCTAAGGTAGAAAAGCGCTCGTTCGTTGATTTGCATGCCACGCTGTTTGATGGAAGGGCACGCGCCTTCCTTCACCTAGAGGAGTGCTCAGAAAAGTTCCTCTCTTCAAGCCTAAGCACAAAGCAGGACTTTCTCAATTAACCTTGAGCATCAAACTTAAAGTTTCACTTTTCTCGACACTTACCAAGCAAAATGCTAACTAAAGGAAAAAATGTTAAGAGCAGGGACGACACGACTCCAGTCGTACTGGAACTCTCATTGGTTCTAATCAAAAGCCTAAAAGCCTGCTAAAGTTCGGATAACTGGGACCTAAACCAGCCGATTTACACCGCAGTACAAAGCACGGCAGTAGTTCAGTATAGAAGAGACAGCAGGGTGTATGAGTTTCTCTATATCACTGGATGACAAAAAAAAATCCCATCTTTGGTTTGAAAGTAGAATGCCTGGGTGACCATAGAAACATGTCCCCGAAATTCCAAATCATGACACAAGGAAGAGCCACTGCTCTTCCTGGCCAACATGGGCATTCATTAGCAAAGAACAGAAGCCTCACCTTCACCTCCACATGAGCCATCAGGACGGCGAAGTTGGTGAGGTGCGTACAGGAGCAGGTGGTGTGGGTCCTGTTGGTGCCTAGCAACCGGCAGTCTTGGGTTGACCAGTATCCCGTCATGGTCCGCTTCGAGTAACTCCAGAAGGAGCAGTTTGGGTTGAAGTTTTCTTCAGACTGCTGAGAAGGGGGAAGGGGGGGGGTAATGACAATGACTGGGGCCTATTCACTCTGTGGAAAACAGTTAAAATCACATGATCCCCGCCCCGCCCCCCACCCTTAATAATAATTAAAATTGATCACTACATTCAGTTATGTTCCAAACACAAACTGAAGCCATGGTAGCTTTAAGAGGGAATTTTAGAAATTCCCGAACTGCCTCAAACATCTCGTCTGTGATCCGCTCGTAGAAATGAAAAACCTCACAATCCCCAGGAAATCGTTCGCGTTTAACCTCTGACGCTTCGCATGGCCGTTCATGACTGACGGTATTCAAATTTCCACAAAAGCCTGGCTATAAATCATGCTGTGTCTCTTCCAACTTCTCATCAAACCCCTCAGCGTGCAAAATCAACAACCCTGCCCTCAAATTTCAGCATTATAGAACAAAAAAAGCTTCACTCGCACAGCAACCAGCACACGTCCTGACCATGTGCACTCGTTATTCTGCAACTGATTAGTGAGTACGATAAATAAAACTGATAAAATAAGAGCTGCGTGCAAATATGCACATGCAGACAGTATAACAGAATCAAATGTGAAATTGATTTTTTTTTAAAAATGCTCTTGTTAAAGTGGGTTTTCAGATATGTCCCAAACCCCGTGTCTCTTTAGCCGGCAATTCCCTCTTGGTTTGTGGACAATCTGTAGCAAAAATGTTTTCTTGTTCCGAGCATTCAGCTAGATGGACGCTGAGTTAAAATATACTCGCATTCATTTATTTTATTTTTTTCTCCCAAAGACTGCGGTGGCTTCCACCCCCGGCATTGGGGAACGGAAATCGAAGATTATTCCGGAAAGTAGGGGCGTCCAGACTGCCCATTAAACTGTAGCAGCGGTATAAAAGACCAACATCTGGCGCAGAATACAGATGAGGATTTGCCCACAGAGGTAACGGCACTTTCTGACCCACTCTCTGACT
The DNA here is from genome assembly GCA_039654925.1 of Anguilla pacifica. Lineage (NCBI taxonomy): Eukaryota > Metazoa > Chordata > Actinopteri > Anguilliformes > Anguillidae > Anguilla > Anguilla pacifica. The sequence continues at coordinate 2,811,905 of CM077288.1, forward strand.
TTACCCATTCGGTTTGGAAGCCTAAAGCTATTGTTTCTCTTTTTTTTTGCACAGCACTGTTCCTCATACAAATCATCAGCGGGTTACGCAAGGTCTTCTCACCTGCATAGCGACACTGACAGACTTTGTTCTGAGACGGGATGGGAGAGTTTAAACAGACACGCATAAGGGTGATACAGCAGCCAGAGACAGGCAGCACTCCAGGCATGGGTCACTATTGGAGGGTATGTGTATGTGTGTGTGTGTGTGTGTGCGTGTGTGTTTGTGTGCATGTTTGCGTGCGTGTGTGTGTGTGTGTTTGTGTGTGAGTGTATGCTTGTGTGCGTATGTGTGTGTGTGTTTGCAGGTGTGTATGTGTCTGTGTGCATCTGTGTGTGTGTGCGTGTCTGTGCGTGAGAGACATCAACTATAGAGCAAATTAATTTGTTTCTGATATTTTCCCCCATGATGCACACCAGTGATAAGACATCCCAACTGAAACGGGCTGAATACAAATTAACCGGTCTACAGCACTGCCATCTTCAGCAGAAAGGCCTTAGTCCTGACCACAGTGATCTTCCAAAGGGGAAGTGATGTCATAGTCATATTAAACAGTAGACCTGGGACATGGAATCCGGGACAGCCGCTGTACTGTACATGAGATGATCATTACAAAAAAAAAATAACTACAAGAATTAAGTACAGTAGATCCCAGAGATGCCACAACATATATTGCCCACAGAGGGCGTACTTGCAGTCTATTTAAATTCCTCCCATACTTTTGCCTCGTCTTCAGCACATAACAACACAGCGACGAGTCCAGTGCTCATTCAACTCTAACGCAGTGCATGTGAGTCCAACATGGGGCTCCTTTACCATATTTTACTGTGAAGAGTCACAGAAGAGAGACATGTGTAATAACCTAGCATAGCCTCTCCTTCACAGAGCAAATCCACAGGGGCAGGCACAATAACAAAATGGCTTCCGGTCATTCTTGCATGGAAACTGCACTGCTTTAACTTAGAGAACACTGCAGGAGAAGCAGGACAGCTGCGTGCCCACGCAGGTTTACCTGCAGGTGCTTGACGGTGAACTTGACGGGGTCCGACAGGTAGACCTTGCTGCTCTCCTTGTTGATGGCGGCCGTGATGACGGGGGAGTTGACGATGACGGAGTAGTTGGCGGACATGGCGTCGCTCCCCAGCTTCATGCTGGCGTTCTCCGTGGACAGGTAGGGCCCCAGGTGTTTGTACAGAACAAACGCGATCCGTATCTCTCCTGGGAACGGAGAGGCGGAAAGTGAGTGACAAGCCAAACCCACGCCATAAAAGTTTTTTTTTTTTTTTTTGTGCAATAAAGTTTTGCTTCCACTTTTACGCGCACAGTGCCTCATCCGACAGATCTTGGCAGCAGTTGTGATATGTCATGTTTTATGGAGAAATACTGGACCTAAGACAGGTAAAGTGCTTTCTAGTCACAGTGTTGTGTATTACCAACAGGGTAGTGTACCGCATTCCTCTTTATTTTGGTTAGATTTTTTCCCCCCGGTTTCTCAGCGTTGCTTGCTTCGTGAAAGGAACCTTCGTGCCGAAGCTTTTTGAGCCTGACATAACCGACACACTCCACTTGAATGAAATTAAACAATGACTTCATCCTCTACAAAAGCAAAAACCTTCTCTTTGATTTCATTTCCGAGCAGGTTTCAGCCTTGGCTGCGGGAAAGAGACTCAACACAAGGACCCCTGGTTCCTCTTTCAAACGGACAGAATGTCCTCCCTGAAACTGCCTCTGGAGAAAGTAACACGCCTTGCACACATGCGATTGCAGTTGTGCGTTGATGCGCAAAAAAAAACAAAAAAGAATTCATAGATGTCATACACATGTTATAAATGAGAACATTTCACACCAGGAGAACACATATGTGGCCCAAATGTTGTTGAGACAGGCTTTATTTAATCGTTGGCATCGGTAACAATTAAGTTGGCACCAGTCCATTAAGCCTGCCCAATCCTTACAGTTCCGGACTAGTATTTCCACTTCCTCCCTGCCGCCTGAGTCCGTACAGGGGAACGCTGACTGGATTATCATTTCAGCTGAAACGGCTGGAAATTTGAGAAATCAGCTCACATTACTCAGAAAGTTTCAGCCTACCGTACATCACAGACAAATAAATAAATAAATAACTAAAGAAAGACCAGCTGTCTTCACAGTAAATGCAGAGTGTGACTCGATAACCAATCTCCCTCTTCCTCCCGCTGAAAACAGGCGAAGGGACAGCTTCACAAACGCCCTTTTATGTGGAATCTCCACGGCAACCGGGACCTCAAAAACACCAGCTGTCATTTTTTTCTTTAATGAATCCTGTTATATGTAGTACGTCTTAAAAAAATAAAAAATAAAAAAATAAATAAAAAAATTCACACCCACCGTTTCTCCCATGTTGCCTGAGGGTGCGTTCTGACAGCCTGATGGAACTTCCCTGCCCGGCGCCCTGGGGGAAAACCAGCTCGTCCAGATTTCCGTCCGTGCTCAATCGGGCCACTTCCAGCTCTGCGGAGCGTTTAGAGAAATCAAAAGTTACCGTATCAAATTACATCAGTCAGAGAGAGCGAGCCTCTCATCTCCCGTCTAATGACGGTGCGAGACACACTGTAATGCACGATCGCGCAGAGTGTGTGAGACACACTGTAATGCAAGATCGCGCACCGTAACTGATTTACAGCAAGACCGGTAATTAGCACGGCGAGCAGCACCGGTAACAATGCCTCTCAGCGTTATCTCCTCTGCTGCAGCTCAGCAAAATCTAGAATGATCTTGACAATGTATCCCCACACTGTCTCTTCAGCAGCAGCTCAGCAAAATCTGGAATGATCTAGATAATGCATTTGAACACTTTCTCTTCAGCCGCACCTCAGAGAAATCTAGAACAATCTAGATAATGTATCTGAACATTGTCTCCTCAGCAGCAGCTCAGCAAAATCTAGGACGATCTAGATAATGTATCTCCACATTCTCTTCAGCTGCAGCTCAGCAAAATCTAGAACTATCTAGATAATGCATCTCCACACTGACTCTTCACCTATAGCTCAGTGAAATCAAGAATGGTTCTGTCTGAATAAAATGTGTTTTTCTTTTCACTTTGTATATTTGGTTTATGTGCACATATTAATTGTTTATTTATTCTCACTCACAATTCACATTTTCCATCAGCAATGATTGGCCAAAGTGCTAAGGATTCAGGTTTTTTCCTTGAATTACAAAATAGACTGTATGCACAGTTTACCACTATGACGATTTTATGTGACCATACAGAAATGGCACATCCAGCTTCAGACCAAACTCCTGGGACTGAGAAAAAGAGTCCGACTACAGTCAATAAAACTGGCGAATAAGACAAAAAACAGATGTAGCAGGTGGTCACAGATCTAGGGACTGTGCATTCATTTAAAAACACTGACATTGTTTTAGGAAGTAAAAAAAAACATCTGGTTAGAATACTGAGATTTACCCACGGTGCATTGCTTCAAAAAAAAAAAAAGTATGCTTAAGCTGGAGCATGTATGCACGCTTTATATAACTGAATATATTTAAATGTGAAATTTGGGCTCTGGGTGGGGAGATATCAACTGGATCCACATCAACGAAACTGCACTCGCCCTCGTCTCCTGTTCCAGTTCCCCTGCTCACAGAGCGTGTCGGAACCGCCAACAATCTTCTGAGCGCCGATATAACTCAACGGGCCTGGTCCGTCAATAAAAAAATTTGAAAGCGCTGGATAAAGTCCTCTAAGGGGCAGGTCTTTAAATTGTGGCATTCTGTAGCACGTATCCGAGCACTGCTTTATAGTCACAGATTACCCCTTTATCACTTTGAGAGTGTACTTGAGCTGGTCCACTTAAAATAAATGTTAAATCTGATGTCTATTTTAACCCCCCCCCCCCCCCCCCCCCCGAAAAAAAATAAAAGTAGTAAATAAATAAATTAAAGAAACATGACCCTATCTATAAGACAGGGGTGTCAAACTCAAGTCCTGGGGGGGGGGGGCATAGTACCTGTGAGTATTTGTGATTTTTTTAAAAAAAGGTGTGTGGATTTTTATAACCGTAACGAAACTTAAACGAAGTAATGGTGCTGAAATGATTCATGAAAATCCGCAGACACCATGGCCCTCCAGGACTGCATTGTGATCCCCTCCGTTTTAAGGCCTGCCTCCTTCATGTGCGTATACGTGAGGGGGGGGGGCGAAGGGGGAATAAAGAGGAGCCCTCTTTGGTTTTTGGGGCTTCGGATCCGCGGGGCGGCGGCGTGGGAGTGACACGCGAGGCGCGCTGTAAACCGGCGGGAGCGGAGAAAAGCCGCCATCGCGGCGTCGGAGCCGGAAACGACGGCGGCGGCAGCGGCGCGACATCGCGGCGGTTTTACCGCCACAAACCGGATCAGGCGGCCCTTCTGATCTGGCGGGGCGGCCGCTTGAGAACCACGGGCTCCCGGGGGGGCGGGGGGCGGGGGTGGGGGTGGAATTCTGGCTTTCCGCGCATCGGTGCCGAGGCTCGCGCCTTCAAAAGCTCGGCTTCAGTTTCCACGTTCTCAGACGCGCCGGCGCGCGGGGAGAGGACCGCGGCGGGGAGAGGACCGCGGCGGGCGGAGGACGAGCTAAATAACAGTCACCCTCATTATAACCGCTCTCAAAAAGAGCAGCCTCAAAGAACAGCGTCGTAACAGGAGCCGAGCCCGAGCCGGGAGCTCTGGGGGCTCCTCCTCCTCCTCGACTCTGATAGCGCCGACTCCCCCGCTCAGGAGCGTGGGACGCGTCAAACAAAACGCGACAAAATATTCTTCCAGAAAATTCCGGTGGCAACCCACTAATCTGGTGATATGGTGCCAAGGACGTCTTCATCAGAAACATCAATTTGACTCAGCATTCTGTGACCTGTCACACGGCTTAAGATGAGCTTTAAGTAGGAAGATTCCTCTCTTTTCAGGCCCGCCTGCAGGTAGACTGCAGCTGGTTTAAATAGGAAGGTAATCAGGGAGAAAAAAATGGTTCATAATACTGTCTGTGAGATGAAAAATTTCAGACAGCAAAAAAAAAAATAAACCACTGCGCTTACAGAGATGTCGATACATTTATTCCCAGTCAATGAACATATCCATTTTAGTCCTAGTTTCACGCTGCAGTGCTAAATACATAAGATGAAAATGAAATTAAATGAAATTAATATCAATAAAAGGCATCGCTGGCATGTGATAGCACCGGTACTGGAGGAGAAAATGTCTGATACGCTTGAGAAAATCGAGGACACGGTTGAAGGCAGCATTGCTTTTTTGTAACTGTAGTCAGTCAGGAGGCCTAATGAACAGAAATGCCAATGCGCTGATAACTAAATGGAGCGAGCAAATCAAAAGCTGCAGAGGAAATGTCAGGAATGCACGATTAACTTGGGTAAAGCCACAAAAATGCATTGTGGGTAAAAAAAATAAAAAATAAAAAAACCTTGAAGGAAGAAAAAAAAAAAACAGGATATCGCCAGATGCAGCCATCTCAGCTGACTTCCGACGGGTATGTAATAAATTACTCTGCTGCAATGCTATCTCTGCTAATCTGTAAACACTCAGACGCAAACACACACACGCATTATTTCCTCATTTCCTGTTATGATCTGCCACTTATTGTACATCAGACTTGCCTAATAATTGGTTCCCACTGTCAAGCTATTAATTCAGAAAGTAGCATGGACGGAATAATTTTACCCAGACCACTAGCACGCAATTTTTTCTCTACCGTTGTTACTGAATCTATTATCTACCATCCATGCTACAACTGCGGCTTGTACAATTAACACTTACAGTACATCATTGCAAACCGTTAGAGGAGTACTGAAAACAGATAACGATATCTTAAGGCCTGGCCTCGAGGAAAAAGTAAACTGGAATGCTTCTCTGAATGAAAAAAAAACAACCCTAGGGGAATATCTTGCCTGTAAGCCTACTCACCAAATATGTAATCTCCCTGAGGTTCAGGACGGTCTGTATGTTCCTAACTCAGCTTGTCCTCTAGGTTTACCATAGTATACACTTTGGCCGTATTTGCAGAACTATACGTGGATCACCAATGGGAATCAAAGACGCTGAGGCATTAGCCATCAGCATACACTCAGGGTAAAACCTCACAGGATACTGTTACTGTTACTTTGTTCCTTAATTGTCAGACAGGCACCTTTATCCAGCTATACAGCTTAGATACTTCTGACAGACGTTTTAAACTGGGTAACTTAAAGTATAGCTGGACGACAACAGAAACAAGTTCCCTTGAGTGCTTTTGATCATGGCGTCTCTGCTAAGCTATCCTCTTGGCAGGTTGGGTTTGGGAGGTGGGAGGGGTGCGGATAATCCCCCCTCAGCGGCCCATAAGTGAACAGCAAATAGCAAGGTGCCTCTGTGGACGCAGACGGGACGTCGCTGATGACCTTCAGGAGGTTTCTGAGTAAGTGCGGTACCCCACGCCCATCGCAGATGAGCTGGACTGAAAGCCAGACAAAGCAGCCTTTTCCCCAGTTACAAAGAACCACAGGACTGCCGCAGGAAGCTAACCAGCGCAGACCCCAATACCCAGGAGAGTTCACTGCACAATCTGCTGTTTTAATTCACCACTGAGGTGCCAAATGACAGCATGCGCCTCTCCAGAACCAGGACTGAGGACCACTGCTTGAGCACATTCGCAACGACGAAAGCAGAGGCAGAGAGAAGGCCCTTTGTTGTAGTACAGATGTTACATGACGTCATACGGCTTTGTAATATCAGCAGAGCCATGTGAAACTCTTCTGTCATTCGATATGCACATCACTGAGCAGTTCGGTTTAACTTAACGCGCAAATAGGAAACACATCTGAGCTTCAAACGTTTTTCTGTAAAACATATCACCGAAAAACATCCTTAAGAAGCTCAAGTCATCCAACAGTCTATTGCCTCTAATACCAAAATACAAGTGGTAATTGCTTGATAGTACAATGTCACAGGTTACACTAATGTTGTCATTAAAAGCTTAATTAATTAAGCTGTTGTGCTAAATTACACCTTTTATATGTAGTAGCTATTAGCACCCCGATTTATTTAAGTGTGCTATGAAGGAGACGTGTACCCCCAAAAACGAGTTACCGCTTTCAAAAGACCCTACATTTCACAGCACAGGCACTGACACATGGGCATTTCAGCCCGTCTGTACGCACGTTGGAAAGGGATAAAAGTTTTCAAAAACCGCAACCAGAGAGAATGCCTTCACAGAGAATTGAACATACATGAGTTTTCCAATGAAACGCAGGCGCCACTTGATAAAACCCAGACCGTCGGAGAATAATGTAACTGGGGGTAATGATTTCAAGGGCGCTCGCATCGTAAATGATTTAAGATGTACTGGCACAGGGCTTCACCACAGACACTCGGCGTCTTCCCAGGCGAGAGGACCGGCTCGGAGAAAAAGCGGAGGAATGCCCTGCTAGTAAACTGCCATGCCATCCGCTAAAGAGGGAATCCGGTATGCGTTAAACCCCAGAGAGGCTCAGGGTTCCCATGGTACGGTGTGACAAAGCCGTCAGCTGGACTTGCAGGTTCGGATCCAGAATAGGGTGCTGCTTATTTCCCCTTTAGCAAGGCAGACGGTGAAAAATCTCTCAGCGTTAATTCGACTCGAAAAGAGTTTGTACAAGTACAAAAGGATGAAAAAAGATAAAACGCGCTTTTGTCTAGATGGTGTATTAGGCACCTCTAAGAATTAGCTTTCCCAATTTTAAGAATCCATGCGCCCACAGCTTAAGAACGGTTATTAATCATTTTTGATAATGTGGTGCGGTGTGACAACATCTAAATGCAGTTTGTACAAATCGATTTTCCTGATTGCCCAAAGCAATCACATTAGGGAAGTTTAATGAGCAATTCTGCCGGCTGGCTGAGGAGTGGACCGCGAAGATGTTTAATCCAATAAATTGCACCTTTTTACAATAATTTTGTCTGCTGTTCTTGGTTATTATTCTCCCCCAGATCCAGCTGTTCCCCTTCAAAACCGACCCGTATGTAACATTCCATACACCATGGAAGCAACAACAACAACAACAACAACAATAATAATCATAATAATAGTGCTTCAGAGTTATCTCCGAGCTTTACGTCGGCTTTTCGAAGGTCGGCTGTTATATAGGTTCCTCTGAACATGGAAAACTCATGCAATGCATCTGCACAGAAATACAGAGAGAAGGAGGTCCCTTAAAGAAGATGAATCACACGCATGCTGCTGGTTCAGCCCACTCAAGACGTGATCAAAGAGGCTAAGAAGCATCCTTTTGTCTCTGGCTAGACCACCCGGAGGCCCCTCACATCATTAGCAGAAACTTTGTGCATCACACAAAGGGGGCATTAAAAATGCATTACCTAACTACGTAGCGTGCCTTACTGTAAGTACAGTACATTTAGCAAGCGCTTTACGTAACGCACAAAGATAAATAAAAAAATAACTCAATAAATAAATAAAAACACACAGAACATCCCTTTGGCTGTTCTCCACTGCGTATCTGTCATGTTTACACGCCCACCCAAAGATGAGGAGAGCTCGGGAGCACTGGTGCCAGCATTTAACGCTCATTACAGTACATCTGTGCTGGTTAAACGCAATCAAATCACCGTCCAAAGTTTACTTTGACGCTAAATGCAATTTTATCTGCCATTCCGTTTCATTTTATGACTATGTACAACTAATACGCTCAAATCTGATTAACTGATTGTGTCAAATGTGGACCTTCTTAAAATGGTGAGATAACAGATATAAGATATAAGCCCCATGAGGTATTTTATTTATTTATTTATTTATTTATTTATTTTCACCTTGGGTGCGCATTCCTTTGTTGTATTTAGATGCTATTTTTCTGATTATATGTGAATGAAGCAGAGGCTTGTTCCGGTTGTGCCTGCCTCCGAACACTAGGGGGCGCCGCGCTGAGACTCACGTATGTTGTCGGTCTTCTCCTGCACGATGTCAGTCTTGAGCAGGTTGTCGGCCAGCACGAAGGCGCCCTCCTCCACCGTGTCCAGCAGCATGGTGGCTGCCCGGAGCTGCTCGCTGGTGGGCAGGTCCCGCCAGGCGCTCTGGGCCTGGGGCTGGAGCAGGTTATTCACCGTCTCCACCATGGCCTGGGGGGGGAGAGGGAGGGAGGGGGCAGGGATGGAGAGAGGAGGGGGGAGAGAGAGAGGGAGAGGGAGGGAGAGGGAGAGACAGAGGGAAAAAAAGAGACTGCTTTAGTGATAAATGTTAATTATGTGCTAACTGTACAGAAATGTAAAACTGTACTGAGTGCACTAACAACTGAAGAACCTGTGTCAGTCCTATTAAACATCTAATATGAATCTCAATTTAGGCATGACTGAATGTAATTATGCTATAAAGCACCAATCATGTACTTAGAAAATCCGTTTAAGGAAAATTAAACCTAAAGAATGATGGCATACTACAGTACGTGGTTGCCTCAGTTCTACCAGCTCAGCCAAGAACCTTCAAGAAAAAACTCAGGTTCTACCACTCCTACCATAATGCAAGGTGTCAGTATGCCACTTGCCATATCCAACACCAAAATCTGGACCTAAGCAGAGCAACGAACCCACTAATTACGCCTGAGATGCTGAATTGGAGTGTTCTGCGGAATTACTCTCCTGAAAGACGAGGCATTAAACTTTGCTCGATCACGTTTCGCGGTTTTCGTCAGAAACGGCGTCCCGAACCAACGCGAGCAACCACCGTTTTTGAGCCCGCGCCAAGCCGCCGGTCCCGCGACGACAGGCCCTTCCCTTCCCATCCTGCTTTGCTCTAAACGCTCAGGCTCCACACGTGCTGGAGCAGACATGACCCACGCCGTACGCTAAACGCGAACACTTTTGAAACGCCAAGGCTTCAAGCTTGCACGGATGAAAAAAGCAGCAGATATTAGAGTAGTGTGCAGTGTACACGGGTATGACAGCTGTGACTAGACAGGAATAAAGGGGCGCTTTTAGGAAACGTCCCGGGTAACGACTCTTTAGCATCTGTCACAACACGGGCCAGCGGTACAGAGGGAACAGGGGAGGCTGACACCCCTTAATTCTCCAGCTTACCGGCGCAAAGGCGCATAATTGCACCTGTCTGTTTTTTAGCTCGCATTACAACCTCTCAAAAAGCGCACCTCAGAATCTCAGGCAGCCAGCCAGCGTGAAGATTGCATTCACTGACGGGGAATCAAAAGTAACGGTCAAAAAATGTAAAAAATAAATAAATAAATAAAATGAAGATATTAAGAAGTGTGAGAACAAGACTGAGCTTTGTGCGATGTTAAAAATGGTGGTAAGGCAGCTAAGGCACTAAGCTCTTTGCCGCAAAAGCACACCATTGTGACAACAAAAGGGAAACAAGCAATGGCATCTCTCTTAGTCTGTTGCCCTAACAACCAAAAAGAATTTACTCAGTACGGCTGATGCTGTAAATGTAGAAATGTATCTGTGTATCCACACCAGGTTATACAACAAATTATTCATGTCAAATTATTAATAATCTCTTACAGGATATGAAGGATTGGGAAAAATATGATGTTATAATTGTCACTGACAAGTAAGCTGCCTTTACAGCTGTCCTGGTAGACAAAGTTTTTGCTAATGAGCTTCCTGTAATTGTGTTGCGAGATCTGTATTGAAATAGTCCCAGTGTTGTAGCAACTGCCAATTAAAATGTGCAAGTATACATTTTAGGCCAAAGGTATGAGATTTTACTGTTACTAGCAGAAACAATAGCCACAAGTGCATAATATTTCTACAAGTACGATGCATTTTGGAAACTGAATTATGGATACTAATGCTTCTGGCACAGATCTGATGTCATGAAAAGCGGGGAATCGTGCCAGTGGGTATAATATTTGATTTTAGGCGTCTCATTTTTTTCCCCCCATAAAAAAGAAAGCTGCAAGCCTTTTCCAAACGGAAAAGCCATCATGAAACCAAATATCGAAATGTGTTGCTTTTGATCCAGGAATGATGAAAGGGAATGCAAGTTTCCGGAATAGATTTCTGCGGAGCAGAGGTGGGGGGGGTTCTGAGCCCCAGACAGGGGTGCGCAGGCTTCTGGAAGCGGCTTGAAACGATCCCGGCTAATTCGGGATTAAACGAGACGGGTCTGGACGTAACGGTAGCCGTTTCAAACCTTCAAAGGAACGCGCCCTAGACGCTCGGGACGGCTCTCGCTTACCGGCCAGCACAGACACGGGGGGGGGGCTCGCGTTACACCCCCGCGAACAGAGGGGTCCCCGTGTCCCGCCGGCACGGGACGCGAGGCCAGGTAAGGAAGCGGCAAGGGGGGCGGAATGGATGGAGGAGGCTCCGCTCATCCGCGCGCCGAGGCTAAATTAGCCGAAAAGAACGCGAAGCGGAGCAGCGCTCGCACGCAGTGTGGTCTCATCTCAAAGATCTTCCTTCGCTACACGTAAGAAGCTGGACCTCCTGACTCTGTGGGTGGGGTGGGGTTCCATTATTGTAATACATTACATCATTACGTTGCATCAGATGACATTATTTATTTGCTTATTTCAAAGTCTTATCCATTACATTACATTACATTACAGGCATTTAGCAGACGCTCTTATCCAGAGCGACTTACACAACTTTTACATAGCATTTTACATTTCATCCATTTATACACCTGGATATATACTGAAGCAATGCAGGTTAAGTACCTTGCTCAAGGGTACAACGGCAGTGCCCTACCCGGGAATTGAACCTGGGACCTTTCGGTTATCCAGGGCAATTTACACAGTGTACTCACATATGCACTGTAGATCTTATCCATTTATACATATGAACATTTGCAGAATCATTTCAAGGTCACTGGGTGCAAATGCAGTACCTTGTCTGGGACTGAAACCTGCAACCTCTCCCCCTTCAACAGCTACAGCGCCCAGAACTTTCAATACCATGACGCCATGCCACAGCGCACCTACTTTTCATTTTTGGAGTGCGGATGTGAAATTACCGAGGGAGTTTTCATAATCCAGAAATAAAATAAACTGAAATTAGCCGTGGAAGAAGAAAGAGGATTTCTTCCGACTTCAGGAGAGAAATGTTTCTCAAATTGCAGTGGGATTCATCAGTGAGCAGCTAAGCCGTTGCTGATGTTGTAATTTCTCTGAGGACCTTGAATCTTCTTCTTTATTTAAAATCTCCCTTCATGCTAGGAAACATAACAACCACCTTTTCAACATAACGCCAGCTTCCAGAACTTTCCAGCAGCATGCTTTTAACTTTATAAACTTCAACACTCGTCCAACGCATGTCGTTTTAGCTTACGAGCTAGGCTTGCGAATAGACACGTGCCATATTTTCACCGTACGTGCGCAGACAACACGTTTTTGAAAAATAGCTACAATATGTGCACTGCAAAAAAAAAATCAAATGATCAATTCATCATTCAGCTGACATAAATGTACTTTTTTCTTTCCAAGCTTTAAAAAACACCCTTTTCTATCCAAACATGCACTTACTCCACAAAATGGAAACATTACCTGCTATTCATACATACTTTGTAGCATCTGGAAGACAGAGAGATTGCAGACTTAATTTCCATTTGAAATGAGTTCCACCCACAGCTCACTACATGCTAATGTTTTTTATTTATTTATTTATTTATTAAAGGGGTCAGCTGAACTAAAACAAAAGTTCAATCTTAAAGGAAAAACTACTAAGTTCTTACCTCTTGAGAATAATGACACAACATTACTAATTAAAAATTATTATGATTATAATCATAAAATTATGATTATGAATACCTAAATGGGAATTACAATAGGATTCAGTAAACTAAATATTTATAGCCTGTGTACAACGTCAGTCCCAAATAGATATATGCTACTAGAGTTCGAATACAAGACAGGACTCTTTCAGCACTTACACCTAACTCGCAATCAAACACAAGTGTCACGTTGTTCTAACGCAAGCAGTCTCTTTCCGTTAGTTTCACCGGATGTGGAACTCGGCAAACTGTGTTACCGTAGCGAAGGCTGAAAGCAGCTCTCGAACTTAACGGCGAGGGCGGAGTCGAGGAGGGGAAAGTTCATCGAACCCGGGTCGCCGTGCGCGTCAGGACCGCGGAGGAGACGAGGAAGCCTCGGTTTATGTCTCGTGTCACGTCAGCGAAACGCGCCGCTAGCTCGCGTGCACCGCTAGCTCGCGTACACCGCTAGCTCGCGTGCACCGCTAGCTCGCGTGCACCGCTAGCTCGCGTGCACCGCTAGCTCGCGTACACCGCTCGCTCGCGTACACCGCTAGCTCGCGTACACCGCTCGCTCGCGTACACCGCTAGCTCGCGTACACCGCTAGCTCGCGTACACCGCTCGCTCGCGTACACCGCTAGCTCGCGTACACCGCTCGCTCACGTACACTGCTAGCTCGCGTACACCGCTAGCTCGCGTGCGGCCGGTATTTCATCCTCTCGAAAATTCGGTTTGGCACCCGTTTGGAGCACGGCTTGCACACCGTCTCTCCGGAGGGGCTCGGGGTAGCTCACGTTTCTGACTCAGGGCTGAGCGTCTGGGAGGTGATTAATGTGTGATTCCGGAGGTTTCTCTTTCGGCTCCGAGCTCATTGGCTGGGGACTCGCTGCATGGGCACATGGGAAATAACTTTCCTACAATCCCACGGAAAAAAAAAAAAACTGAGAGGAGGACATATTTATCAGGAAACAACATTAAAATGTAAGCGTGCCCCATTGGTTTGAAAAAGACACCGTTGGCTACATTTTTACAGGACACACAGAGGAAAACCTTTAATGCGGCTGCTTATTATTTGGACAGTGGAGTTTGGGATTTGTGTGTGTATTCCAGTGGGTGTGTGGTATGTGTGAGAGCGTGTGTGTGTGTGAGTGTGTATGTGTGGATGCATGGGGGTTGAGCGGGAAAGGGGGGTGGGGGCTTCAGTTGCTGCAGGCACAACAAGCAACAAACCTGTACAGCAGAAGCATGTGAATGTGCAGACTCTCAAAGGCAGTCAGAAAACGGTGGCAGTGCTCAACAGTGGAGGTTGTGACCCCTGGGGGGGGCGGGGGGGGGGGGGGGCTTAGGTAAGGTGGGGGGGGCTGGGGGCGGGCAGGCGTATGCTACATTATGAAATGAAAACCAGGTCCCATCATATGGATGTAGACAGAGTGGCTGGCTCAAGGGACGGTAAGTGAACAGAAGAAGAGGAAGGCGGAGTTATCGATGCGCTCGCTGTGAGCGCTCCAACGTTTTACCCATCATCCTCAGCACCAGAGAGAGCTGACACAACCCACCGACCGCAAATGAATCGTGAGGTCTATTGCTGAAACCACAATTTTTTTTTTCTCCCCAATAAAAACGGTCTGGAACTGGTTGTCCTTGGAATTATTCCTTTAATAAGGTCAAACACTCAATAACTTGGGAGACGTTCAAATCTCGCAGGGAGAAACTAATATACCGACTAATCTGATGATCGAACAATGACACTTACGTACAGATAGGATATTTGACACGTAAACCTGGTTGTGAACATGCCATACTGAAAAATGTATAATGGTGGACCTACTGTGTAATATTATTTGCTTCAGTAAACTTCCGTCCAGGCCAAATGAATAACATTAAAACAAATCTAACCTCTAAAAGGCACAAAGTTACGTAAAGCAATATATATACAGGGTGATTAATTTGCAGTTCAAGTATGGCACACATATATGCACACTCTGCAAGTGAAAAAAAAAGCCCGTTTAACATAAGAAATATGTTTCACGCAAACGCACACTTAAGTTCTATAAATATCATCTGAGTACACAGGAAAAAAGTGACACCATGATGAAACCTTTCGCAGTCGTCAGAGTCGTAATTAACCGTGCGCACGATGTCACGCTGCAAAGAAGAGGGCCACCAAAAAGCCAAAAACACTTCCTTCCTTCAAAACGTTTTACTCGCGATGGCGCAATCCGTAAGACGCCGCTCCTCCATTCGCCACCCCCTGATGTTTTCACGGAAAGCACCGAGACTCGGTGGAGCCTCCTGGGTTGAGATTCGCAGTGTTTTTTATATATGAATAACAATGGACACCGGAGACAGCAAAGTGCTCAGGCTTGCTGCATAATCCGTGTTTATTATGCCAGTGGCAACATGGCAAGGTAGACCGGTCCAGACGCCACGTTCTCCAAACAAAAAAAAATCTATTGAGTTTTCGACAGCCTCTCGAGTTCATCTGTCACTCGAGCACAGCGGCTCCCAAACCTCACCTCAGGTATCTGATCCAGGTATTTGATGTGCTCCACCTCGAGCACACCAGATGCAACTACTCAAGCCCTTGATTCATTGCGTCAGGTGTGCTCGAGATGGAACACATCAAATACCTGGACTTGGCCGGGCGTACCTGAGGTGAGGTTTGGGAGCCACTGCTCAAAAACTGTGTGCAAAATTAAAATGGCGCAGAAGTACCCAAACATCTTCCTCCGGGCATCAGTGCCTCTCAAAGTGCTCCTCCTGCTTCTTACTCTACTGACAGACTGAACAATCCCATCCTACAACCAATGGGTTTGTTGCACTGGCAGACGGGAGAATAGGTGATATTACAACTGCATATTGATGTTAGTCACCTTGTGTCTGCTGTAAATGTTAATAATTTGTTAATAATCGTGCGTGATGCCTTTCAATGTACATGTGAATGGTAAGGGCATATTACTAATTAATAATAATAAACTTGTCTTTGTCACACCTGCACATGCAGAAACACACACACACACATGCACAAACATACATGCACACACGTACACACATACACACACACACACACACACACAAACACACACACACACAAAGCAGAAACACACACACACATGCACACACACACACGCACACACACACACGTACACACAATGGAATGTCATAATAAAATAAGAAACATGTATTCCAAGGGGGAAACAAAAGCTCTAACAAATCCATCCAAGCAGCAGATTCTGTGTAATGCAAACTCAAAGGATTACCGAAGACAGGCCATCCTGCCTGTATAACCAGCAGGATATTAAACTCAAACTTTTTACATTAAAAAAATATGTCCTGTTCCCCTGCATTGAATATTCAGGCCCTGCTCTATCCTTGCATCTCGTCTTATCTGATGACAGAGGAAAATGTGGTCATTGTACCAGCTGCACTTGGTTTACTGAAGCAGACTCACGGCTGAGGGAGAAAACAGAATATTAAAAAAGTGGAAACAGAACAGATCCCTAATGTCCATGCATTTTCATCAATGAAATCGGCTCAAAACGTTAACCAGCACCGTACCACAGAACGCACACTCATACGCCCCATGTTTGCAATGGATGAAAAGTAGTATAAATGGGGAAAAAAACAAAAAAACTTGTAACTTATTTTGTTATAGCAAATGACTTTTATGAAAAGACACATCACCACAACACACCTTAGAGCCCATAGTTTACTGTGGTCTATGGACTGCAGTAAAGTTAAGCCATTTCTGAATACCAGTCTGCTAAGAGCATGCAAATCTCTCCTCTCTCTCTTTCTCTTGCTCCCTCTCTCACTCAGTCTCTCTTTCTCTCACTCGGTCTCTCTTTTTCTCGCTTGTTCTCTCTGTCTCTCTTCCTCACTCATTCTCTCCCTCTCTCTCACTCTCTCCCTCACTCTCCCTCTCTCTCTTTCTCTCTCTCTCTGATTTACATGTTTCAGTGGGAGCTTCATTCTGCCTGTAAGAGTTCATTCTGCCCTAGTGGTGAAATGAGCACACTGCATGCAGGCCGGTTCAGCTGTCCTTATGAAGCCCAGTGCTGTAATGTCTGGAACCAGCCCCCGGGCACAGCCAGCACACTCTCTCCACAATCAGGGAGCCTGCTTTACTTCAGGAGGCAAAGTACATAATCAATGCGGTTAACTAACACACATACACACACACACACTCCTACACACACAGGCACACACACACACTCCTACACACACAGGCACACACACACACTCGCGCACACGCACCTGCACACACACACATGCACATGCACACACAGCTACATACACACACACATGTACATGCACACACACCTACACACACAAACATGTACATGCACACACACACACACACACAACACACTCACACACACACACACACAGGAACAGAGCCTTAACAGGATGAACCACCCAGCCGCACTGCTACTCTAGACATCCGTAGGACAGCTCCCAGTCTACAAGCGCATGTTCATCACAACATCCTGATACACAAACAACTAATCACACGATGAGGCTACACGATGGAGGCTCTTTAAATAGAATAATTAATGTCGCTGGCGTGGGAGAGCTGCAGTATTTAATATAGGGCAGCCATATTAGCAGCAATAACATAAACTACAGGGGGAAAAAAAACCCTAAAAAAAAAAACAAGATGGTGGTTTATGAGTACATGCAAATCTCGTCTCCCAGCAGATTGACTCTCCATAAAATTTAATATTCTCATTACACTTTCGGTAAGGGTACCCCCCCCCCCCCCCCCACCCCACCCCACCCCACATCGAAGTAATAAGCCTGTGACGTCCGTCCCACGCTGACTTCCAGTGTGATGTGTGCGCAGCCCGAGAAATGCCAATCATTTCCCCGGGGGGGGGGGGGCAGAAAGGAGAGCCTGGAGCGCCCCCCCTCCGGCCCCCCCCGGTCCCCCCCCGCCCTCCGGCCCCCCCCCGCCCCGCCAGCGGGCCATTAGAGTGATATGAAAGGCTTTTTTGTCGCAGGGGTCTCGGGGGTGCACCGTAGCTGAGTTGTGTATTGTGATAAATCATTCTGCTCCACTTACTTCTGGGAGAGCCGCGCGCGCGTCGGCAAATGCCACCGGGCCAGCGTCGGCCCGACCGACCGACCGACCGACCGACCGACCGACCGACCGACCGACCGACTGACCGACCGACTGACCGACCGACTGACCGACCGACTGACCGACCGACCGACCGACTGACCGACTGACCGCCGCGGCGAGTGCCATTCTGCTCAGCGGCGCATCACGTGCTGATGTAACACAATTACGGTTCACAAAAAAAAAAAAGAAAAAAAAAAGTCTAAAAATTATTCAAAAAAAAGTAACCAATCACGTACCGCCCTGTGTCTCTCAGAAACAGTTGGCACTGACAGAGTCACACTTCAGACACCTCAAATGTGACGATCAACAGCCCCCCAAAAATGGTCAGGATCTAAACTGTGATATAGTTTTTGCTCTGGGAGATTCTTGAAACCACATGAATAACTATGCACGTTTATCTCATTGAGGCAATTTAATATGCCTTCTTTGGCAAATGTAGTATCCCTTGAGGATGAACACCTCTTGGACAAATCAAAAATATATTTAATAAGTAAATGATATCACAAAATACTTCATTGCTTGGTTAATTTCATGCTACCACTCCACATCATTAATACACTGCATTGTGTTTGACAGTTAAATGCCGAAACAAATAACAGAATAAAGGAAAAGGAAATAACTAATGATTGTCTTGTCGAACCACAATTGTCAAATTGGATTCCGGACCCCTCACAGTTCCCTTAAGGAGTCTTTGATGAGGAATGAGGCCACCGCTTTTCTCTCAGTAATGATCTGGGACTCAAAATATTTTTGGTTCAATTAAAGCGAAACCTCGAGCCCACTCAGCTGAGCCACCAATCAGGAGCGGGGTAATTGGCACGCAGTGGAGCGTGGTTATCGGATCACGGATTTCTGCGGCTCCAGGTCCGTGTTGCCGCACTGTAATTCTGTTGCTAACGTCCGGCTGATTCGCATCAAATCAAATTTCATGGGTGGAGTAATAAGTTTAAATGAAGCAGTAATGACAAAAAAAATCCCCGGGGAAATCGGAGGAGATTCAGTAAAAAAAAAAAAAAAGGTCTTGTTTTTTTAGCGATTACAGTTCGGCCCTGCAAGATGCAGAGCATTGTAATTAAACCGCCATTTCCTAGTGTTAATAATGTGCTAACACTTGCTGATATCAAGGGGCTTTTAATAATAATAATAATAATAATAATAATAATAATAATAATATAAACTAAGAGCACAGTACATCAGAAAAGGCAAAGCCAAACAAACTGGATGCCATGCATAATGGATCTCTTCAGACCGTAAGTTCATTATCTTTTCCATTCACGGATTTTGCATGGTGGATATCAACGGGGTCTTCCACTTCCACTTCTGATTTCAAATTCAAATAGAATGCAGATCTATGGTAATTTAATAATAATAATACTAGTAAGAATACATCTGCTGTGCATTTATTCTTCTTTGCTGTGTTATCTGTAGAGATGCGCATTGATAAAGCCAGTACAGAAACTACTCAAACATGGGGTCCATTGCAGAGTTACGTGTATTTGATTTTAAAAACATGGATGCAGATTTCTGTGGAAACTACAGATGCATCCACACAGTACAGAGACCAGTGAATTGTTCGGTCTGAATAAATTTCAGCTATTTCAGGGACAGTACAACCCCTGCAGCAGTGCTTCTTAAACTATGGGACGGGACCCAAAATGGGTCACAGAAGTAAGAGGAGGGTCCCGGAATGAATCTGTTGTCCACTCGGCTATACTAGGATGTGTATTTCACGATTCCCTGAAAGGTACTAAACTTATTTGTATCCCAGAATTACAAAAGTATTTATAGTTTTGGGTCCCAGTATTAAAAAGTTTAAGAACCAGTGCGATCCAGGACGATGCATGAAATGCCTGCAATTTCTGCAATGACTGCAACCAGCACACACTCACTGTCACGCACAACACAGGAATTCACGGATCCAAAAAACGAAATTACCTGGACGAAGATACGACACGATCGCTCCCTTTTCTGCAGCTGTGGAGAAAAAAACAAAAAAAAAACAAACAATTAATCAGCAAACGGTTTCACTTTCCAAACACTTAACTGATGACAGACGTGCGTAACTGAAAACGCACCGTCAACGACGTTCATTAATCAACAAGCACCTGTTTCACTTCAGCTGAAAATATTGTGTACTCATATCACTAATTTCTCTCCCGTCAAACTGATAAAAATTGGCAGCAGAGCTCAAGTGGGAATTGTAATTCAAAAGTACCGTGTAGGTATAAAATCTCTCGCGCAAAGTTGGGAGGGGAGGGGGCTTTGGTAACAAATAACAGTGGAAATAAACAGCATTAACATTTAGAAAAAGGCTATGTAAGCTATTTCCTGTTGGCAACTATTAGAGACTATTGTCACCACCCTAGGGACACTGTGACGGTGGAGGTTCCTGTTCACTGTCTCTCAGGCGACGGCACACTGCCACATGCTATGCAGTCAGGTTAACTGTGGGTTCTTCCCTCAGTAAGCCTGACAATCTGTTTATGTCATTCATTTCTTAGAACTTAGGAAGGGATATTTCAATTTCAAAAAAATATATATATGTATTTTTTTGAATTCTGTTTACTTTTCACAATGTAGGAGAAAGTGAATCTCTGCTTCCACCTCACCAGTCCCACAGTGGCCACATAGCCTTTCCGTCCTTTGGCAACCACGACTGTTTATAATGGCTGCTCTCTCTCTCTCACTCCCTCTGTCTGTCTCTCTTGCCCTCTTTCTCTCTCTATATATCTATCTCTCACTCGGTCACTCGCTCTTTCTCTCTCTCCCTCCGTCCCTCTTCTGTTGATGGGTCACTGCTGGGTAAATATACAAGGATGAAAGCAGTTGGAAAAAAGAAGTGGTTCAGAATTTTTTTTTTTTTGTTAAAGACTAAGTTCCTATTTTCAACAAATACTATTATTATTATACTTGAGAATTGTGACTCTAAGCGTGGTGTTTTTGGAAGACCTAAATCATTTTTCGTGCATTTCTCAGACTTGCTAACCAGTTGAACACATTTGCGGGAATATTAATCAAGTTGATAGAGATGAAGACACAGCCAAGACGTGCTTCTTTTTTTCAACCGTATACATTAATTTCCCATACATGTGGGACTCATAACACCCGGACACATCTGTCAAGCACTCACTTACAATAAACACGGATTCAAAAACTCTTCTGGATGAGAAATAAACACGTCGTTGGCCATGTGTGGGGCTCGACGGGAGGCTTACGCACTCCGGAGAGGCTCTAATTCACACTGCGTTTTGGAGAGAAGCACTCACTTTGAATCGGGGGCCAAGGCGACGCAGGATGCTGTCCCATTAGCGCTAGCTTTGATCAGGAAAGTGGCACAAATCTGTGGCGTTTGCCGTTAAAAATCCGCCCTTTGTCTCGAAAAGTGCAGAGGGTCATGCGCCATTGTGAAAAAAGACTCTTTCTATTCGACCGCCTCTCAGCAGCGGGCACTGAAATAATTGAACTCAAAGGTAAACATGGCTTCTGCCGACTGGCTGCCAGACAGGAAGTGGGGAATCCAACGACGTGACCCCAACGGAGTCTCAACAGGAAGTGCCCACAGCGCATTATGTCATCGACCTCTTTCATCCCGAGACGTTTCTGAAGATTTAATCGCCACATATTGAAAAGCAACATAAAAATATCCCTGTGTGTGTGTGAGTGTGTGTGTGTGTTGTTATTCAGCTGTGCAGATGTTCCTAAGACCTCTGCAGATGCCTCAAGCAGAATTCTTATGTAAATGCTGCTTCTGGGTTGATTAGTAAACTATTTGCTAGGAAATTATTAACATGTCCGAACCACACACATGCAAGAGGCGTTTCCCCGCCATTCCAGCTTTGCCTGAATCGATCAGAGAACCGCACAGGCTTCTGATGACACGGCTTTCGATTTCTCAGTTCCGTCTAATTGAAAGAGCTGGCTGATAGCGAGGCCTACTTTCAGCGCTGACTGGAAGGGAAGGGTTTGGTTCTTGGCTTACAGGAAACATATCAGGACACTCAGCAGCGCGCCTACAGTAAGTGCTTAGCATGCTTGACATGAACTGAGACTGTATTATTTTTTTGACCAGACCCAAGCTCTGCCACAGCTAGAGAGGTAGCCCAAGGACAGACTGGCACAGCGTCACCCGGGCAATCACATCAACAGGACATTATTCTAAACATTTGGCTCTTTTCCAGGGTCCAATGAAACAACAGCATTCATCATTTAAAGAAAAAAAAAAAACGCAAGTGGATATAATGGTTTGAGACTCAAAGCAATGGCACATCTGAAAGCATTCTGGGATTGAAAAAAAAAAACTGAAACATATACTCCGTTTTTTGTGTGTGTGTGTGTGTGTGTGTGTGTGTGTGTGTGTGTGCATGTGCATGCGTGCGTGTATGTGTGTTTGGGATTTGGTGTTTGCTCTTTCAGGCAGTGACTGGAGAGAGAGAGAGAGGGAGAGAGAGAGAGACAGAGAGAGATAGAGAGAGAGAGAGACAGTGACAGAGAGAGATAGAGAGAGAGAGAGGGAGGGAGGGGGGGAGGCAGGGGGAGTGATTCTGGTTGAGGAGGCAGCCTCCTCTAATTCAGGCGTTCCGCCATGAACCCCACTGCGGCCGCCCTGCTGAAGAATTAAGTAAATCAGCCGGCCGTCCCGCGCTCCACTGACTCATGTCTGAGAGCTTCACGCTCCTCTGCGCCCTCCGCCAGCCCAATGCGTGCACTCCAGAGGAGCTTGGGCCCGGCCCGCAGAAAAAAAAAAAAGGAAAAAAAGAATAACTACATAAAACGAGGAATGAGAGGATAAAAATGGGATTCCATTCTTAAAAACCAGACCGCACCCCCGCCACCCCAACATATTTCTCCTGGGCCCGGTCTCCTGTTTGCTAGGCCTCGAAGAGGATCCCATTCACAGCAACTGCTAAAAACTATCAAGCTTGGTGTGGGGAAGTGTGTGTTGTGCGGCCTACGGCTGTAGGAGATGGGATTCCTCCAACTTTACGCCTGCTCTTTAACTCTCAAATTAGAGCCAAACCCACACTGGCGGGGAAAAAAAAACAAACAAACCAGCCAAACTTAGATTGTTGTTGGGAAAATCAGGCTTCGGGACCCAGAAAATAAACTTTGAAGAACCGCTTGCAAAACAGGTGTTTGTGCGGCGCGGTCAGCGGGGACCTCTGGAACGAATCGACGGGCTGGCGGTCTCGAGTTCTGGCGATGGCGGGCTGCGGCGTGAACTGGAAGTATTGGAGTACGCTAACAGCCTGAGCATTTTGGGCTACACCGACTGCAGCCTGGTAACAACGACGTTAGCTTTTGCGCTAAACGCGCAGGCGCTGGCGTGTCAGGTGTGACTCTCTGGATCTGCGTCTTCCGTACGCGGGAGAAGCGCGCTGTGGACTCACGCGTACGCTACCGCAGTGGATCTGGAAGGGCCTGCTTTGTTTTACAGGGATGCCATCCCTCATTCTCTACATCTGTACCATTCCCTCTCACCTCCGTGAGATCTGCTGTTTCACTGTAGGTTTATTCTGCGGGTAAAATATTCGGCTCGCCTCTCCGCCGGCGTCGGGTCCTGAAATGGCAGACGAGGTGAAGGTGGCGCCCCCGTTCTGTCTGTTATTTTCTGTTTTTTTTTTTTTTTTTTCTTTTTTTAAAACAAACGGACCACTCAGCTGAAGAGGAATCATTCTCCATGACAACGGAGAGTCCCCAGTCATTAAAACGATTCTTGCTGCTCTGGCCTGACTGCATGTGAAGCCAGGATGGGAGAAGAAGAAGACAAGAAGAAGAAGAAGAAGAAGAAGAGGAAGAGGAGGAAGAGGAATAAGAAGAATAGAAGTGACAGTATGGAGAATTGGATCGAGACAGAGAGAGAGAGAGTGAGAGAGATAGAGAGGGACAGAGGGAACGAGAGATGGGAAGAGATAAATATGGAGAAATAGAGAGATAGAGAAATAAAGCAAGAGAGACATAGATAGAGAGATAGAGAGAGAGATTAAGAGAGAGGGAGAGAGAGATAGACAGAGAGAGTTTAAGAGAGATAGAGAGAAAGAGCAAGAGAGAGAATGAGATAGAGAGCAACAGAGGGAGAGAGAGGGGGGAAGATAGATATAGAGATATAGAGAGATAAATAAAGCAAGAGAGTGGTAGATAGATAGATAGAGAGAGAGTGATTAAGAGAGAGATAGAGCAAGAGAGAGAGGGAGAGGTTAAGAGAGAGAGGAGGTTAGGACATGGAGCATGTTTTTTGCCAAGTCGGGACAGGGGGGTTACCTTGTTCAGGCTACGGGCCGCGCTGTCCTTTCCCCCCGGGGTGAGGTTTCGGAGCTCCACGTCCAGCAGGCCCACCAGCTGTCCCATGGCCCGGACAGTGTAGGTGATGTCCCCCGCGTGGATGTGGCCCTTGGTCTGTTCTGAGAGCTCCTTGGCGATGGTGGCGGCCTGGGACTCTCCCAGCTTGAGCTTGGAGAACGCAAAAGGAGGGAGACCTTTAATTTCGGGACAAAGACTTAATTTCGGCTCCTGTTGCAATGGCTGATTTTTAGGGTACTGTTCCTTTAAGAAGACTCATTTCCGTCTTGCATATGCACTAGTAAACAAACCAACCAATCATAGTGCTGTACACAATTTGACGTTTGTTGAGTATGTTATCTCAGATTGAATACCGCTGAACCTTTGTGAGAAGGACAGACAAACACAGAAAACAAATAAAAGCCCAGAAGGCGAAACCATTTCATGGTTTGTGGAAATGCATACACGCTATGCAAACACTGCATCCAGGTACTCCAGTTTTTGATAGATGCGCGGTCATAAATACCACAAAATGAACTGGAATGTTCTATTTCAGGAGCTGTCGGGCCCCGGACCAGATTGCAATTTTACAAAACGCCGAGCTTAAAGGATGATTGACATCGGTAACAATGCCACTTGCCTACTGCCAAACGGTGCAGTCATTAAGTTTTGAAATATACAATGTTTGTAGACTGCAATAATTGTTACCCCCCGCTTGAGATATCTCAAATGTGTACCGTTACAGGAGATGGGACTCACAGAGAACAAGCTAATAGCACAGACAATTAAACCCAGCGCTGTGATTCTGCAGTAAAAAAAGGAGCAGGAGAAGAGCGGAGTGGGTCGAACAAGGACAGATCACAGCTTGCGAAGCACAAATCCAGCGCTGTCGGGGCTTCGGAACGTCTGAGTTTGCTAATTTTTTATTTTTTTTAAAAAAAGGGGAGATTATTGTCAAATATTACAATAATGCCGAGCTTCGACGTCTCCATTTTGTAGGAGCTGGAACATCAGACTGCTCTGGGAAAAGAACGTTTCAGCTGGCTTAGACATTCCCAGCTATTAAAATCAAAAACAAAAAAAAAACATTAAAACGTCTTTAAAAAGAGTTGAAGAAGCAGTTGGGGACATTTGAGCTCGCAGTCCAATTAGAAGCAAGAACCGATGTGTGACTCAGAACCGATAGGGTTACAGAATCCTTAGAGGACACGAAAATACCAAAAACAGCCCAGGATCTGGGCTTTGACACAGGAACATAAGCTGTGAGGATATGGACTCGGTCACCAAAGCCCTCCTTTGCACTAAAAAAGAAAGACAAGAAAACCTGAAGCTGACTAATTAAAGTTTCCGAAGAAGTTTTTTTTATTTTTTTACCTCTTCCTGTACAGGCTTGGACACAGCAGAAAGCTGAGCTACCTGGTCCTACTCATTCACACCTGAAATGAACAAAATCTTGTTCCAGAAGACAACTGCCATGTAGGCAAACTGAAAATAGCTTCACGCTGGGAGTTTGGCCTTCAGTTTCACCTTAACTTTGGGTAACAGGTGTAGCAAATTATTCTTTTTCTCCATGAGTCGCACAGTGCTGCTCTCATACCTTTAACCAAACGGTTAAAAGTCGTGAAACTTGTAAAACACGATGCTTTCACTGGTTGCATCATGAAGAGCCCCATACATTGCATTTTGGCTAGATGTTGGTTTATGTTTTGCACTTTCAGGAATCGACACAGGACCCTCAAGGCGCGGGCGCTTAAATTTCCAAACACGCTTCGACGAGACGGTGGCTGATTTTTCACCGAACGGCGAAACGAACGGACGAGACCCGGGAAGGTGAACCCAAGGTCGTTCAGCAGCGTCACTTCAGAGGAAAAGAACAGGGGGCGGAGCTTCAGGGATGTACGCGGTAGCTGATTGGAGATAAAAGAGGAATTAAGAACACCTGGTGGGAAGGGGAGTGTAATTGCGTCCCCGCGCCCCGTTCTCCCTTCCCGCCCCGAATACGAACGCGAGCCGGTGATTCCGGGCCGTCCCGCCGCGGCTGGACCCCGAGGCCCGGGCCGCGCGTTGCACAACAAACGCAGAATCTTCGCTCGCGTCCACGCCGCCTCGATTCTGCCTTCCGTCAAATTTGTTCCCAAGAAATGATAGTATTTCAAACAGCCTCGTTAAGACCAATAAGTGACATCGCTGGGGAGGAAGTCTAGGGGGGGGGGAGGCAAAAAAAAAATAGTCCAGAACAAAAATTTAATTATTTACGCTGCTTAGATGATTAAACACTGTAAATGTATAATCTTGCTTTGTAAGGAGGCTCTATCTATTGAAAAAAATTCTCATCATGTTGTTTTTTTTAAATGGCTGAATATCCGAGGGTCATGTTGTTAGTAATGTTAATAATACTCGTTTAATTTCTGAGGAAACAGGAAGAAGCGTATGCAATTACGTCCTGTCAAGCTCCCTTATTATCGCTAATACAAGCGCTAAAAAGAAGTGAGTCACGCTTTCCGTTGATCAAACATTGAAGATCATAATTAGACAAAGGGCCCGTCGTTTAGCGCTATTACTTAATTATACGACGTGGGGAAGTGAACTATGTTTGACACAAAGACGAGAGAGAAACTGAACAGTTTGCTAAGGGACCGAAGAGCCAGGGGCTCCATAATGGCGGGAAAGTCAGGGCCCTGACTGACAGGGGTCCTCAAAAAATATTAGAACAGTGCATTTTCCAGGGTGGTGGGGCCCAGTGTGAGATATTTTGATGGGGCCCAAAATCCCTGGTGGTGCCCCTGACCACAGATAGCCACTAAAAAGGAGATGTACAGGGATAGCAGGGTGGCTTGTCCTGTCAAGGCTCTGTTCCAGTGCATGGATGGGCCCCGCGGTCCGAAATCAAGTAAACAGGAAGTAAATTTTAGATGGTAAATATAAAAGTATAAAATAAATATAAAAGTATAAAATGAAAACCAAAGGGGCCAAAAGAGTGTTGTTGTTCTCTCCTCAGATTACCTGCCTTTTCTTAATTTTCTGGGAGATTTATTTTCCCAGAGGAGTCTTATTTATCATATTTGCCATTACACTGCGCCGTCTGTCGCTCGTGCATGAGATTAAATTATCTTTTTTTGTTATTTGTTTATTGAAGTTGCAGATCATAATGGCAGAAAATCAATTTAAACTGGTGCGATTCAACACGAATCAGCCTCGTGAGCACACATTCATTGCGCCCGTACCTGCAGTGAATTTGAGCTGCATTCACCTGCAGCCACAGGTGCGCCACAGTGAGCTATTCCAAAATGGAGCTCCCACTAGCGTCCCCCGCGGTACACCAGAATACCGTGGAAAACGAGAAAGCGGACGCCTTCATTTTGTTCTTTTGAAATTCAGCCAAAAATCATTTAAAGATACCGGTGCCTCCACAACCCTTACTTCAGCACTCACTTCCATTACAGAAGGCTAATGACGCTTCCTGCTTAAAGACATCCTCTAGGCACGATCTTCAGGTCTAAATCGACTGATATGCATACTTGATTAATGGGCACGCTAATTAACACACAAATATTCACAAACATTTGATTGATGTGCCGGGCACTGCGTTTCTTAGGAGACCGAATTATTAAGGATTGTAGATGGCTCTTCCACCAAACAAAATCTTATCAGATGAAAATGAGTATTGTCTTCCCTGGACTGCAGTGGCATACAATGAGCAATGAAATTTCTGTGCCTTCCGACAAGTAACCAAGGCAACCAAACTCAGAGCTGCATGACTCTGTCAAACTGCACTTTGGAAACACACACCCAGATCACGCATTTTATATGCACGCAGGCATTGCATGCGTGGTACAGCAACATGGACATGCAGCTTCAAAAGCATCAACTTGTGTCGGTCACGTGCCTGTTACCATGCACAATAATGATGCTGCTCCAGGCCCAATGCCCTGTATTAACCCTTTGATGAGTAGGTTTTCTTGGAATGTTTTAGCAGTGTTCTAGAACCCCACTGTTCTCAGTTACCAGTAGTGATTCTTACATCAGCATTAGAATGTTCAGCTAAGAGCATTCTAATCACGTATCTGCAATCTCACGACTTAAAGGGGCAGCCCGGTGAAACAGACCCCACAGAAAGTGGCCCTAACGGCGCCTCCTCCTGGGTAGACTGTTGTTTTGCACCTCTGTTCAGAGACTGCAATGCATCCCCAAAGATGTAAATTTCATCCCTCATCACCCAGGAGCAGAAGAGCTCATGAGAATCTTGTTTTGAAAAAGCTAATTCCATTTGACTGAATGTGGCAAGGGAGACCAAAAAATAAACTGCTTGTAGAAAAAATAACTACGCAGGCCCTCTCTTTCCCTTCCTCCCCAAGCTTTGATTAAGTTTCAGTCCACTCCCAAACACACATTATTCTCAAGCGTTTCTTTCCTCCCCTTAAGCTCAAAAAAAAAAAAATCCAATTCAACTAATGGGCAGAGATTTGTGACTGGCGCAAGAATTTTGGAGAGAGAAAATGCCTGATCCGTGCGACCCGGCGGTTTCTTGTTAGGTGATCAATGGTTTATGATTCATAAACCGGGATGGCGTGTGCCATCTTTTGCTTAACGATGGCACTGTTTCAGCGCATCGCTCTCCAAGTTTAAAATTCTTAGGCGGCGTGCCCGTCCTCCTGAGTGCACCTGTTCAGCTCAGACAGTGGAAAAGCTCAGACCTAGGCCTAGCTTAACTGTCCGTGTGCATGAAGTTCTGCTCCAACAGTGGATAAGCTTGTACACAGGCCTGTCCACTTGCATGCATATCCGGATAATGATCTGGGCTTGTAACCTAAGGGCTTCTAATCTAACCTTCAGGATTCCTAGGCAGGAATCTTGAACAAAGCAAACTTAAATTTCACATATAAATGGATGCCGTGTACAGGTTAAGCAAGTCCCTCTGTGTAAAAGCATCTGCTAAATGGTGGACGTGTAATGTAGAAGTGCACGGGGTGTGGAGATCACACGAGAGATGCACGCGCACGCTCACCTTCTGCATGATGTGGCTGACCCACGGCGACGTGCAGTTGCTGAGGTCCGGGCCCTGGGGGTCCCAGTAGAGGTCCTGTGCCAGGCAGGCGTACGTTGCGGTCCCTGCAGGGCAGACGTAGCGGACGTCAACTCCGACGTTTGGGCCGCCCTTTCGCCCCGTAATAAAGGGCTCAAAAGGGGTCAGCGCTGCCCCGTGTGGCCGGGTGGATGCGCAGATCACGCTCCAGTTATTTAAAAGCCTTCAGGGCAGGGCCAAGTACCCCATTACGTGAACCCTTAATCTGGATTAGGTCTGTTTTTAACAAGCCATTCTTCTTCTGTTCTCCCTCCTGTTTGTTCATTCCAACGACAATGGAGTCTGTCTGTGTGCGGATGCATGCATCTAGTTATGATTCTAGATGCGTTCCAACGAAAGGAAGCACTATTAAATTTGCCTTAGCAACCGCAAGGGCAAATGCATTTTTTCACTGTAACCAGCCCCCCCACCTCTCCACTCCCCCTTCCTTCCCCGTTCTCTGTGAATCATAAATGCTTGCTGCCGATGGTATTATTATGTCCTCTCATTTTGTTTCTACGTGTGCCGCAGAGGTTAGCGATCGCAATCCTACAATCCACCACTGCGTCCAAACACGCAATCGTTAACACAACGTCACAACCGTGTTAAAATTGAGCTTCAGCTGGCATTTATTTTCAAAAGTTGATGATTTTGCTCTGCTTCTCCTCAAAACAACTTTGGTTTGAGCAGAGCAGAGTCTCTGTGACATCTGAACTTCGATGGACTTGAACAGGGAACCACAATTCGTTTTTTTACGAACCAGGGCAGCCATTATTTTATGCTTACACAGGGCACAACAATGTAAATGACTCCCTCCTCCTCCTCCTCCCTGCTAAACAACAGGAAAATCCATTTGCACATTTTACATTATAAATAAATGTAATTAGCAATGGCATTAGTAATCTCAGCATAGCCCTGAAATTAATTTGGAAGAATGCAATAAATGAGAATCGTTTTCAGAACAATGGCACTAAACACGTGCTGTACAAATGGATTCTACACAAAAACTGCATTTTGTGCTCCCCACAAACAGTTTATCTCAAACAAGTGAGGTTAAAGCACTGCACTGCTGGAAATGACTTCCTTATTATCCTTGGGTTTTGTTTGGCCTTTTTACCCCACTTGTAATTGGACAACATTTTCCAGAAAGACACACACACATACACACACTCTCACACACATGCGCACACGCACGCACACACACACACACACACACACACACATGTGCACACAAACACATAGACACACACACACACGCACGCGCACACGCGCCTAGACCCAGAATGCACCAGTTAACAGGAAGAGAATAACGGTTGTCATTACTTCACCCGCTTGTCCTCTTCACTAATGCCAGCCAGCTGGTGCCAACGTGACACAGCCAGCGCCCTCTTACCTATCGTTCCAGTCGGGCACGGCTGCCTAGCAACGTGGCCGTGGTGCGTCTTGGGCCAGAAGATGTCGGATTCCTCCGACGGGCTGCAGTAGTCCACGGCCGCGTTGGGCAGCTGGGAGGAGTGCGGAGGTCGCGTGGTGAGCTCCAGAACGTCGCCCCCTGCTGGCGCCAGGGTGGTGGTGGTCCTGGCCCGCTGGCTCGGGGTGGAGGTCATGGCTGCCCGGGTCGAGGTGGTGAACGGGTTCGGCCGGGTCGTCAGCCGCGCCGTGGTCGTGTCCAGGCGCACTTGCACGGACGAAGAGGATTCTGGGAAAAAGAAAAAACAACGAGGGAGAATAAACGCGCGGAAAAGCACTCGAAGGGCCGAAATATCAACACCGCCAGAGCAACAAACGCACTGGGCAGCACAGAAAAATAAAATACGTCAAACACTCTTCATCTTTTCAAATACAGTTTGCATCACTTCAGAAGCCAAATGTCTTTTACGTCATAAAACTGAAAGGAATTCATTTTTTTCATGACCCTCGCCAGTTAAAGCAGAAGTAGTTTAAGTGGGATAAATTCAATCTGGCAGATGGCAAATGAATGTGCAGTTTCATTTTTTGCTGAGGCTCCGGTGCCCTCCGACAGCAACATGAATCCAGATGTACCAATTAAAACCAGTGCCTGAAAAAAACCACGTTTCCCAGCAGCCCTGTCTGTGTGAGGCCTCTTTGTTTCACAGTTCTCTTAACAAATCAATATGAGCCGCCTATTATAAAACTGTTAAAAACGTTCTCTGTACGCAAGATACTGTTCCTTTCTCCCCCCCCCCCCCCCCAGAAAAGGAGAACTACCACAGCGTAGTCTCTGCGGACGCCGTGTGCCTAACCGCTGCAGGAACAGTTTGGTTCCAGACGCACGCTACGCCCCCCCCCCCCCCCCACACCCCCTCCCCAACCCAACCCTCCGAGCTTCCTGCTCCGAATCATCATCAATCATTTCAGCCAGAGCCACGAAGCTCGAGCGCTCCTGATTGGGCATCGGGAAACCAAATTAGTTCTGATCCAAGGGCTTTACGAAGAGCCGCGGTGTCAGTCCAGGCCAACCCCCCCCCCGGGGGGGGGGGGGGGCACATCAGATGGACAAGGTGGGGGGGGCAATGGCTCAGGGCAGAGGGGCCAAACAAAGCAGTGTGGCAGCACAAACCAGGAAGGAACAGCAAATTAGCGACTGAAAGTCAACATCTCAGTCAAAACAGGCTTTTTCTTTGGGGGGGGGGGGGCATTTTATTTTTGTGGGTGGGGATAATAGATCAGGAACGCGAGGAAATGTCACACAAAACATGTCCCTCGGTAACTCCATTTAAAATAAAAGTGGCTCGGGGACAATCCTTATCAAGCCGGCTCTCGCACACTGGCAGGGCACCATAAATCTAGCACACAATACGCATTGTGTTTGCATCGAAAATAGTCACGCTTCCTGATTTTCTCTGTTATTCTTAAGCATTTGAAAGACACACGCTCTCAAAACGCGGGCCTTAAATCTTGCCTAGTTTATGCGTCTCCCTTGGTTTCTTGCGAACAGTGTGACACTCAAAGATAACTGAGAACACTGTGTTTAAACAGCATGACAAAAAAAAACAACACTGTCTCTTCTTATACATGATCGCGAAACTCCAGGCCAACTTCTTTTTGTCCAAAAAACGGCCAAACAAGCCTGTTTACAAAAAGATTCTTCCAAAAGTATAAACACAGCTAAAAACAACGCTTCGTGTATGGCACGAAAAGCTCGAGCAGAAAGGCTCCCCAGAAATCTTCTCAAAGCAAAATACTGACAAAGCGAACGGTAACAAAGAAATCCGTCCTGCCAAAAGCGCAGCCATTTTTGGTAACGTGCCCTTTGTTTTAATGACAGCAACTAGATATCAGAACTACTCCCTGCTGGCCGGGCTCCTGATTACTGCGACTCTATGGATGCGTTTCATCGGCGGTGGAAAGTAACCGTTATTACCATGGCGTCCTCCCCAATGGCAAAAACCCAAAACCGGCCCAGAAGCCCCTGGGACTGTACGGGCAGCTCACACCCCGGGACCCCGCGTCACCCGGGGGCCTTACGCCGGCTCGGTCCGACCCCGAAATAAGAGACCGGGACGTCGCAACGAATGCGCCGACAAGGCCTCCCGTTCGCATGCTCCTCGGCAAGAATAAATCATTGAAAGGGAAGGACCTACATAGGTCTTACTGTTTGTCATACCCCAAGGGTCCCCGGATTGAGCCATTATTCTCTGAATTCTGTCCCATCCACAGCCCGCATTATAATGGAATCAGATCAGCCTTTTTTCCCCTCATATATATATATATACATATATATATATTTATATTTATATATATTTATTTATATACTTATATATGAGATGCATTACACAGGGGGGAAACTGAAGTAAGGGAAATAAATCACAGAAAGGGGGAGATGCCTGTAATCTCCTCCGCTCGCCGCTCGCTGGTAAACAAGATCCTCTGGAGGCGTGTCTCCAGGGTACGGCGAGGGGGTGGGGGTGGCGGAATGGGGGGGGAGGTTTAATCAGACCTCAAAACAGACCCCCCCTGTGGTCCCAGAAGCGGTTCCTCCCGCCAGCCGCGCCGCGGCCGCCCCCCCCGCGCACATACACGGGCTCGCGAGCGGTTCCGCCGCGTAGAAACACCGCGGAAAAACGATATTCGCGCGCGGAGCCAGCCCTCCCTCGCGGCCGCGCTCGTTAAAAACGGCGTCTGCGCCCCCCCCCCCCCCCCCCAACAGCCGCCGCGGCTCTCCACCCCCACCCCCCCCCACCCCCCCCACAAACACACGCTTTTCTCTCTCTCCCTCCTCACGATGTGCGCACCACAGCGAACGGCGAAGACGCGTCCAGGGGAAACGGAGCTTGACAGTTAAGGGTGGTCTTCCAGCGGAGTCTCCATCAGCGGTTCCCACATCTTCCCCCGTTCAGCTGAAAAAAACACCGTAAACCTTTTGCTATGTTCATCCATAGCCTATGACCACAAGCCATAGTATCCTACGTGGACTAATAAAGAGAGTAAATGATTTGCCTGAAACCGGTCTGGCCAATCCTGCTCGTGAAAACCCCACAGGGTCTCCGCTTTTTGTTTCTTTTAAGCTAAAGAAATCAGCATCCACTAAAGTCCCAAGATACTAGGTGCGGTACCTGCAATGTAATACCGTAGAGAATTAACAGTAATCAGAGGATTAAAGGCAATAAGCGAATTTAGCGTCAGTTGGCACTGCATCTCACAGATGCCATGAGGGGGTGTCACACCAAAATTCTCCGACACCAAAACGTTTAGTGACACCGGAATGACAAAGTTTACATCCCATTTCCACACGGCAACGTCTAGAACAACAATGAATGACAATAACCTTGAGACTAAACCCAAATGTGGCAAACACAATCGTTCTCCTGATATTCTGACTTGCAGAGTCAGTTTAAGATCTCTCGTGCCGGAGGGGGAGAAAAGGAATACATCTATGCGACGTGCAAGGTAGTTGGACAGACTCTTTCACAGCTGAACTGACAAACTAGAACAACTGATGGTGTTTTTTTCACAGGCCTACCAACACAGTGGGTCAGGGAGCAGGAGAAAGCTGTCTTAGCCGTGCCTGACACAAGCAGGGGTCCTTTCCTGAGCAGGCAGCTCTTCGGCCACCCGTGGGTCTGACAGCAGGTTGATCCAGAGCCAACAAGCCCAGAAAGTCACGGCGAGTGTTTGTCTTGTGTAAAATACGGTAGATAGAAATCCAGTTCAGTTGCTTCCTACATACTAGGCCATTTATCACAGACACTGCATGGTAGAAAACATAATTTAGGTTCCGCAATGGCTTATTTACAAAATGCAGCCTTGCATATTTATTTACAGACAGAAACACAGTGACACACAGACTGCTATATTGTGTTGTGTTAAAGCCAGAGGACTAGAGTTATGGGAAAAGGCTGACTAGATGGTGCATCTTCATATTAGCCTTAGCACTCAACAGTGCTTCCCATGCTCTCAAAAACATTGTTAAAAATAAATATATATATATAAATATATATATATATACATATATATATATAGTGTGCTCTAGTAAGTCAGTAAAGGTGGTAGCTCAGTCAGTAAAGGCATTTTCCATGGGTACAGGCTGTCCCCTAGGGCTAAAATCAGGGGAACTGAAGCCTGGGCCAGACTTATTTAAGCTGTCTAAAGCCGAGGGTCCGGAACAGTGGAACAAACCTGGCCCCGTCCCGCCTGGGTAGGGCGGCTTTTCAGTCACACACCGTTCCTCAGATTACTGTTTACTGCATCCGTGCCCCGTAGCTTTCATCCAGGTCCCTACAGGCCAGCAGCGACAGTACCACCGGTGAGAGACATGCCTGTGTCAACACTAGAACTGCTACACTACCCTGTGTTTATGCAGTAGAGCTGCTACAGTACCCTGTGTGTTTATACACTAGAACTCCTACAGTACCCTGTGTTTATACACTAGAACTCCTACAGTACCCTGTGTGTTTATACAGTAGAACTCCTACAGTACCCTGTGTGTTTATACAGTAGAACTCCTACAGTACCCTGTGTGTTTATACAGCAGAACTCATACAGTACCCTGTGTTTATATAGTAGAACTGCTACAGTACCCTGTGTGTTTATACACTAGAACTCCTACAGTACCCTGTGTGTTTATACAGTAGAACTGCTACAGTACCCTGTGTTTATATAGTAGAACTCCTACAGTACCCTGTGTTTTTATACAGTAGAACTGCTACAGTACCCTGTGTTTTTATACAGTAGAACTGCTACAGTACCCTGTGTGTTTATACAGTAGAACTCATACATTACCCTGTGTTCATACAGTAGAACTGCTACAGTACCCTGTGTGTTTATACACTATAACTCCTACAGTACCCTGTGTGTTTATACACTATAACTCCTACAGTACCCTGTGTGTTTATACACTAGAACTCCTACAGTACCCTGTGTGTTTATACACTATAACTCCTACAATGCCCTGTTTGGTGTTTACTGTGGAAAGTAGTCACACTGCCTAATTTACATGGCATTACATTTAGGTATGTATCAGATGTTCTTACCCAGAGCGTGTGTGTGTGTGTGCATGTGTGTGTGTGTGTGTGTGTGCTTGTGTGGTGTATATGAGTGTGTGTATGTGTGGTGTATGTGAGTGTGTGTGATTGTGTGCGTGCATGTGTGTGTAACTACAGTGGGTAGAAAATAAATTGTCTAGGTGAACTGTGAACAAATTGATCTGTTGAACGACGACAAATCAAATGAGAGTTGAGCTCTTAAGACAACAAAACTGCATAATGTTAGATGACATTTCTATATTTTACATCTGCATACATGACAGGTGATTTGTGATAAATGGTTTTTAGGAAGAAAAAAATCAGCCGTCCTTCCATATCCATTCTTGGCCACATAGCGATTAACAGGATGCTGACAATTTTAAGTTTAAGAAGATAGTTGCCATTTTGCTTGAGCCTTTTCCAATCCAGCATGACCAATAAGGCCATAGGGTTTAAAAAAACAAAAAAAACATCTATCTGTATGTACAATCACTTTAAGGATAAAACAAAACACTGACATGCAATAATAACAAAAAAATTTTTAATATTAGGGGTCAAAAAATAAGGATAAATAAATACTGCACAGTTGAGCCCAGCATGATGTAAATTCCTCTCATCTCATATTTCCTTATTCATATTCCCAAAAATAAATAAGTAAGACACGATGGGTCCTCGTTAGCCTCATATTGCGAATAGTAATCCAATCGAGCCCACTGCGATGAGGACAGAGGCAGTCCACTGTTCCCGGGAACATTATTTCAGGCCCTGAGAAAGCTAAAACCCGTCCACCAAGGAACACTTTAATAAGCCATCTCTAATAAATTGACTTTTTTTAGCCTGCTGTCTGGCTAATATGCATACCCATCGAGCCCCTAAAGGACGCGACACCAATTTACACACAAAATATATACAGACGAGAAAACCCCAGCTTTAAGATTTATCGCCTCAATTTTTTTTTCCACGCCTAGAAAACTACGTGTTTGCATGGGAGCGGTAAACAGGTTCCTCAGCCACTGTACAGTACTTTTTCCAGGAATGCAAACTTGTGTACTGTGTACTGAGACCAGAACCGGTGTCGCTACCACACAACGCACACCTGGGCTGTATGCAGCCTACCAGGGATGAGCCCAACACAGAAGAGATGCAACCACAACGCCAATGAAACCCAAAGTGATCCCTTAAAGAGAATTAATCAGCACAACTCATACCCTTTTTCAGTTTCTTTTTCTACTTATGGTGCAAGCCTGAGCGTCTCTTCAGTAAGTGGCATCCATCCATCCATTATCTATACCAGCTTATCCTGGTCAGGGTTGCAAGGGGCTCTGGAGCCTATCCCAGCGTGCATTGGGCGAGAGGCAGGAATACACCCTGTATAGGCCGCCAATTTATCGCAGGGCACACACACACCATTCACTCACACACTCATACCTAGGGGCAAGTTAGAGTCTACAATTAGCCGGTTAACCTGCACGTCTTTGGACTGTGGGAGGAAGCCGGAGTATCCGGAGGAAACCCACGCGGAAAGGCCCAGGCCGGGATTCGAACCCAGGACCTTCTCAAGTGGCAATAAACTTGAATTCTAATGTCAGCAGTAGCTTACAATCAAAAGGTCAGATCCTCACAGCCAAAACAATACAAGCCACACAGTACTTAACCGGAAATCTGAATTGTACGCCACAATGACTGCCCTTGAACATTTCATATGCTTGTTTAGAAAATAAAAAATAAAAAACAAAATGTTTTTTTTTAAATCAAACGACACTTCAGCAAATCAGCACGCGGGACTCGAGCCTGTCGTTTTCCAGAGCCGGGCGCCGTTTTGCCGTTATCTGCGTGGCCTTTGGAAAGCACGGCTGCCCGTGGAAATCGGAAGCAAGCGGAGCCTCCACTACAGCCTCACTTGACATTCGCTCTGACGAGCCTTTTTTTCGAGGACCCTTCAGCCCAACACCACGCCCCCGCCACCGGCACCGCCGCCGCCGCCACCATCGCCGCCGGTGGGTACACTTCAGACAGCCTGCAGTCACAGCCGGGGTAGAGAGAAGGTCAGCCAGTGTTCCGGCACATTCCGAAATCACATTTCCGCCGCTCGCACAATCCGTTTATACGAAACGGGGAGACGCGACGAGGCGATGGTCAGGATGCGAAATCGAAACCCAATTTCGGCCCATCTGAGGAAACCTATAACGTTCTATTTAGAGCTCAGATCTACTTTACATTAACTGGCCCTAATAACTTTGTAATAACTCCTGGGATTTCCGATAGGGAGCTCCTAAATATGGTTCTCGTCCTTCCTTAAACTACTACCCCTGCTCTAAGCCACAACTTCTCGTTAAACGAATCTGTTCCGTGTATGCGAATGAACGAGGGGAATGATCAGCACAATGCACACGTGTGTATCCCAACATAAATACAATTCAAGTCAGGTCACTGAATTACACAGACCAAAAACTGCTTTTATGTCACTGTCATTAAATGAAGCTAAGAATTATGGGCCTGCCACTAATATTGTACTAAGCAATGAGAAGGATGGCATATTTTTAAAAATACTTCGGATCATTGCATTCTTAACCTCAAGCCATTATATACTTGAAATGTCAACATCACAAATTAATGCAGCATTCAGAGCAGAAAAAAAGAATTAGCAGGATTATATTTTCAGGATTTCACTGGTCAGCAAACACCACTATGGAAAGTATGGCACAACTGCCTTACTTATATAACTTATAGATGAGATATTTTGCTATAATAGTTTATCAGCAATAATCATCATCATCATCATCATCATAACAATAATGATACTAAAGAAGAAGAAGAAAAAGAAAAATGAGAAACAGCTAAAGCATTTCAGCAGGAGATGTATAGTATGAGGGATGTTCAGCTGATTCATACCCCACCCCCACCCCCACAGCCTTCTGGGGCAGCGCTTTTGTGTACGAGACTAAGGCCTGGAGTCAGCCCACTGACATTTTGGTTGAGTCCTTCAATTTGAATAATGCATCTGAGGAGGCAGAGCATTGCTCTCCCCCCCCCTTTCTTTCACAATATTTCACATCTTAGCCACAGCTGGCGAAATTACATCTCTGTGGGCGGACTGAATCCAAACTCTCTCTCTTTTTTTCTTCTTTTTTACAGAATTCTTTGATCGCAAGGTGAATCATCTCTATTTCTATCAGAGTTGTAAATATTCTGAAAAGGAAAAAGGTAGATTTTTTTTTTGTTCCCTCTGTAAAAGGTTGAAAATATGAAGGAATTGGATAAGAGAAAGTGGAATTCATTGGCTGCGAAAAAAAGAATTTAGAGTTTCTGGCTCCTGTTAAGCCAAACAGGCTTGTGTGCTATAAGGAGATGGATGTCCTAATTTCAATGGTTCAATCTTCAGAGCTGCTGGTCTTCTCTCTTTTTTTGCAGTCAATATATACCACCATTTTGTTTTGATTAAGAGTGTGGCAACATAGATCTATTTACAATACATGTTTCTATGGCACAGGGACGACACATTAATGCATATGTACTATGTAGTTGAGATTAAAATAGAAACATATATTATTCATCATTTCAATGTAATTATTTTTCTAGCTATGCAAAATCAGTTGCAGTGACCTTTTTGCAAGGGGCACTGATGTTCCAACAAAAAATGCTTTATCTCTGTCGCACGAAAGTAGGTCAACACACAGCATATATCACTGTTAAATACCAAATAATAAAAGCTCACAAAAAAATGTTTACCGTCTTTTCTGCACATACCATACCGGAACGTCTTCCACATGATATTGTCTGCACATCATATTTCACATTTCAAAGGACATTCCCGGGTAATTATAATTTCTTCTTCCCCAGAGTGTTGCAACAAAATTACATAAGGCTCCACTCCATTTTAGGTGAGCCTCATTATTTTTAAAAAAGTATTCTTTAGGCTACTTTTTCCATTCATTTCTGGAGAAAGAAATGAGCACAAGACAAACCTGCATCAAAGAGCAGCGCAGACATCGTTCACGTCGTATTCAATTTATGGAAGAAAAAAAGGAGAAAAACATGATCTCCAACCCCAAATCCCCCATCATCAAAGCATTATGGACAATTATACAGTATGGGGAATTCATAAAATAAACTTTATAACTAATAATGTTATGGTCTGTTTATTATTTATAATAAATAATTCAAAATTATGTTCTGAATACATACTGAAATTATTATCCTAATGCAACGTAATGAACACAAGCACTGCATGCGATATCATCTATAATCCTCACCATAAGGGAACGTCTTTATTATATATCCACAGTAACGCAGCAGGGAAAGGAAAATACCACATACAATCAACAGCGTACTTGTAATTCAAATAGCATTTGGCTAGTTTGCATGCTGCTAAACCCCACATAACATTTACCACAGGACTGAACTGCCTTGGACCGTGTGCTAACAGGATATGAATTACACTGAAGAATAAATGTTTCTTTGACCAGACAAAAGCTACTCATGCACTGTGTAGAAAAAATAATACAACAATTGTATTTATTTAACAAAATAAAGATACTAAATAAAAGGAAGCATCCAATGGCCTGTTAACGTGTCAGTTTCTCCCTCCCACTGCCAGACCCTGCCTCAGACATAATGAACTGATAAAGGAAGGAGCTCACGCACGGTTTGGCGATTAATTAGTCATTTCATAGCCCAGCACCAGGTGGGGCAGCGTAGGGGGGCCACAAATCATCGGGTGAGGCGGCCAAAAAAAAAAAAAAAAAACTGTGGTTTTGTGCAAACAAAGTCATGCATGAGCATCTGCTGACCACAACCACACCCCCCCCCACCCCCCTGCCACGACCCCCCCTCCACCTCCCCACATGTCCAGCTGCATCGTTTCTGGCCTCCCGCTACAGCACCTGGGTCAGGGGGGCAGAGGGGTGGTAGTGCGAGGGGGTGGGGGGTGGGGGGGGGGGGATCGAGGGCTTGGGGTGGGGGGGGGGGGGGGCAAAAAGCTTTAGGAGGTCAGGCCTTAAACAGTGACATCCAGCAGGGCAGAGTTTCAGAGCGAAGCAGAGGCTCCCAGCTAGGATCCAGACTGGTGCTGATGGCGGACATTTTGGCTCGACAGGCCACCGGGTGCGGCTGGTATATTCTGATGACAAAACCAAACCGATCACTTTATTTATTAATTTAATGTTTTTTCTCAAATAAAAATCTTATCTGGCACTTAGACAGTGGTTGTCAGATTTCTTTAAGGAGAGGAGTTGACCCTTTAAGCTCGCCAGTAGTGCTGCAGTAGCCCTGCATGGAAAGCAGCTAGCTAGCCCCTGAGCTACCTCCACCCAGGTGAACAGCAGACCGAATCTGAACGCAGGTAGCTCAAATTAATCTATATACAGCGTAACAGTCTGATTCAGATCACAGTTTCTTTGTTTGCTTTAAATGTTCACACTGAATAAGTTATCACTACCTGCTAACAAATTAGCTTTAAATCTCATTTTAAACACCAAGTCATTTGAATACAAAAGAAATAAAATGTGGGTCTTGAAAAGCATCAAAGCTTTAACTGGCAATTTACTATGAGAGAAACCTCACTGCCAGGATATTCATAATTTATTTTTGCTGAAAGTGTTTGGTTAAAAAAATGTTACTAGTAAAGTAACAAACTAAAAGAAGAAGAAAAATTCAGCATCAGGACTGTTAAATCCTGATTCATTTTACATAATAATAATAATAATAATAATAAGACTTTAAAATATTGCACAAAGGAATATAAAAGAGGCAAAACCTTTACGCACAGATAGATGTCGGTGATATGATTGCGGTTCGGTCTCCGGGTCGCCACGTGCATGTACTCCGATCACACAGGCGAACCCAGGGGCCGCAGCTGCGTTAGCTGCGTTCGTTCAAACGGGACTCGACGACGCAGGGAGCCGCGACTGCGCGCGACCCGGAGGCGACGCCCGCAATGACAGCCACAGTGCGCTGGCTGCGGAGACGGGCGCTAAGTCAGAGCAGCGCTCCTCTCCGAAACGGCAGTGGAAACTTCCCACGGAGCCCGGACGGACTGTTTACAGCGCGGCGGTGTATATCCAAAGCTCTCGGGACGACCTCAAAGGTGGTATTTTGTCCTGGTTTAAAAGCGGCGTTTCGACGCGGGTAACCCAAGAAACGGCAGAAGGAACGCTGTCTCCGGCAACTGCGGGCGCGCGGACGGCTTGTTTAGGCTGACTGTCAGACCCAGTCTAACGTAATGAAGAGAACGCCAGCGATAGTTCGCGGCGTTCGCGGGCTAATTCGGAGAGATTGGAAAACCTTAAACACGGTTTGTCAAGCGCACGCAGAAACTGACAACTTGTCCAGAATCATGTTCGTTAAAAAAAAATTGCCAGGCTAGCTCACATACCTTCAGGCTGACATTTGAGTATACATTTTGATTTGAAGAATTATAAGTGTAATTGTACCTTCATTTCCTCGCACAATCATTATTTCAACGCAGGACTACAGAAAAAAACATTTTTAACTGCAAGCGTCTGGCAGGTTCATATTCTCACAGGCGTGGATGAATCACAGTGCTGTGCGTGACTTTGTAGAACGGGGTCAGATGGAAAATGACTGTGTACTGCATACACTATATATTAAAAAGAAAAGTTAAACCGTTTTTCTTTGTGTGATTTGAGCAAACGTAGAGAGAGGATCTCCTACACATGCAAGGCGCACATTTGTTTATAATTGAGAAATATAGCCATCGCTGCTGCGCCACGCAGACTGAATCAAGCCCCTAATTGGCAGCCGGAGCCACTTGCCCTCACGCAGAAGACCGGGGCGTCCTAATGAATTCGGCAGAGGGCACATCTTCTTCAATTAAGCAAATCTCCAGTCATGTTGACAGAGGCGGGGTCACTCTGCTACATGGAGCTGGCGGTCCAGCTTCGTTATGGAGGTCGACGGCTTGGCGCTCCAGACCGCTCGAGCCAAACACTGGCGTGGATTCCACCCCCCACCCCCCCGAGCCAAACACTGGTGTGGATTCCACCCCCCCCCCACCCCACCCCCCCGAGCCAAACACTGGCGTGGATTCCACCCCCCCCCCCACCCCACCCCCCCGAGCCAAACACTGGTGTAGATTCCACCCCCCCCCCCCCCCCCCGGGGCAGATGGTAACATGTGGCACTATGACAGCGATGTCAACAAGAGCGGGCGTTCTCCAACAACATCACACTGTCACCCATATAGGCCCTCTTCTGTGCGTGGTTACGGTTGTCGGGGCCCCAGTGCCAAAAATACTCTTTTGAAATGCCATCTTTCCTGAGATGTCACTTTCATCATTCACCTGAACACATTTTCATGCAATTCTATGAGTCACATATATTTAAAACTCAAAAGTTGAGTTTTTTTCCTAATCTAGCTAAATGGCTTATTTCACTGGAATGTAAAAAGAACTGAATAAATGTACTACCAATACTACTGTAGAACTGTGTCACTAAAATTACAGGCATTGTCTATGTATTATGCACATTTAGATTTTCCAATTATATCATTTTTTTGAGAGGCCGCTATCCAAAGCGATGAACAAAATAGCACACAGTATTATGCATGCATTAGATTTAAATGCGTAAGATATCTATTATGTATTATGTTTTCGTGAAGCTGCAGTATACTTACAATAACTAGCCTAGTGCATAGAGATTTAGTAGTAATTTGTACGTTCTTGTTTTAACACACTCGTTGCCAAAGAATAGGAATATAAAATAGCAACAAAAAAAACCTCATTAGTGTAAATGATGTATTTTAGCTGCAAACGTGTGTCAGCCGCAGATGTGATGAGAGCCTGTGAGGGGACTGGAAAGCTTCCCATTGTCTCCTTTACATCCGTAAAAATAA
Source organism: Anguilla pacifica (assembly GCA_039654925.1). NCBI lineage: Eukaryota > Metazoa > Chordata > Actinopteri > Anguilliformes > Anguillidae > Anguilla > Anguilla pacifica. The sequence continues at coordinate 2,855,450 of CM077288.1, forward strand.
AGCACACAAGCGTACGGTGCCACGCTGACTTCCCTTCACTCACGGCAAAGCTGGCTGAACCAGAAATTCCACCAGACCGCCATTTCTCCCAACCGCCATTTCCCCCAACTACCATTTCTCCCAACCGCCATTTCCCCCAACTGCCATTTCCCCCAACCGTCATTTCCTCAAATCGCCATTTCCCCCAACTACCATTTCTCCCAACTGCCATTTCCCCCAACTGCCATTTCCCCCAACCGTCATTTCCTCAAATCGCCATTTCCCCAACTACCATTTCTCCCAACCGCCATTTCCCCCAACTACCATTTCTCCCAACCGCCATTTCCCCCAACTACCATTTCTCCCAACCGCCATTTCCCCCAACTGCCATTTCCCCCAACCGCCATTTCCCCCAACCGCCATTTCTCCCAACCGTCTGTTAAATGTTGAAATTTTGTTGTGTCTGTAATCGACTGCTGCTTTCTTGGCCAGGTCTCTCTTGAAAAAGAGATTTCTAATCTCAATGAGACTAACCTGATTAAATAAAGGTTAAATAAAAATAAAATAAAACATAAAAACCGCCATTTCCCCCAACCGCCATTTCCAGGACTGCATGCTACATGCAGAACGTTACACAGTGAGGGAAAAATCAGTTTTTAAAGAGCGCGACTCTGGCATGTACAGACCAAATCCCCTCGTGGCACAGTCCTCGTAGGTTGATCTCCGCAGGTTGACCCAAACGGCTCCTTTTGCCTTTACAAAAATGTCAGATTAATTATTTCCAGTTCAGCAGAACTCACTGATGCACCATAATTAAGCGATGCATCGGCCCCAATTCTCCGGGCTTGATTTGATAACCAACATGATTCACTTGTTCAAAATGGAGGAGAGAGTGTTAAAAAAAAAAACAAAAAAAACAACAACTTTCTGCTCAAAATGTGAGAGATTGGGCCATACATTCAATCACTGTACCTTTGGGTGGAGCGGTTGCATTTGGACCCCTTTTTATGGTACAGAAGCAGGGAAGCTTTAAAAGCCCGAGGACTGTCTGCTAATCAGAGGCAATCAGCGGCGTCCTGTCTGGATTCAAGCAGTCCTCTGTCAGTCTTTCCCTTAATCGCACGGATCGGTCCCTTCCTTGCCTTGGCCATTTGTCACCGTCTCTCTCTCTCTCTCTCTCCTGCAATCACCGACTTGCAGGGAGACAAGAAAATGGAGGTTGCATGCTTGACTCCGTGAGGAAATGAAGTTTGACAATCGGAGTTCAAAGGTGACCTCCATTAATTTGAAAAGTAGAGGCATGAAGTCAGAGGATAGCTTAGAAAAGGCAAGTTAAGTTTTTTCCCCCCCAACACTGACAAAAGTGCAGTGGAAAATATATCTTTTAATTTCTCTTTTAGCAAAGGCTAAAGTGCACTGTTAAATATGTTAAGTAAATATATGCATTATGTTCAGTGCACCATAGGGGTGACTTGAATTATGTTTTAATTATTACAGAGTAAAATATTTCATAAGATGAATAGAAACTATGCATATACCTGATTGTGGTAATACATATAACATCCTATAAGCTCATATAAGTAAAAAAAACTTTTAAAATAAATACCATGCATTTATTTTGAGTATTATTATTATTATCTTTGTTATATTGCAAGGCACCCTTTGACAGGGCAGGCAAGCTTACATTTCAGAAACTTGTTTATACAACTGTGTACATACTGAGGTAGTCCAGGTCAGAGTAAATTGCCCAAGAGTAAAATGTCAGGGCCTCGCCTAGAAATCGAACCTAGCGTACGATCCTCTAATTACACGGCCGCTGTCTCCACTGCCGCACCGCTATACTTCAAGCTAAGCACCGTACAACAGCTGCGAGACCGGAGACTTGTGAAACTACCTTGAGAGGGCCGGGGTTTTGGGCTGAGGTCATTCTTGGGGTTTGGGAGCAGATTTAGAATCAGGGCTAAGGATAGGTTTGGGGCCAGTCGACGGGCAAATGTGGTTAATATGAAGATATGTCGTGCGAATGTTTGAGTAAAACGCAAAACGTAGTTAAACGAATCGGACCGTAATTATACCGGGAGCTGAATCTGACCCCCTCTACGCTTCGGTTTGCAGGAAAACTAAAAGGGAAAACTTTGAGCGCCGACTATGAGCACCTTTTAATTTTAGGTTTTTCTCCGGCTTCTCCAGAGCTGTTGCATTGATGATCTCCCAGAAAACGGGTTCTCTGGTTTGTCTCCATCAGGGAACCCGTTTTAGTCCTTTATGGAACCCTCTATTGTGGGTGTTAAAAGCGTAAAAGCTCCCAGACTGAGTCAATTTGCCCAACAAAGAACCCTTGAGCTAGACAGGGTGTCTCCACAGAGAAGCCTTTTAGAACCTTTTCTTCTGAGCTTCTAAATGAGGCCAAATTGAATTTTTCCACACTATTTTACTGTTAGTCGGTTGGAATATTTGCAGCTTTTTTTGGGGAAAAAATATATTAGTGAAATTAATTTTATTTCTGCAGTTTGGTTTTATGCTCAGTTTTATGCTATGCAGAAATCAATTAAGAACGTGTTATATGATTCTATCTCTCCTTAAAAAAAAAAAATACCAATTTGCCTACTTTTACGAAAGACTAGAGAGAGGCATCTCCGTGGAAATGTTGTTAATAGTTGCACTAGTTGGCGTGAAAAAGCTTTTGACTCCTAACTATTGTTTCATTGAATAGTACCCATTTACACAATGCAGTGAGATGCTAAATGCTCCAAATGTTGCAGCCTGAGGGTCTGTATTTCCTTTAAAATGGCAAACCGCAAGATTTTTTTTTAGTTTTTTTTTTTTCAGTCAGGTCGATAAGACCTGGCTCACAGCTGGCTTTTTCCAATTGATCCCGAAGGTGTTGGATGGGGTTGAGGTCAGGGCTCTGTGCAGGCCAGTCAAGTTCTCCCTCACCATTCTCGACAAAACTATTCCAATATGGACCCGGGGTCATTGTCATGGTGAAACAACAATGGGCCTTCTCAAAACTGTTCAGGAAGCACAGAAACGTCTAGAATGTGATTGTATGCTGTAGCATTAAGATTTCGCAGTGACAAAGGGGCCTAGCCCAAACCAAAAAAAAACAGCTCCAGACCGAGGGGTGTTCAGACACTTTTGGTCACGTGGTGTAAGCAGTAAACGGGGAGCACGCACGCGGAGCTTGGCCAGAGTGTTCTGGCTCAGGAAGATGACACACGGTCAGATTCGAACAGCACTGTGCACATTGCTTTATGCTTTGCACGCAACAAAACAAAGCGCGTTGCGTTGTTAGACACATCCGCGAGAACCAGGAAGTTCCCCAGGCCTGCTGCATGTTCAGCATGCTCCACTGCAGGGGTATCTCAGGTAAAGGTGACCTAAGGGGAACGAAGGGGTGAGGGCGGGGGGACAGGTGGTAACATCTGCCCTCCAGTACAGCATGTGACTCCACATAAAATATGGATCCATGTCTGAGCAGTCAGGGTCGAGAGACGGCACGGCCCGGACCAATCGGTGAACCGCGTGCGCTGTTGGCATGGCTCCCGGTCGTCTGCGTTACGAGACACACCGTCCCGATTGGCCGACGGGCTCACGCCCGTTCCCAAGTGCAAAGCTCGCGAATGGCCAAACCCTCAGTCTGCGATACGGCGGCTCACAGTCACCGGTGTGTCATGGCCTCAGCAAGACAAACCCTGTGCACCTTTAAGCAAGGAATAATTTTTTTAAAGTAAAATAAATGCATAAATCCAATACCTGCTTTCTGTAATGCAAGTTTTGGCTACCTTTATAGGAATTCAGGGGACAGTGCAGGAATTTCACCAATTAATTCACGACGCGATTCTATAGACAGTGGCTAGTGCCGTGGCATTGATTTTATTTATTTATCTTTCCCTTGTCAGCAGTCTATCCTTAATAGCACTTTGGAGGTCAGCACACTGAATACCAATTGATCCGGAGACTTCTCCCCATCTCCTGGGAGACGGTAGAGAAGTCCATTACACCAGGGGTAATCGGATAAAACAAAGTTTCCCTGATACCCTTTGGATAATTTCTTGTAGCGCGAGTCCTGGATGCGTGTAAAAGCATGGCTTGATAGACCGTCATTTAATATAGAACGGACCAGACGGTGTTCGTTCCTAAAAGGCACCAAGAAGCAATTACGCTCGGGCGAATAGCTGGGGGTACTCTTGGGAGTTTTTCCCATTCATCCTTGGCAAGCTGGATTAAATTCCTATCACACCTACATGAATGATGAGATCCCTTTACACGAGACCTCCGTTAATTATCGCGGTCGATAGACGAGAAACGCCGGGCACACAAAGCACGACCGGAAGCTTGGCGCAAAAAAAACGTTTGTTGTTTTCTTGGCTGAGGCCTCTGGCTTCTAAAAAAACCTCCCGGAACTTCGGGAACTCCAACAGAAAGAAGAAGAAGAAGAAGAAAAAAGAAGTTTCTTTCACAGCGTTCTGACTTGGCAAGTAAAAAACAAAAAAAAATGTGAGCTATGGCTGAGATATATCAACAACAGAAGACAAACACAGACAAAATGCTGACGCACAGTAAGACTAACTGACCTTTTAGTTGGCATTAAAAAACGACATTGTGAATCATAATATTCTACACAGTCTGGTGATTATGCCTAGAAAATACATAGTACGCATACTCTATTAATCCAGTTATACTTGAATAACAGTAAATTGTCAACATTCTCATAAAGGAAATATAGGAAAAATACCTCTTTTTTTATCCATAATCCTTCTTCAATTACAAATGATGCATATATCGCCTACTGAATATATATAGAGTGTATTCTCTCCTAATAATTACAGCTGTAATTGAATAGTTAGATATGTACAGTACTTCAAACCTATCACGCTTGTAATTAAATCATAATTCATACGCCACTATACTACAACATTGGAAACAATGCGGTAATGACATTGTATTTAATTCAACTCTTTAGCCAGTATTCCACAACTCTGCATAATTTCTCTGCCTAACAATCTCTAAATCAGAATCTCCACCAAATAATGCAGGTCTCGTAAATTAATATGCATAAATATTCATCTCAGTTCCCATCTTCAAGGGTTTTCAATTCGCTAATCCACATCGTTCCTCCCCATTTGATCCCGCTCGATCCGTGCTCTCTCACTCACGTCTCACCGCTGACCTACTTACTTGTGAGACTTCAGAAATATCCTAATTAGCAGTTTTGCTGGCTTTTTTAACCAGCTTTGTATGTTGTTTAGAGGGGATAGTAAATGAAGGATAGCATCATGCGTAGAATAGGCACTATCTGATGAAACATAAAAAACCAGGGAAAGCCTCAGGTCGAATGCACAGGATATTACCCTGTCACACTCCCAAGGTGAACTATTCACGTGACACCACAGCTCAGTGCCCTCCAAGCTGTGACTGAGAGCGCAAAGCATGTCAACACGACGACGAGGACACGACGAGCCGCCGCCGGCCAATCAGAGGACTCACCGAGCCTGTTGTCCATGGAGCCGAAATCCAGCGAGTACTTGACCACGTGGTAGTTGTTCCAGACGTACAGCAGGTTGTCCCGGGGGTTGTAATCCATGGCGGCGATGTACTGGTAGGAGTTGGGGAAGGGGATGTCCACGTAGCCGTCCTTGCTCTGGTCAGTGTTGTAGACGTAGTCGATCTTGTTGCCGGTGGCCTCGTTGTCGTCGTCCTCGTAGACGGTCTTGACCACGTACAGGATCCCGCAGATCATGAAGGCGTTGGAGGCGGAGCGCTTGTCGTAGGCCGTGTCCCAGGTGCCCTCGATGCGGAGCGTGTAGGGGTTGAGCTGGCTGACCACCACGCGCCCGTTGTTCTGCTCAGTGGCGTAGATGACCCACAGGCCGTTCTCGTCCACCGCCAGGTCGATGTCGGACTTGCCGCCCCAGCGGTAGGGCGAGGTGTCGTGGTAGTTGGCGCTGGCGATGATGGCCTCGCCGCTCTTGATGCGCGTGCGCAGGTCGAACTTGACGATGTTGCGCGTGCGCTCCTTGTTGAAGAAGAGGGCGCCGTCGTAGACCACGAAGCCCGTCCCGTCCACCCGGTGCGGCAGCTTGTAGGTGGTGGTGGGCCTGCCCGCGATGAAGTCCTCCTTGGAGGAGTACTCGGTGAGCGTGTCCGTCCGGTACGGCGTCCAGGGCATGTAGTAGATCTTGTCGGACGACTGGAGTGGGTCCTTGCACCAGGCTCCCGACTGGTGGTCCGATTCGAAGAGGTGCTCGCTCTGGTACACCCCCCGGAGGAGCCCTGGGCACAGGAAGACTACAGAACACAGCGATAATAACAATTAAAAAAAAGGAGTGTCATCGCAGGGGTTAAAGGTCAACCATAACTGTCATGCACACTGACGCCACTGCTGACATTTTATGGACCTGCCCAGTCTTTCATCCATTTGGTGATTAATGTGCTGCATATGAATTCAGATAATAAGCAGCGGGTTATGATTCTAATTGCATTGTGCCAATAACTGTAAATTATGCTGACAGACATGTCATTTGTGTTGCAGGAACAATCCCTCAGTTATTATTTTTTTCCATTCCCATGATTGAATTTGCAATATTTTTTTTTTTTTTTTTTTTGGGGGGATGGGATTTTCTCTGTGTCTTGAGAGATATCCACTATTGATCAAAAGTAGGCACATCATTAACATTAAAAAAATAAACCAGGACTTTCTTTATTTAATTACCTAAGAAATGTTGGCTTCAAAGCAAGGGGACATTACGTTTTTCAATTCAGCTGAATAACTTTGTATCATAAACCTCTCGAACAAAAATATTTATCTTACATCTACTGTCATTTACGAAATGACATAAAGACAAGGAAATTGCAAAATTCCTTTCAGTATTTGCATAGTGAAATAGTCATAGCATCCATTGTCTTGCATAGTACATTTCCCTGGAACTTAAGTGGATCATAAGTAAACACAGTAAATATCAGCTATATTTAGTAAATGCCAGTGCTTTCGGGAAATGGGATGCCTGGACGCCAGTGAAGGTCCCAGCGTTGCTTTTGAGAGATGAAGGAAGGGACTGTGCGCATGAGGTGCTCGGATGCGATGCGTGGATGAGGAGGATGAAGGAGAGGAGGATGAAGGAGACCAGCGTTCTTTTATTAGTCTGGGGAGCCAGAGGAATGGACAATGCATACGTGTAGCCGCAGACAGAGCACATCTCCGGCTGTCCGATCTGATACAGAAACGTAATGAGGAATGAAATTGTCTCCCGAGCTCCCTGTGATTTATGATTCCGGGAACTTCAATAAATATACGGAGGGTCCTAATGCATATCTGAAGGAAGGGGAGAAGGTGACTTGGCTGCAGTGCAGGCAGGTATTCAAAATATATGTTTTAAAAAAATCTTTTTATTAAGCATGCCATCCACACTACTGCGTGTAACAAGTCAGTATGAATGGCGAGTCGGTGATATTTATTAATGATTTGCGTGGAAAAAACGGCCTTGTCTAGGGAAGGTTATCTTAAGTGTGCAAATCTTTTCTCTGTGATGCAGCTGCAGTGGCCCACCGCAGGAAACTCAACCTGTGACCTCACAAATCCATCACAGCGCCCCCCCCCCCCCCAACCGCCCCACCCCACCCCCCCCCGCACCGTTAAACCGGGTCAAACTGTGAGGCTTTTAAAAACGTGAGGCGATGAGCTAACAGGCAATTATGGGATGCGTCTGGATTTGGATCAAAGGCCAAGGGATGGAGAGGGCCGTTACCAGGAACCGTTCGTGCCATGGAAACGGAACCGGAGAATTCCGCCCTGAATTTTCAGGCGACCGTTTGCTCGGGCTGACAGAACATGGTTGCCCGTAGTAACCGGGAAATTTTTTGCTGCTGAGTGCACTATTTTATACATCCGTGTGGAAAAAAAAAATGTCATTATTCAAGCAGCCAAGTGTGTCATAAACTTTTTTTTAAAAAAATTTTTCACACAGCATAAACGGCAATGTGATTGAGTCGTGAATGTGGGAGTGGACAGGCGGGTGGAGGTGTAGCTCATGGCAGAAGGCTGCTCATGATATAAATGGACGCTGTGCAGTCGCTGCCCTGTCTCTCCCACAGGAATAGCCTCAAGGTTACAAGCATCCTCGAGATTATTATCCGCATTTACAATAACGGCACCTCACAAGGAGGGCTGTCCAAGACCTCAAACCTTACTCGACCTGCACTGATACCAAAGACGCCCGCAGACTGCCAGGCATCTGAATGGCTCATGGAGAGGTACCAGAGTGCTCCAGGCAGGGTTTAACCGCAATTACATAATGTGGTACAATTTCAATCTCTGTCCTGTACTGTACCGAAGAGCCCTACAGCACTTTTGAGATTTAAAAAATGCACTTAAACACAACGCTTTCAGTTTTTTTTCTTTTTTTCTCACATATCAGTTCACGCCATGTACTTAGCTTATTAGTTCTGAATTTATTAAAGGGCTGCTGGAGGTCAAAGGTCAACGTTCTTTAGAATTCGCCCCTGAGCAGACCGGCACCTCCTCAGTATCGTCTCACGGTGGTTTCTCAGCAGAAGCTGGGGACATTCTCAGGTGTATAAGGAGAGTCGCCCTCACAATCGCAGAGAAGCAACTGGGCCATTAACGTGTGCAATACCGCAAACTCAGCAGCAAAAAAAAAGAAGGTAAGCGGGTGATTAGCATGGTGTGGTGTGACAGAGCGGATAATGAATTCTATATTTTATCAGATAAAGCATGTATTTACACAGGCGTGGATAAAAGAGGAGTGGGTGGTGGGTCCATTTATTGGATTAACTTATTGAATTACCTTTTTGTTCCACTTCTACGATAAGCATTGAGGAGAGAAAAGAAGGAGAAAAAAAGGGGGGTTTGTTAATGATGCAACAACTCGTCAAGAGTCACTCATGGCCGTTTCCATGCCAACATGACATCATTTTCATTATTCTTTTTTTAACAGAGCCTGATGGGGAAAAAGGGTCAAATGATAATTCCATCACATGAGGAAACTGCATGACCTTTTGGAGGAAGTGATAATAAAACAATAGAATAAGAAGAAGTGCTCCTGAAAGGAAATGCAGTTCGTCATATCTTGCTGAGGAGAATGGTGAAGAAAAAAAAGACATAATTTGAGACCATCGTAATTACAATCCAAAAGGTAAAACTCCCACGGGCAGCTCAGCCAAACTGTGGAACTGGCAGTTACAGGGTTAAATCATCTGCAGCACAGAATTTCAAATTTAAAAAACAGAATTCCAGCAACAGTACAGAATCCCAGCATGAACACTGATCACCGTGGAACTGTGCACAAAAACGGAATAGTTGTTTTATACACAATTCATCCTTAGGCTCTACCACACAGGTTGAAAAGAAAAGAAATACTTTTTCTTTTTTTAAATCATCACAATGAGTTCCTCACAAAAATCACATTTTAGGATATACTGTAGGTTGTGACAGCAGGAGGGACAGCAGGAGGGGGGGTGGATCGGTGGACAGTGACGGCTTTGCCTACTGGCCTTGGCGGTAATTCGGCCCGTGGTTCCTTGTCTCCTTCCTAAAATAACGGCTTTCTAGAGCAGTGGCTTTCCGACAGAGCGGCTTTCTAGAGGAACGGCTTTCTAGAGCAGAGGCTTTCTGACAGAGCAGCCTTCTAGAGGAGCGGCCTTCTAGAGCAGCGGCTTTCCGACAGAGCAGCCTTCTAGAGGAACGGCTTTCTAGAGCAGAGGCTTTCCGATAGAGCAGCCTTCTAGAGGAACGGCTTTCTAGAGCAGAGGCTTTCCGATAGAGCAGCCTTCTAGAGGAGCAGCTTTCTAGAGCAGAGGCCGTCTGACAGAGCAGCCTTCTAGAGGAGCGGCTTTCTAGAGCAGTGCCTTTCTGACAGAGCGGCTTTCTAGAGGAGCGGCTTTGCAGAGGAGCGGCTTTCTAGAGGAACGGCTTTCCAAGACAGCGCCTTCCTAAAGGAAGAGTTTTCTAGAGGAAAGGCACAGAGCAAGTTGTATTATAAATAAATAAAACAGTTTCTTCCAGAGCTAATGGAAACCGACAGCTCTGCTGCACAGACTGCTTCCACAGGGGGGAGAGAAGGTTGTACTGCAAAGTGGAACAAAAGTCCCGTCATCTCAAAAAGGAGCGCTGGTTATTCCCAAGATTTGTTTTTAGAAATCGGTCACCCTCAGGACACGCTCATATGTCGGCCATTCAAACAACAAGCCCAGAAAACGCACACGGACTGCCTGTGCTGAGGCCTGTTGTTCTGTTGTTCCCTGGCTAAAAATGTTAAGCCATCTGTCATCCCCGAATACATATGTGCTTACCCATAACACGAGCCGTACCAGAGAATGTTTGAGATTCTGATAGACAGAGAGAGAAAGAGGGAGAGAGAGAGAGAGAGAGGAGAGAGAACAAGAGTGAGAGAACAGTTTGAAATGGAGAGACAGGGAGTGGAGAGAGGGAGGTAGGAGGGAGAGAAGTGTAAGTAGTAAATAGTGTAATGTTCAGTAATAAAAGAAATATTGATTTATGATATGAATTCCCAGCATACGCACTTAAAGGGTGCTCATGAACAGCAAATGAGACAAAAACACATTGTAAAATTTTTATCATTCTAGGAAAATAGGAGTTAATAGATTGTCTTGGGAAGTAAGAGTATGGGGGGAAAAAACAAGAAATGGAAACAGACATCAAAATGTCAAACAAACGCCCTTTAGTTTGTACAAGGCACAATGAAAACACTGCAAATACAATAAATCAGCTAACTGGTGTGCAACATCCTGTGTTGTATGGGAATATTTTGAATATTTCAGTGAATATATAGGCATCAGACGAACTTCCCAGCAACATTTACAACAAAAAAAGGCAAAATATATGAGACATCTGGTCTGCCCGTCTGAATATGATTTTTTTCACATGCGTGTGGATAAATATGGAGTTCTGGCCGTTTTGGTGAACTTGTAGCCTCTCATTACATAAACCAGAGACAGATGGGAATGCGCTTCGCATGGGCCTGCAAAATGTCTCGTGTGCCAACTGATGAATTTGGTCATCGTGCCAAAGCTGATCTGGTCGCACTCCAGTAACCTGAGAACCAGGCGGGCCAGAGCACACCAGTGCTTAGAATTAAGAGATAACTTTGGCCTCACCGTAAATACACAAACAAACAAACAAACAAATAACTAAATAAATAAATAAACGTCCTCTTGAGAAAGTGCAGAAAAAGTGTGACGTTTTAAATGAGTAAAAATGCGCTGAGAACATTTTCACATTAAAACAAAAAAAACAAACAAAAAAAAAACCATGAGGATCAGATGGCAGAACTTGATCATCTCTCTCAGAGTTAATATTGCAGTTGCACACATCTTGTTTTTTTTCTCTACTTTTTCTTGGGGGGGGGTCGAAGCTATTCATTGCAAAAGGCTTCCACGATGGCACACAGAGATTAACGACCATTCGGAGAGACGTCGGTTGAAGTCTCTCTCTCCTCTCAACAGTTCTAAATTTGACTTTTGGCGAGCGCTCCAAATGTGCTCTAATTGCGTGATAAGTGCTGGTAATTTTACACATAGGCTCTGAAAACACACAGGGCATGGAAGGACAGGCACGCGTGGTACGTCTTCACCCAAACAGCAGATGGCATCACTTCAATCAGTATATTTACATTAAAAAACCAATAAAAGGGATATTTCTTTTCAAATAGTTTATTTGACAGGGACAATGCACATTAATAATATGTCGGTAAATGTTCCAGAGTTAGCCAGGGAGGCCAATTTGACCCCCCCCCCCCCCGGATTGACCTGCGGGAAACCCACGCAAACACGGGGAGAACATGCAAACTCCATGCAGAGAGGATCCAGGACAGCCGGGACTCGAACCTCCTTCTTGCAAGGCAACAGTGTTAACCACTGCGCCACCGTGCCACCCGAAAATAATAATAAATAAATACAGAGAGACAAAATGAAAATATATGATTTTCTAGCTCACAACAGCAATAAGCATGCATTTCATCCCAAGCCCGAAGTCTTTCTCCAGATAAAATCAGCTGTCTATGGTTAAGACCAAGGTCACTTCTGAATTGTCCAGGCAGTCATTAGAAACATGACATGAATTCACATTCACCCTTTTTCATACACGTGCACGGAGGAGAGAGAACAATTCAATAAAAAAGTGCACGGCAGCGTGGCTTCCATAAAGCTACGTCATCTCATCTTGTCATGTTTTAATGGGTTTACTTCTGCTTACACCTGTCCCACCCTGCACCTAGCCTGTGGCTCAGGCTATCAGGGCCTCTCAGGATTGATGCTGTGGTTGAGCAGACTGTGGTTGGCTGCTTTATCAGCTGTGAAACACGGCCTTTTATGAGCCTCGCTATGCGTGAACTTGCACTCCGCCAGATGAATGGCGCCGTTCACCGTCTTATAAATGCACTGTAAGTCAAACCGGATGGAGAAATCGGCAGTATAAATGTAAACAATAACATGTAATAACAGGTCCCCTGTAGTCATGGAAGCATGACATACAGTCCACCTCGTTCAGCAACATTGCAGGCTTTCAAGGACAGATATGTTATTATAACACCGAATTGCACTGCAGTTCAAAAACTACAGAAAAACTAAGCTGCATCCTGTATGTTCATCGAACAGCATAATATTTTAATATTTAACCCCGCCCCCCATCACCCCCCCCCCGAAAGATTTTTCAATCATTCAACAGATGTTCATCAGCTAATTCTATGATATTATCACACAAATTTCAATGACAGCAACTATGCCCTCAGCATAGTACGGTGTACTGTACTAACATGGTCATGCGAGGTGAACATCAAGAATGGCTCCCCATGAAGAACAGTTGTTCTTGGCTGGGTGGGGGGATGTGGGGGGTGTGGGGGGGGGGGGTTTAATAATTCTCATAATTTGCTTCATCACATCTGTGAGGTAATCGGGATGATGTCACTACAGCTGGATAGAGCAGCCTCTAATCATGGCTGAGTGAAGCCCGTTTTATTCAAATCTGCACAGAGGAAATTGCGAATAGATTTCCCATCCTTAATTAATTACATAATTACTCAAATTAGAGGGCTCGAATGCGTGTGCCTGAGGATATAGGGTTGGTGGGGGTGGGTTGGGGAAGGGGGGGGGGGGGGGGGGTCACCACTGCAATCTCTGCCTTGGGTACATTAACAGCAACCACAACAGCAACAGCAGCCAAAAACCTGCAGCTCGATGGTGATTGGGGGAAGATCTCTCGCGACAGGTGCAGACGACGGCTGGGCCGAGGCCAGCCAATCACAGGGAACGTCAGAAAGCCAAGTAAAACAAAAGACACATTCCGAGCGAAATTTCCGCTGGAACTGGAACGCTGGAGAAAGTGTCGTGCGCCTGCCTAATTGCATTCGCTAATTGCGCCGCGACTTTTCCAAAAGAGGAGAGAGAGAGACTTCTTCGGCGATTTTCAAATAAGCTTGGACACATCTTAAGAATGCCGCATCAAACTGGCGAACGAGTCTTGAGAGCTCCTTATTGTAAACGAAGCAATCAAGGGCCAGGACTGGCGCGAACAGCCGCATGATGCAACCCCAGAGCGTTGTATCACCAATTTAGTCTGATGGTCTTAGCACTTAAAAGTGCCCGAATATTTCACATTAGGAAGTTGAGTGCAAAAAAAAAAAGGGGAACCTGATACATGATACTTCCCAGTACAGCGTTTAAGAAAATCATTTTCACACGCCCCGAGTCACCGCAGACATTGTAATTCATAACACACTTCTATAATCATGCCCTTCCCCTGTAATTAGAGATTCGCTCATGCTATGAAAACGTTTTCGTTGGCAAAGCCTTTCCTGTGCTTTCGTGATGCATCTCAAATTAGCTCACAGACAATGTTCGACATCGTGTCCTGCGATATGGTCCCAGCTAACCTCGGCAGGAGACGTTCACAAGCAAGCAGTGGCTTTGTCCCGATGAAATCCCATCATTGCTAATATAAGTGCTCGAGTCAGGCTGGGAACAGAGATGATGAACTGGCAGATGCACCATACAAAAAAAAAAAGATCTTCAATCAAAAAAAAACCAATCTGTTTGGATCCAGGGGATTCTCAGCTATATTCCATGTCGTCCTGTATTACAATGCACATTTCTTAGCAGCTTCCCCCTCCTTCTCTTGTAATACTGAAATAAGCTCGGTAGGTGGTTATCCAGAAAAATCAACAACTCTATGCATGTCAGGTTTCTTGCCTGAGACTCTACAACAAATTCAGTTAAAGTAAAAGTGAAATAAAATGTTGCTCTTTAATTGTTTAACTTGAAAAACTGTTTATGGGTTATGTCACAGATCAATCCAACTAATCTTTTTTCGAACACAGTCAGTCCTTCAGTGTAGTCCTTGACAGTTGAAATAAAACTACTATAAATACTACCCCTACACAATGAGTAGAATAATACAGTAACGTACGTTCTGCATATTTTCTTAACATGCAAATGGAAAGGTTAGTTTCTTAGATGTACTTTTGATGCAATGCATCATCAAATATGCAATGCAATACATGTTCCATTCGATGTTAGGATAACACAGGTAATGTCTAAATGTTCAACATGCACAAAACCCATCTTCTGTTTCTGGCAGCAGTGAAACATCTGAATGTCCAATGTCCAACCAACCCGTATGCCACAGACAAGAAACAATCATAAAGTCATACCTAACAGGTTTGTGGTTTACTGCTTAAGGTCTACCTTAAGGGGGAGGTCAGTTGATCCATCAGCTGACCAGTGCACCCCGCCATGTGGAGCATCAACAGCCCCTGTGTTCTGCGTGTTTTCATCACTACAGTGCTTGGTCAAAACATACCAAGACATATCATAAATAATAACTTTATCTGTTATCATAAATGTGGTCGAAGAAGTAATTTACAAATCCATAATTTAACATCTCTACCGGTTCCGTATTACTTTGCAGTGGCACACTGCCTTGTCCAGAGAGGCTTGTAAAGCTTCCGTTTGAGATATTTTCCATTTTTAGAGGTGGCTAAATTATTAAATCATTCAGGTTAAGTGCCTCGCTCCAGGGCGTAACAGCTGTGCCTCTGACTGGGTGTGAACCTGCAACCTCCTGATTTTGAACTGTGGAGCCACACTATGGCGTCACACTACGTGTGCATAAAGTAAAGTTTGGGTGGGAGGGGGGAGGGGAGGGGGAGGGCGGGGGTGCAGATGTTTCGCGCTGAAATCTGCCTTCTGTTGCCGCACGTCCATTCCAGCGACGCCACCCTCGGCGCCTTGACACCTACGCCGCCGTGAGGAGCGGCAAAGTGTGAACGATGAAGGGCTCTCATCCTCATCACCCTCACCCGTCGCACTCCGCTGAGCTTAAAATACTGCCAGGTACAGAAGATACACGCCACCGCCATTTCCACCACTCCGTTTTGGCCAATGAGTAGGGGACAGGATATTGAACACTGTTGTAAATACAGTGCAGCAATCAATACGATGTGCTGATACACCAATACCAACACATGCAATAATTTATCTTTATATACACAACATATTAAGAGCATGTTTATGAGAAAATGAAACTGCCAGCAGCAGGTATGCAATCATGTTTATTAGATGTAACGTAATGTATAATTTTTTTTTCGAATAACCTACTAGCAAAGGCAATATCCAGCAAAAAATTAACAAGCCCTTTTTTTATTTATCAAAACAGCCATTGAGTAGTAAATGAGGTACAAGTGAGGGTGTATTTCATCAGTGGTCAAGATATTTGGACAGGTCTAAATTGTCTCTTTTGCCCTCTAACAGCATCCTGCAGTGATACAGGGAGGTTTGCGCGGGGAGTCTGTTCCGTGCATATTCCACAGAGCTGGCTCGCTTACAGCTGACTCCGTGCCCGTCCTCTCCAAAACACAGACAAACCGCACTCACTCCAGAGAACAATGACCACTCAGAACAGAAACAGAAACCCAGAAAACACATTTCAATTATGCACTGCATCCACACAAATTGCTCACATCAAGGACGGAACGATTTTCCATGGCAACAACTGCGGTCAAAAATTTATGTATTTATTTCTATTTTTTAAAAAATTAGGTGCATGCGGGGGGATTCGGAGAGAGGCGGATTCGAGATAAAGGTCGTAATGAAAAATTCATCCGGTAAACAAACGGAGGTCAGAACTCAGAAGGACCGCCCGGTTCAGGCCTGTTTTCCGATGCGAGTCAGTGGAAAACTCTGCCGTGCTTTACATTAGGTGAGACCCTGATTAATTAAGGCTGTGGATGAGCCCAGCTTCCCAAAGGCATCGGGGTTAAGCTCCAAGGAAAAACCTACACAAAATACACACAGTGCTACAGAACTTATAACAAAAGCACAGGAGCCTGTTGAGATCCCCGTTGATTGTCATTAGCCCGAGACGTCTAATAGCAATTCTTCTTTTATAGCAATTATTATAGTCCATCCATCCATCCAATATCTACACCTGCTTATCCTGGTCAAGGTCTCAGGGGGTGCTGGAGCCTATCCCAGCATGCATTGGGCGAGAGGCAGGAATAAACCCAATTCCAAATTACTTTTGTCATTTCTGCCAATTATTTCAATCCCCTACATTTTAATAGTAGGTCACCTTGTATGCTACAGTGACCACATTTTTATATAAGTATGACAAAATCTTGGTGCATCATCATAAATATAGCTAGGCACTGCTGGATGTCAGCTCACCCTGACTGGAACGTCAGGACACGCATCTTGATGCCAGTCCCTTGTTCCACAGCTTCATTCTCCACTCATGACTCAAACGTGTTTTTTTTTGCGATTATTATCAAACTTGGAAAGAGGACCGAGGTTTGTGACTAAACCAATTACTCAGCTTTCTCTACCAAGATGGAGGTGGCCCTTTTCTTAAATGACATAAAGCAATGACACAACATTGATGGGGGTAAAACAAAGCTACTCGGTTAAAGCGACAAATTGTGCTGGTGGAGTGTCACTACCCAAACCCTGCAGTGGGTGGAGCTACTACAGTATGTGCTGTCAATCAGTGACTTGTATAAACGCAATATGAAACCTGTGCTCCCTACAGAAAATCATTTATTGGTTCAAATGCGTGAGCCAATGACATTCAGTCATTGTGTGAGCCTCAACCCGTTGGTAGGTTCATGAAGATCTCACTCTCTTGCACAGCCGGACACTTTAAATTAGGGAGAGGATAAGGGTTATAAAAATAAAAAAAAATAAGTCCAACACCTCCGGCGCTAGTGATATATCACAATGACGACCACAAGGCCCACACAGCCGCCATTTTGTAAAATAGCTTTAAATCGCGTCCAAAGAAAAGCTGCGTTCCATCAATGTCAGCGACGAGCCCATTGTAAATGCTGCGCAATGGGACTGCCCACCTCTTTGTGTCTGTAGCTGTATTCAGACAGGAAGACAGCAAGAGAGGGAAACAGACAGAGGAGGGACCACAGCTAAGGAAACTACCATTCCTGAAATCCCAAAGCCCTGTCCGTACGGACCGCTCGAGGGACCACAGCCACACTACCGACTACACCACGTATCTCACCATTAAATGGGGGGGCACTTAAAATAGCTATATACACAATTTCTGTGAGGAAAGCTATTAAACCATGCATATAGACATGAAATATCATTGTGTGCCCCCCCCCCCCCCACTGCTTCCTCCATCCTTCACTAGCAAAATATTTAAGTAAGGACTTCAATCTCGTTTTTTAATTTTATTTTTTAATTTTTTTATGAAGTGCAAGGGTTCATACAGCTGACTCCACGACACGTTTTATTTTATATTCCGATGCGAACCCGATGTTGCACCTCTGGTTCACGTTTTTACTGATCCGGCATAGCCTCGACTCGATCGGAAGTGCAAGCCCAGGCCTAAACATAATGAAGATCCATAAAAAATATATATATATATATATATATATATGGTTCTGAAGCAGTGAAAGGCCGATAAAGAACATGTCTTTGACCAGAATACTGATGAAGTCCTTCTTCACAGGCAATCTGTGTCAGAGGGATTCAACAAGGGGGGCGGGGGGGAGCCATCTTGATAGACAGCTGGGCTTCTCATTGCTTTCGAGCCTGATAACCTGTGTGCCAGAAGCAGGTCTTCAAGGACCCGCAATTAAGAGCCTTCCTTTATTGCCGCCGGCGTGGAATAATAACCGGTTCCGTCTCGAACCGGCCGGTTTTTATTTTAGACGATATATCCCGTGAGCCGTCGGCACGTCGCTTTTTATAATGCGGTCAGAAGTGCGGGATAATAGGCAGGGAGTCGGAAACTTGAACCCGTAACCTCCGACGGCTGTGCCTCCTCTTCCCAGGTAGGGTGCTTACCATTGTGTCCTTAAGCGAGGCACTTAGCCCCGGATTATTTCGGTCGAATATTAAGCCGCCGGGCGAACGGATTGCGCGTTAAAAGCGGAAACCGATAAGAGCATTTGAGCTAAACGCCGGAAATGTAAATGTAAATGTTAAAGCTCAGACATTTGAGATATCGGCTGGTGCGTGTTTAAAACGTACCTCACTGCAGCTCAGTTCACAGAAAAGGGTTCGAGAACCTGTCGCTTTGGCTGATGTCTCTAAATATGCATGGATTTGAATAGCTAGGGGACAGTGTTTTTGGGGTAGTTTTGAAGGCATCCTCTGGCTCTCTTACAGGTTGATACACTGCATTATGCCATTGCCTGTGGAATAAATATTTTAATGTCTTTTTTTATTATTATTTGTCTCCAAGGAAATTCATGTCAATCTGGAGATAAGGATCCATTTGGCATTCACAAATATATAACCATGTCAGTTCCGGGCTGAAAACACATAGTCTTTCATTATTTCTATTTTTATTTATTATGTTTATTACAAATTAATTACACAAACCAGCTGTTCCCTTTTTTCCAGTAATCAGAAGCCGCTGTGTAAATGTCAATTACATCCCAGCGTAATTAGATAGCTTTTCAAATTCCCCATAGTTTCAGGTCTAACGAGACCATAGGAACTGTTCACTCCACAAATCAATTTATTCCACAACACAAAGCATCAGCAGGTGGCGTCTGTGTGGTGCAGTCCATTGGCCACTTGACTCCCAAGCAACACACAAAACCAGGGCTTGGTTCATGGTTCACTCCACTTCCTGGACTGTGACCCCTATCTCTGTCTTTAACCCCTTCTCCTTTCCCCAATCTGAGTAAAGTCAAGAAATCCCTAGGAAGGGCAGCCTGTCCACTCTCCTTTAACCCTTTAAGGCGTGAGATCACACCTTAAAGTGTGTTCTTAATGGAACATTCTAATGTGATGTCACAATCACTACTGGTGACTGAAAGTGAAGAAGTTCTAGAACACTGACTTAAAATTTTGAAAATAAAAGATATTTGAAAAAAAAAAAAACCTACTCTCCAAAGGGTTTAAATATAAATAAATAAATGTTAGCAATGCTGGCCATAAATGCCCAGGATATATTTGTACATAAAGACATCATGAACGGTTAGCGCTAAAATAATCGAAAACCACGTTTCAAAGAACCACCTCGTCTTAAACCAAGAATTAAATTATCACGTAACCTTCGGGCCTGTGCCGTTCCTCTGTCAGCCACTGTCATTTTTTTTTCACCGCGTGCGGAACAAAGATGGGGGAAAAAAGGGTCTTTTTAAAATCAAATAAACATGAGTTTCATCCACAGCCTTCTGTCTCCGCATTACTGCC